>CM068707.1:39361816-39961816 GCA_035079005.1 Fraxinus americana | reverse complement strand
TATATATCAGCCATATCTTCTTTTACATTGCTGTGTTTAATTTATATTCTTCATTATGTTTTTAAATGTTTAAAAAGGCTATACAGGACACCAAGGAGTTTTTCCTTTATGGAGCGAGGTGTAAGCCTCAGGTTAGACTGATAAATAATTCAAAAGAATGTAGAAGTACAAAAATATGCTCATAATATACCACTCTCTTAAAAATCGATAATAAATATGTTAACAAAATTAAAAGTTTAGCTTGCAAACATAAAATAAAACAATAAATGAAAAAAAAAAGTACAAAATGCTAAAGCAAGTAATAGAATATCCGGAAAATGCTAGATAAACTGGGCAATTAACTTAAGTCATCTTGAGGCTTAGCCTTGAAGCACAAGCCTGACAAATGACACTAAGGGTCGGGATTCATGCCGTTTTATGAAAGCCTCATGTGAGGCAGGATTTGAGGCTTGAGCCTCAAATGATATTTTTTAAAATGTGAGACATTTTTTTAGATTGGGTTTGATTTCAGTCTCGGGCTAGGCTTTAGTTGATATTTTAGCCATTCATGGTTGGGTTTAGGGTTTAGTTGTTAAGATCGAACTTCGTATTTGTATCTACTTCTTGTTATTAAGCCCCTGTTTGGCCAGCATTCTTGTGAAGAAAAAATGAAGAATTGGACCATTTTTTTCAAATTAGTGGGTCCCTCCCTCTCACAAGTTGTTCAAATATTTCGGCTGGCCCCATGTCTAACGGTAAGAAAATTTCTAAAAATGGGAAAAAAATGCCCTCCAAACAGGGGCTAATATTAGTATTTACTTTCAGGTGTATTTATGTAGTATTATTTTAAATATTAAAAAATTTAATTATAGTACGGAACCGAACGGAACGGAACGGAACCCGAACGGTTCCAAAATTATATTTGGAACCGGCGGTTCCATTTACTAAAAAACCGAAAATTTTTGGAACCGAAAAAAATCGAACCGAACCGAACCGACCCGCGCGCACCCCTAGTCTCATCCAATAAACTTTTTGCTTGTTCCTTTATATTTAAACTATGTGACACTGATTTTGCTGAACTCTTTAATAGCTCTCCACGGGACAGTTGTACCAAGAAATTAGGATTTATTTTGAGGATTTTAGTTTATTTGATTTATTTCTTTGCCACTATCCTTTAGGGAAGTTTCCACTATTGAAATTAATTTTCTCATTGCTTGCTTATCCATGCAGATGTCAAGAAGATAAATTCAGTTATTCAAGTATAGGAGTACAAGGTAAAAATGCTGAAAACGAACTTTGTTGTATCGAACAAAGGTTTGGCTGCTTCAATGAAAACTTTCATACTTCAGTTCAATGATGATTTGGATATTTCAGCAATTCAAATTTTTTTAATAAAATATTTTCCTTGCTAGAATTTTTGTCTTAACAATTTAAAGTAGCTTAGTTTTGTGTGTGTTTTAAATGAGAGTATGAAAATTGTAACTCTATGAAAATATGGTGTTTAAAGTGTAATTATACTTTCGTTCAATATGTGTTTTGTATTTTATTTTTTTTTGACTTAATTGTGTTTTCGTTAAGGATTACGAATTGTAATGTGTAAAATTGTAACATTTGGAAACATAATATTTAATTTATAGTTATATGGATGTATAAATTTTCTTTTACTTAAAAATCCATTTAAACCATGGGAGTAGAGGTGTCAATCCGGGTGATCCGGGTTGGGTTGGCCCGCCAACATGTGAGCCCGGTAACGGTCCGCGTGAAAAAAGCCCGCCCACTGTGGGTTCCGGGCCGGTTAAGGGTCGGCCCATAATTTTGGACTACAACTCAGGCCTGTCCGCTGACCCATCCGGGTCGAGCCCATGCGGGTCACGGGTCGCGGTTCGTTTCGATTTTGGCCCGTATGATTGTATAAATAAAATTATAAAAATATAAAATTTTTCATATTTATAGAAAAAAATATATTTTTTTATTAAATTTAAACTAAGAATTGAACAAAATGATAAATTCATAATTATATCAAGAAATTTTTACATAGAATTCAAATTTAATGTTACATGAATTATTTATAACTTTTAAAATTTCTACAACATTATTATCTTCTAAATTTATTGGAGAGCAACTATTATTGAAAATAGGATTTTGAGAAAAAGAATCGCGAGAATCCATAATAGTAGAATTAAAAAATTTAGTAGTGACTAGTGAGAACCGAGAAGAAAGAAATATAATCAAGATGATGATGATATTTGCAATTGAATAATTGTAATTGTAGTAAGGTAGTAACAAGTATGAACTATGAAGTATAAATGTATAATAACTAATGAGAGGGTATTGTAAAAATAATATCCCCCTTTTTTTAATTGTTGTTTTATTTTTTTTTTCAATTTTTTTTTACGGGCCGCGGGTTAACCGAGGCCCGTGGGGGTGCAACCTGCGAAGCCCGCGGGTTACACCTCCTTGGCCCGTGAACCGCCCGCACCGGTCACGGGTCGGCCCGCGGTCCCGATTTTCACGGGCCGATTTTTACGAGTCATGGCCGACCCGTCCGTCTTGACACTTCTACATGGGAGTTGGATAAGCTACTACGATAATTTATCAAAAATAAAATAAAACCCTGCTTCCCCACCGCACCCCACCCCCACCCCCACCCGACCCGACCCGACCCGACCCCTAACCCATCTCCCAATCCAACCCAAATCAAAACATTAAATAACCCAGTAAATCAAATTGATGTTCTTTTTTGCTTGTTCATTCCTATCTGTTTGACGAATCCGGTTTCATTGTTGGAGAACCACTTGGCATGCAGAACAAGTAGAGCTCGACGAAGAGTGTTGCCAAATGGTCAGGTTTGGAAACCTCATTTGTTGCTTCTGTTGTTCGCTTCGAAAATTTTGGCTGAAGCGAATCCATTACTGAAGTTCCAAGATAGCTCACCTGGCAAGCCATTTATCTTTCTAGCAAGACACCTCCTTTACCTTTCCTTCTTTCATCCTTTCTGCAGTCAAGACCCCAAGTGAAACTGCCATCAGAGCAATTCGGGGATGAGGATGGTGCTTTATATGAAGTTGGATGGTCATGGTAAAATCATAGACCGACATGAATTACTGCGGAAGAAATATAGAGATCTATCGGGCCCCATGGATAGAGGAATTCAGTAGGTCTGTGACTCATACCCATTTCGTTGAAAACTGACATGGAATAAATTGGATGCTTCTATACATTTGAAATTCCGAGTACAGATTTCGAAACAGCCATAATAATAATCTCCTGTTTGGTAACCCAAATTTTAAAATTCTTTTTTTTCTCTCGTACTCTTTTTCAACGGCATATTTTTACAATAAAATATCCTTCATATAAACTCAATTTTTTTTTCACTTTCTAACAACGCATTATTTAAAAAATTACTATTCAAAAGAGCTCAAAAGAATGGTTGTCAAACAGATGCTAAATTTCATTCAACTACTTATTCATCTATTTTGTAAACTAGTTGTCACAACTTTTTGAAAGTATAGTTTGACCCGCGGACTATGATAAAATTTATTTTGACACAAATTATATAATAGCCCTTAAAATAAATGGAATATATGTAAAATCATAGTAAGGTGAAATAAGGTTGCCATCAAAGAAAAGTGCTACAAGATTGAAAATATTATCGTAAAAGGACTTTATTTTATGTATACTGATAATATTTAGATCTAAAATTTTCAAACTCACCACTGAACTTCAATATATCTATTGAAATTGTCTAATCGAGTCTAACCCTTATTCAGCAAGAAATAATAATAGAATCGAAGAAAGAGCTCTTAGCGGCGCTTGTTCACATACACTCTATTATGTTTGTTAGAAAATAGACCAAAATAGAAAGCGGATGTGTGTGGATAGTCCGTATGGTTTCGACTAATATAATCATAAAACAAGTCCAAGATTAAAAAAAAAAAAAATGGAAAGGAAAACGATTTTTACGTGTTTAGGAAAATGGTAAGATAGATTATTCCCCTATACAAATTTTTCATTTCAATTTTACTCTATCTTTTACTAAATAAATGTAAAAACCCCATCCACCTCTTCCCAAATTTATTTCCACAAATTGAGAAAAATACAATTATTTCCACAGATTGACAAAAATACAAAATTCCACATGTGAACAAAAAAAACCCTACTATTTCTAACCAAAGAATTTTCTTTTGAAAAACGACAAAAGAAAAAAAAAAAAAAAAACAAAAACAAAACCACAAAAAAAAAAATCATGCAATCAGTCTTTTCTTCTGAAAATACAAACTCTTCGCTCATCGAATTATCCGCCGAACAAAAACAACTGTCAAAAATCTTTCTTTTAAGTCTCTTGTTTTACCAAGAAACACAGCTTTCAACTCATCGCATCTGAGTTTCAGGTAATGCACATCATCCCATATGAATTTTATTATATTCTTGAAAATTAATTTTTGCAATTTAATGGTATGTAAATTAGTAAAGATTATGTCATTTGGTCGTTTTGGAGGCTGTATTTGATTTTCTTGAAATGCGTTTTACTTTGTTTCGCTGTTTTTTCTCGTGGGGTTTTGA
Organism: Fraxinus americana; assembly: GCA_035079005.1. NCBI lineage: Eukaryota > Viridiplantae > Streptophyta > Magnoliopsida > Lamiales > Oleaceae > Fraxinus > Fraxinus americana. The sequence continues at coordinate 39,957,274 of CM068707.1, read as the reverse complement.
TTAATTTAATTTAATTTTTGCTTAGAAAGTAGAAAGTCTATTGTTTTTCTTCATTTTGGGAATTTGTTTTTTCCATTTTGTGTTGTGAGTGTTCTTTAATTTATTTGATTTAGAAGCATACTTGTTGATATACTGTAATACTTTACCTTTAATTAATAGTGTTTGAAACTTTGGAATATTTGTTTTGATAAAATGCACATCTTTTTATCTTTCCCCCTTAAACTAATTTGAGTTACTTTTTTTCGCTCGCCTCTGATTTAGGCCCCGTTTGGGAGGGATTTAGATTTTTCTATAGTAAATTAATTCTCATTTTCAACCACACGTTCTTCAATAAAATAATATTTTTTATCACATCAATAATTTTTTCTTCTTTTTCAACCACACATTTTCTATCATATCACTATTCAAAATCAATTCTTCCCCCAAAAATCCCTCCCAAACAAGCTCTTAGTGTTTGCTGTTGACGACAAAATTTATATAAGTAAATGTCCCGTCTCTAACAACTTAAACTCTTAGTCGAGAAGGTTGAATATGCTTGTGTCAAATTCCTTGGATCAAGTATTGTCATCTACTATAATATTGTGGGCGTCCCTTTGATTGAAAAATGGATCCGGCTACACGTGGCAGAATCTTTGTAAATAAATTTATCCGTTGCATAACATTTTAAAGCTATTAGATAAGGTAATTCAATATTGGCAATATTTAAAGTTTGTAGCTACTACTGCATCAGCATATCATTTCTTGATTACAATTTTCAATTTGATATTTTCACATTTTTGGTGATCCTGTTGCACTAATACTTCAACTAGAGTGGCGTGTCCGTGTCCAACACGTGTCGGACACATATCGGATGGCAACACTTCTCGAAAACTCTGTTATGGTCATTTTTATTTTATTTTTAGAAATATTATATATTTTTAACTCAAAATTAATATTAAATAACAAACAGGTGTTCTTATGTAAAAGATTTCAAAAAAAAAAAAATTAATAGCAAGTATATTTATACTATATAAATGAAATTTTTTTAAAAATTTAATCGACGTGTGGGAGACGTGTTAGTACTTTTTTAAAAATCATGTGTCTGCATTCAATGCATCATAGTCTTTGTCCAATAGGCTTCATTAAATGTGCGATTATTTGTTTCAGTGATCAAGGTGAAGTTGTTTGCTTTGAAGGGATTGACAGTGTGTGAAGAAATGGGTCCTTATTATGTTGGCATTCTCATTCCACTTGTGTTTACGCTTCTTATTCGGAATACAAAGAAGGGAAAAAAACGTGGCCTGCCAGTCGATGTTGGTGGGGAACCAGGTTATGCAATCCGGAACCATCGATTTACTTCCCCTGTGGAAACAGCATGGGAAGGGGTCACAACTCTCGCGGAGCTTTTCGAGTATTCATGCAATAAACATTCTAATAAGAAGTTACTTGGGACTCGAAAATTGATTTCTAGAGAGATGGAAACATCCGGAGATGGAAGGTCTTTTGAGAAGCTCCATTTAGGTGATTACGAGTGGCTAAGCTATGGCCAAGTTTTCGAATCAGTGTGCAACTTTGCCTCTGGTTTAGTACATCTGGGGCATCAAAGGGGAGAACGTGCAGCAATCTTTGCTGATACACGTGAAGAATGGTTTATTGCACTTCAGGTATTGCATGCCATTGAAGCAAAATTTATTTTTATTTCCCTAAAAAAGCACACAACCTTTTTTGCTTATCCCAAGTCCAATATCCCATAGATTACTTTGTTTTGACTGTTGAAAACAATTTTCAGCTACCAAATCCATGGCACGATTTACATTTTTACTTACAGAAAGAAAATGTGAATGTCCTATACTATGATCATATACATGTCAAGCGTCACTAAAATTTATTTCAAACTATTCTTACATGTAGATCCATCAATTAATTCAAATATGCAATAATACTTTTTAAGTGCAGTAAATGATAAGATTTCTTTATCCACTAACAATGCCTGAAGAAATGATATATGATAATGATGGTTTTCTTGTATCAGGGCTGTTTCAGGCGTAATGTGACTGTTGTGACCATATATGCATCTCTGGGTGAAGAGGCTCTGTGTCATTCATTTAATGAGGTCTCTCTCTCTCTCTCTCTCCCCCTCTCTCTGGTTGTGTTTTCATGTGTGCGTGTCCTACACTAGCAGAGAACATTCTGAGACACAGAGAAGCATGAATATGTACAAACAAAATAACAAAGCAGCATGCATTTCTTTTGTCAAACCCATATCTTGTCAAGCTATAATGTGAGCAAACTATTACTTGAAGCAAGATTTAGTTTTCCACTTAAATCTTGCTAGTTTTTCACTGCAAGTAGTTGCCAGAACTTGTATGATCGGGGGCATAAGAATATAGTTTCAAACTCGAGATGGGATGAATACGCGTTGTTGGAGTTCTCTTCTCCTATGTTCTTGGTCTTGGAGATGTTACCAGTGCTATTAAATCATTGTCAGAGTTGTCCTAACTAGGCATTGACTATGAGGGAAAGACACATAAATCATTGAAAAAGCTATCATCCTGTTGCTTGAAGTGAAAATTTACATTTTCTAGCACACAACTATGGGGATCAAAGGTTATTTACCGAAATCTAGCTCAAGCACTACAATCCTGACGTGGTGTTTTAGAGATATGATGGATGTTGATGTGCCACCCACTGTGGATGTGAGTTCTTTGTATGATGATTGGGAGAAAATGGGGGAGGGTATACAATCTTTGGTGGATAGTTTGTCACATCATGACAAAAACCCTGTTAAGAAGTGGAAAAGAAGATTACAAATAAAAATGTAGAAAAGAAAAGATGGCATGTGGATGCTTCAATCTTGTTTGGAACTTCTGGATTTCCATGACAGATTTCAAAGAATTGGAGATGGGATTGAGAAGGCAGTTATTCAACCTAAAATGGTGTTCTGTATGCGATGAAGTTGGAGCATAATTCCCGAGATTGGGCTTCTTATAAGCGCTGCTTATTTATATCCACGGACTGATGTTCACCTCACTGTTCACCTCGCTAATTCATTTCGTAGATGGACAAATCTGCATGTTTGTAGGCGTGTTTATGGTTTACTTTTGATAAGCTTATGGCTCTTGTCAGAAGAAAGCTTCAGGATCATATAAAATGTATTTATCTGTTTATAAGCTGTTTATACTCAAACCATTCGGCAATGTCTTTTTTTTTTCCCCTGTTTAATTTTCTTATTTTGTGTCATGCTTGCACTACAAATTCCACACTTATCTTCAGACAGAGGTTACGACTGTAATTTGTGGGTACAAAGAACTGAAGAAACTAGCAAACATAAGTGGACAGCTTGACACCGTAAAGCGTATAATTTGCATGGATGAAGAATTTCAGTCAGATACTTCATTAGTTTCTGGGAGCAACAGCTGGACAATCACTTCCATCTCTGATGTAGAGAGGCTTGGCCAGGGAAATCCAGTCGACCCTGATTTACCTCTTGCAGCTGATATTGCTGTGATAATGTACACAAGTGGAAGTACTGGCTTGCCAAAGGTTTGTATAATTTTACTCGTTGAGCTGATTAAATTTTAATTGAAGTATTTGTTCAGTTTATGTATTGCTCTTGTGTGGTGTGTACCCTGATATCTGCATAGTAACTTTTGCTGATGGCTGTTGTGCGGTGTGTACCCTTTATCTCATACTTTTCACATCCTCCACAAAAAAATAAAATAAAATAGAAAAATTAAATAAATATCACGGTGTTTGAGACTGTACAAGAAGATTTCACTATGGTACGTTTGTCTTGCAGAAAAGTCTTTCAAGCATGGTAAAAGATTTAATGATTAGGGTGTATGGCCCCATCAACCCCTCTGATCATTTCTTTAATCATGGTCTGCAACAGATGATTTCCCAGTTTTTTAAAGTGGTAATGGTGCTGGAAATTTCCAAAAACTGAAACTAAACTGAACCCATGGATGTTCAGGAGAATAGTCCAAAATAGCGTAGTAGCTTAATTTTAACATCATACTGCTTGAACTGGATTGTCAGATATTTTAAATTCAGTGTTTGTCTTCCTTCACTTTTATAAGTTGGGTGAGACCAGAACTCACTATTTTTGTGTTTACTTCTGAAACAATTTGGCATAACTAGAGCTTACAAACTTGTGTTGGGCTCATTCAGGGTGTTATGATGACACATCGAAATGTTTTAGCCACGGGATCTGCTGTTATGACGATTGTTCCTGGGCTTGGAAGCGAGGATGTTTACTTAGCATACCTACCACTTGCTCACATTCTTGAACTAGCAGCTGAGGTATGGTATCTACTCGTAAAGTGGAACCAAGAGCATGTTTCTAAGCTTAAAAAGAACACTTTGAATTAACTCTTATAAGTAAATAAGTCAATTTTATATGAATAATTTTAGGGTGAGTTAAAGTAAGAATAAGTTACTTATTTTTTCAGTCAAGTAAGAGTTACTTTCAGAATAAGCAACTTCTTTTACTCCAAAGTATGAAATAAAGTAATATATCCAAACATTTTTGGAAACAAAATGTTATTCCAAAGTAAATATTATATTTTTTTAAGCTTAGCCAAACATGCTGTCATGTTCTTCGGAATTTCTTTTGAGGGCATTTTGACTTGAAAACTTATTAGTCCCTCACTCACTTGTCCAAAGGTTTTCATATGCTAATCTCTTTTCTCTACAGAATTTAATAGCAGCCATTGGATGTTCCATAGGATATGGATCTCCCTTGACTCTTACCGATACTTCCAATAAGATTAAAAGGGGAACAAAAGGTGATGCCTCGATGTTAAGGCCCACGCTGATGGCAGCTGTTCCTGCAATTCTTGACCGTGTTCGAGATGGTGTACGCAAAAAGGTCTTAAATCTACACACATGCCATTTACTTTTGTTTCCCAGGGAGTAAATTTTAGAATGATCTTGTAGACATAATTAAAACTACACTTTAAAAACTTCAGGTAGATTCTACAGGTGGACTAGCAAAAACATTGTTTGATTTGGCATATTCCCGTCGACTGTCTGCAATAAATGGAAGTTGGTTTGGAGCATGGGGCTTAGAGAGGCTTCTATGGAACTTTGTTGTGTTTAGAAAAATCCGAGCAATTTTGGGTGGTCGTATTCGTTTCATACTATCTGGAGGCGCTCCACTTTCTGGTGACACTCAACGATTCATCAATATATGTCTTGGGTTAGTGTTTCTATAAACTCAAAATAATAAAACCAATCATAGAATATTCCCTGAATTTGGTTGTTTATATTACACGACTTTTAATCTCTCTCTCCCTCTCTCTCTCTCTCTCTCTTTCACACACACACACACATTCACATTCATTCATTCAAGTGGCTTTGGACAGAGCAAAAAAAGTAAATAGCTTAAAATCAAGTTCTATGTGATCAATATAATGTATCTCTAAGCACTGCCGGCTGAAATTAGAGCAGTCTTGCTAGTTTCTTGCAATCTGTATATTTTAACCTAAATTATCCTTTTTAAGTTTTAACAACTACAGCTTTTGTGTGCAAGTATAGTATCAATATCGCTAATTTTTTTTTTCACATTTGGTGGGGCAATTGGATAGGACTTGATAGTAATATGAAAAAAGAAGAAGTCAAAGTCTTGTTCGTTATATTGTCTAATGCTGTGAAGTATTGTATACTAAACATGCCCTTAAATTTGAGCTAAAGTGAAGCGTCTAAAATGCCTTAACTTTTCCTTTCCATGACTAAACCATTCAAACACAGAACATTTCCTTTTCTATGCCGTAGAAATAGTGCACTACACTGCAGTTTTATGCCCTACTGTGATTCTCTATATAGGAGTTTCTTAATTTTTCCCGCCTTGTGCTATGCCTTTCAATGCGATCTTTCATTGTTTATTATTTTCAGTGCTCCAATAGGACAAGGATATGGTCTTACCGAAACCTGTGCTGGTGGAACATTTAGTGAGTATGATGATACGTCTGTTGGTCGAGTTGGCCCTCCGCTACCTTGCTCATTCATCAAGGTAAAATGTAGACAATTGCATTTCACTTCGAAGTTTCATGCATGTGTTTTCAGTATACATATTTTTTCTTCTTGTATGAAAGATAAATAACTTTTGTTGGAGTATCAGATTGCTAATATTTTATCTTTATTTTTAAATAGCCAGATAAATAAAGAGATGTTTTACATATAATTTATCCTAAATTTCAGTTGGTGGATTGGCCTGAGGGTGGATATTTAATTAGCGATTCTCCAATGCCGCGTGGAGAAATAGTTATTGGTGGACCAAATGTTACTCTTGGATATTTCAAAAATGAGGAGAAAACAAAGGAAGTGTACAAGGTAAGTAATTTTGAAGTTTTTTGCTTGCGTTTTTGCATGTCACACTGACAAAGGTCATGCTTGGCTACATTTCTTCAGTTCAATAAGTACTAAATAAGTAACTTTGTTATTGTTTAAAATTTGAAATAATGAAGTTACTTATTTTGGTAGTAAAATAAGTGTTACTTTCAAAATTGAACTTTTTTACTCGAATGTAAGAAAAAGTAAACTTGCCCAAACTTGTTTGGAAACTAAAAGTAGCTTTTACTTATCTTGAAGTTTACTTTGTTTATCTTTTGATGCAAAGGTTGATGAGAAAGGAATGAGGTGGTTCTATACGGGTGACGTAGGGCGATTCCATGATGATGGTTGCCTTGAGATTATTGATCGTAAAAAAGACATCGTTAAACTTCAGCATGGAGAATATGTTTCTCTAGGGAAGGTAAGATTTTATTTACACTTGCAGTTTGTGTGTTTATGGACAAGTTAAATACATTGTAGTTCAGCCCACTTACACTGTTGTTTAACTTTTGTCACCATCAAACTTTATTTTTTGTTTCAATTTAGGCACTCCATCTAATTGAACTAATGAATATGCTGATGTGGTATTGAAAATTCAGTTTGTGCTTGATTTTTATTGTCCTACTTACTAAAACGTATCTTGTTGGATCCTTTCCCCCCTTTTTTTTTGTAATTTGTTGTTTATTTATATAAAAAGCTCATTTAAATTACAACTTTTTCAACAAAATGCATTTTTGCGTGGTTGAACAAGAAATATTGCGCTCATTTACTTTTCATGCCATGTCATCATTTCCGCAAATTTTGTAGGCAGAGTGCCTTAACTAAAACAAAAATAAAGTTCAGAGACTAACTTGGAACAAAAATGTGGTGACCAAAGTATACTATCAGTCTAAGAATTTCTTAGGATATAATTGGTTTTTTCTATGCAGGTTGAGGCTGCTCTAATTATTAGCCCATATGTCGACAGTATCATGTTGCATGCTGATTCATTTCATAGTTACTGTGTGGCCTTAGTGGTAGCATCTCAGGCTGCTGTAGAAGCATGGGCGTCAAGCAAGGGAATCGAATATTCTGATTTTTCGGACTTGTGCCCCAAAGAAGAAACTGTAAAGGAAGTCTACGCATCGTTACTTAAGGTACTTTTCTTGATTATTAGTTGACTTTCCCTCTTTTGCTTGCACATACAATATCATTGTTGGGTTGGTAGCTAAGATAATTTCGTTGTTTCCGTGAAAAATATTATTACAAGAAAATATAGCAAGCTCAACTACGAATAAATCCCCTATCACGTCATCGAAAATGAGACACAAAGTGCTTGTTTGGTAGTGCTTTTAAGTATTTATAAGTTGCGGTCCTTTAAAATGTTGTTAATAAGTGGGTAGTAAGTTGTTGATCCTGCAAAACATGTTGACAAGAGGTATGTTTGACTAGCTTAATTATTATTTAAGCTTTGCTAAATGTGCTCCCTTATTTGACAAACTTTTTTTATTTCATGGGTCAAGTAAATGCTTTATTTCATTTTACGTTCTACAGGCTGCGAAGGGTGCTCGACTGGAGAAGTTTGAGATTCCAGCGAAGATCAAACTGCTTTCAGAAGCTTGGACTCCTGAGTCCGGGCTTGTCACTGCGGCTCTCAAGATGAAGAGAGAGGCCGTTAGGAAAACATTCTCTGATGAACTTGCCAAGCTATATTCGTCATGATAGATGAAAAAATTACATTTGATGCAGAGTGTGCAGAAATCTTGAATTTTCGATTAGTTATTTTCGTTTTTTATTTCTAGAACGGAAAATGCATATCTATACTTGACTCGAATTTCGTTTCTGCAGCTTCTGGTTATTCATTAATACTTGGATTGGTTTGTTTTTGCATTTTCTAGGCGTTCTTTTGCTTCATTAGTTCAAGTTTCACTCTCATTCATGAGAATCTATTGTGCACGTGAGAAAGTGTGCGAACTATCGAAATAAGTTTCTCTAGCAACTTGAGCTCTTGTACAAGGATGTTCAACAATAATTATGCTAGTTATACATTATATGTGTACAACTTGGATAAAATTTGAACATGTGGCAAAATTGAGGTCATTGATTGTTTTAAGTGTTATCAATGGTAAAATTGCGGGGCAGTGCTACATGTACAGGGGGAGGGGGTGGTTTGATTTACATACACTCACACATGGGGTGGGTGGGTAATTCTTTTTTATTTTTAATTACAGCGGGGCCCACCACTATGAGAGGGTGTAAAACCCATGTGAACCTCATTTCTGTACGTGAGGATTTACTCAAAATTATGTGTCACATGATACAATGTAAAGCATAATGTCGATAAAAATGTATTGTGTAGCAAAACTGGTTCAACAAACGGATCCTTGGCAAGCATAGTTACCATATTTGAATTTCGGTTTGAATGCCTGAAGTCAGGTTCAAACATTTCAGCAAGTTTTTGAAAATATTTATTTATGAACTGATAAAATATATGTATATTACTTTCAAGGGAAAAAAATAATTATATGTATGATTTAAGAAAAGTATATTTCATAGGAAGCTCAATATTATTCTTACATTTTTTCTCTTAATAGAACTGAAATGTAGTTGGTAATTAAGCATGATGTCACTTATTTGATTGACACGCTCAACTCAAATATATGTTAAGAGGAAATTTTTAAGATGCAATTTCAAAAATCAGATATAAAGTTTATTTATACAAAAATCAGATATTAATTTAAATATTTAATATTATTAATTACCCCAAAATTCATCTCAATCCCTAATTATTCTCTCCTCATTTCTCTCTCTCTCTCTCACACGCATCTTGTTTCTCTCCCTGCCCATTACTGTGCCGATCTGCTCCTCTTGAAAACTCCATCGTCGCCACCGCCGGTGTGAAGCGCCACCACCGTCGTCGCGACAGTAAATACATGATGGTGGTGCGACACCACCACCGTCGTCAAGACGCCGCTCGATGGATCGAGCAGCGTCCTAATCATTTTCATCCTCTCCATTTTCTCTTTTCTCTATATCCTACATTCTCTCTTCTCTCTGGTCGTCCCCCGTCGCCACCACCTTCCCGCCACCACCACCTCGCCGCACCACACTCAACCACCTCACCACACCCACAAAAAAATTCCCAAACCTGTAGCCGCAACCGACTCCTCTGTCAACGCCTTCATCACCACAAATTTACCATCTCCACCTCAATCATCAAAATTATTGAGAGGTGGTGGTGATGGTTCTGGTTGCGACGGCGGCGACGATGGTGCTGCTGGAAGGAGTTGTTAGGTGGTGGTCACAAGTATTAGTTGGAGTCACAAATTATTTGGTTGATTGTGAACATTAAATTGATTAATCTGTGACCAATAAACAATATGTGACTAATGAAAAAGATAAATTGTGACAAAAAAATAATGTGTGACCTAAAAATTGTTAATTTGTGACCGATAATTTGACAATTTGTGACTGTATGATAAATTGCAACTTATAATATTTGTGATTTGTGATCGATGAATAAGTTGTGACGTATAAATTTTTTTATTTGTGATCGATGAACAAATTGTGACTTATAAAATTTGTCGATCGTAAAATAATTTGCGAACTATAAAATTTCTGATTTTTGACCGACTTATAAAATTTCTGATTTGTGACCGTAAAATAATTTGTGAAGTTTCAGTTTTTTATTTGTGACCGATGAATAAATTGTGACCTATAAATTTTTTGAATCGTGACCATAAAATAATTTGTAACATGTAAAATTTGTGATTTGTGACAAATTAGTAAAATGTGACCAATTATATAGAATTTGTGACCAAATTATACGGAACTGTGACCTTAATATATTTAATTAATAAAATATATGTTTAATTAATTAATTAATCTATAAATAAAATTTAAAAATATCTGAAATTTTAAATTTTAAAATTAAGTTCTTAAATTTGAAATTGGTAGAACTAAACATCTTATGAATTGTTCCCTATATGTTATTGGGTATTAAAATGGATGGGCTGACCTGGACTTGTCCAATTCAAGCCTGCTCAAAAATGTAATTCGGTTTAGGTTCAGAGGGTTAAGCCTGGCACGGTCCATTTAACAGACGGACCAACTCGTTAACCAAATCAAACTAGTTTCGATTCGATTTTTCAATAGAGCGAGTCATTTCGTTTATAAGCATCTAATTATATCATTTTCCGTTCAATTTTAACTCAAGAAAATAAGGATAGAAAAATCAAGTGTATTTTAGATATAGGATTCAATTTAATTGGAGCTCCCGATAGATATAATCGATACATCAAATGTAGCAATAAAATTATATTCATAGTCTCCAAAAATGGAACTTGTAAGTATACATCCAATCTTTAAATAAAAAGTGTGTTTATACTTTATCTAACTAAAAAATAAAAGAGGCACTTTTGGAGTTACTGTTCACAAGCCAGTGGCTTCACGGCTTCGTCCAGCCGTTCCCTGAAGCCGAGCCGTCGGCTCCGCCATTGGGGTTTTTGAGCCGGGAGGTGGTTGGAATTTGGAAAGTTCATAAAGTCTTTCGGTTTCTAGAGTGTTCACTTTCTGTCATTTCTTACCTTGAATTTTCTCTCTCTTGTTTCTAGATCTGAAGATAGTTTCTTCTACATTCGAGTTTCATCTCGCAGAAAACTATAAAATTTGTGCCTCTTCGCCGGTAGCAAGCTTCGAGCGCTCGACCTCAGCTCCCGTTCATTTTCTATCATTTCTTGCCTTGAATTTTCTCTCTCTTCTTTCTAGATCTGAAAATTTTCTTCTACATTCGAGTTTCATCTAGCAGAAAACTATAAAATTTGTGCCTCTCCGCCGGTAGCAAGCTCTTCACGCACAGCCTCTCCGCCGGTAGCAAGCTTCTAGCCCTCGACCTCAGCTCCCGCCTCGGGCTCTTCGATTTGCAAGTTTTCGAAGTGGTTATAGTCTTTTTCAGTCTCGGAGTCATCATTTTCGTGGGTTGTTGGTAATTTTCTTATTCTTTTGTAATTTCCTCTTTATATGTTCAACCGTTTTTGCTTACTTTTTTGTTTAAGTAAAATTGAAACCTTCATGTGTTCTTATCGTGTCGTGTGTATATATAGAGAGAAGTTTTGGAATCTAAGCCGGTATTATATATATCTGTGCGAACTAGACTTGGTTAAAAATTGTATGCTTTCACTGTGGCACTATGTATAGTTTGCATTTGCTACATTCTATATTGAACTTATTTAGTGAAGTGTGTAAAGATGTGGATGCGGTGCCCTCTGTTTTTTTCTGTCTTCAAAGCCTGAATTTGAAAAATTGGACCAAAACATTTCGTGCTTCTGGTTTTTGGGGTCAGTTTTGATGAACAACAGGGATGATATTGTTAGTTTATTTTTGTTTCTCTATATTTAAAGCTTAAGGTTGCTATTGAATCTAGAAATTTGAAGGGTGAAGGGAAAAAGGAAAAAAAGAAACTTGACTGCTTCCTTCTCTATCCAATCTTAATAAAATCAAATGTAAATCTTTTTCCCAAAAAAATAAATATGGAATTTTACCACTAATTATGTTAGTAATTTGATTTCTTTGTACCTTTTGCAATTCTGGAGAAAATAATTACGCAAAAATAATTAAACAAGCAATTTGTACATTTTTTTGAATCTACACAGTAAACCTTCGTGATTCAAAAAAGAGAAAATATTGGATCCACCAAGATTTTGTTTTCAGTACTGCTGTCTATTAGTCCAACATTGGCATCGACGTCATTAAAAATTGTATGCTTTCACTGTGGCATTGTGTATAATTTGCATTTGCTACATTCAATATCGAACTAATTTAGTGAAGTGTGTAAAGATGTGGATGTGGTGCCCTCTGTTTTTCTGTCTTCAAAGCTTGAATTTGAAAAATTGGACCAAAACATTTTGTGCTTCTAGTTTTTGGGGTCAGTTTTGATGAACAACAGGGATGATATTGTTAGTTTATTTCTGTTTGTCTATATTTAAAGCTTAAGTTGCTATTGAATCTAGGAATTTGAAGGGTGAAGGGAAAAAGGAAAAAAAGAAACTTGATTTTGCTTCCTTCTCTCTCCAATTTGAATAAAATCAAATGTAAATGTTTTTCCCAAAAAAATAAATATGGAATTTTACCACTAATTATGTTAGTAATTTGATTTCGTTGTACCTTTTACAATTCTGGAGAAAATATTTACACAAAAATAATTAAGCAAGCAATTTGTGGGTCATTTCTTTAAACTTTTTCTGTTTGTCTATTTTTTTTTTCCAATTATACAGGAAATGTTTTTGTATTTAGTACTCCTTGTTCTAATGAAGTTTGTAACAATAGTGTTGGACCAACTTAGTTTATCTACCATATTTGCTTCGTCGGAATTTATTTTATAAGCATCTTTTGCTTTTTTTTATGCACATGTTTTGGTTTTTTAGGTTCTACAATAATTTCAATGATAGATAGCTGTTTTTCGACTTATAGCTATGATCTTGGTTTCATTCACAACAAACGCCATTGATGTCTACGGGAAATGAAGGTTCGTTTTCGATACCAAACAAATCACATGTGTTACCGTGCCTTGTGTTATGTGAATATTGTGGAGCTTTGAAATTTAAAGATAAACCTAAAAAGTTCTGTTGTTGTGATCGAGCTGTTAAATTGAAAACAAATGATACCCCAAATGAATTATATCATTTATTTACATCAAATTCTGTCAAATCTATTGAGTTTAAAACTTACGTACGAACTTACAATAGCAATTTCTCATTCACTTTATTTGGTGTCCATTATGATAAAGATTTGTGTAAAATAAACAAATGTATCTACATTTTTAGAATTCAAGGTCAAATATATCATTTTATAAATAACATTCTTGTAAAAAATAGTCGCACTTCTTATATGCAACTCTATTTCTTTGATACTGAAAATGAAATAGAGCATCAATTACAAATTTCTGAGAAGTTAACAGAGTCTATACTTTTGAAGCTTGTAAAAGTGATGGAATTTAATCCATACGTAAAATTTTTCCGAAATTTGACAAATATTCCAAATTTGAAATCTCATACTCTTAAAATTAGATCTGATTGTGGATTAGATTAAAGAGTATATAAAACACCATGTGTATCTCAAATTGCTGCTATTTAGGTTGATGATGATTTTAATACTAATGATCGAGTTCGTGATATAATTGTTTCTTACAATTCTGGAGAAAAACATCAAGTACATTATTATTTTGGTTGTTATGATCCTCTTCAATACTCCTTACTGTTTCCTTTTGGTGATTCAATGTCTTGTTCGAATTGACAAACGCAGAAGACAACAAACATACGAAAATGAAAATTTATTTGATGTTCATCAATTAAATTCTGCTACAGAAATTATTGCAGTTGAAAATACAGGTGAACAATTTACTTACGCTTAGTACATTTATTTTTTAAACGTTTAAAATTTCATAACACATTTTTTCGTTGTGTAATTTTTTCCCAGTTATGCAAAATAATAAAACAAGAGCACAAGTATCATGTAGAGAATACTATTTCTACAAGTTACAGGTTAGACCTTCACAGAAATCAATTTTACTACATGTTGGACATTTGTTACAACAATATGTTGTGAATATGTATGTAAAGATCGAGACATATAGATTAGATTATTTTCGTAATAATCAAAATGAAATGCGTGCTGAACTTTACGAAGGAATTGTAGATTGTGTCAAATCTGGTGAAACTCGAGCAGCTATGATTGGTAAAAGAATTATTTTGCCGTTGTCTTTTACTGGTGGTCCAAGGGATATAAACAAAAGATATATGGATGGAATGTTATTAGTTCAAAAGTTTGGTAAACCTGATATTTTCTTAACAATTACTTGTAATCCAAATTGACCTGAAATAAAAGATCAATTAAAGTACAATGACGAACCACAAAATATACCTGATCTTTTAACTCGAATCTTTAGAGCTAAGTTAGAAGAACTAAAAACTGATATAATAAAAAATAAAATTTTCGGCCCTACAATTGCATATATATATATATATATATATATATATATATATATATATATATATGTATATATATACAGAAATGATCTAATGAGCACCGGTGCTCATCTTATTCTAAGCACCGATGAGTTGACACATTAATTCATTGGTGGATTGGAACTCACAAAATCTTTATCCACCAATGAATTAATATGCCAACGCATCGGTGCTTAGGATAAGATGAGCACCTATGCTCATTAGATCATTTCGTATATATATATATATATATATATATAATGAATTAATGTGTCAACTCATCGGTGCTTAGACTAAGATGAGCACCGGTGCTCATTAGATCATTTCTGTATATATATATATATATATATATATATATATATATATATATATATATATATATATATATATATATATATGTTATAGAATTCTAGAAAAGAGGTTTACCACATGTTCATTTTTTAATCATTTTAGAACGTGCATACAAGATCATTGCTCCTGAATCCATAGATAAAATTGTTAGTGTTGAAATTCCAGACGAACGAATTTACCCTCATTTATACTCTGTTGTTGTTGCTCACATGATACATGGTCCTTGTGACATTTTAAATCCAACAAATGTATGCATGAGTAGAAATAAACAATGTAGAAGTCATTTCCTAAAAGATTAAACCTTGGAAACGATATTAGGTGAATCTTCATACCCAAAGTATAAACGTTTAAATAATGGTAGGAAAGTGAAAGTTAGAGGACACTGGTTAGATAATAGGTGTATTGTGCCTTATAATCCATATCTCTTGGCTAAATTTAATTGTCATATAAACGTAGAAATCTGTTATACTATCAAAACTGTGAAATATTTGTATAAATATGTATACAAAGGACATGATAAAATTGCTTTCTCAATACATTCTGAAGAAGCCGTGGTTGACGAGAATTAAAAATTTCCAAACAGCTAAATGGATTTCCCCTCCTGAAGCATTGTGGAGAATTTTTGGTTTCATTCTTTCTAAAATAAATCCTCCAGTCGTTACTCTTCAATTACACCTTGAAAATAATAATTTAGTTACATACAAAAGTTTCGACAATCTTAAGAAAATTGTGAGTACAGAATTTTCGAAAAAAACCACGTTAACGGAATTTTTTTACATGAATCTTGCAGATAAAAAGGCTACAACTCTTTTATATAAACAATTTTTAGAATTTTTTTGTTTGGGACTCACATAGTAGATGATGGAGTCATAGAAAACAAGGTGTTTGTATCAGTAGAATAGTTGCGGCCAGTCCAAAGGAAGGAGAAAGTTATTACTTACGTCTTTTATTAAATCATGTTAAAGGTGCAACATCATATAAATCTTTGAAAATTGTGAATGGTGTTGAAACTTCATCTTTTCGAGAAGCTGCACTTTTACATGGTTTACTTAATGGAGATGTTAATTGTGATTTATGTTTACAGGAAACTTCAGAGTATCAAATGCCTACTCCATTTCGTCGTCTTTTTGCAACAATTCTAACTTTGTGTGCTCCAAATGATCCGAAAAGTTTGTGGAACAAATTCAAAATATTTATGATAGAGGATTTCATACACGCTAGTATGTCTATGCAAACTGTTGAACATAAAGCTCTTTTAGAAATTCATACAATTTTAGAACTTTCTGGTAAATCTATTAATAGTTATGGATTTGTATCATACAATGTAAATCTACAAGAAGATGAACATGCTGCTAGAGTAATAAATGACAAACTAAGCATTAATGTCTCAGAAGTAGATATTATGTGTGCACATCAACTTAATACTGAACAAAAAGCAGCATATAATACAATTCTAAATAAAGTAGATACTAATGTTAGCGGCATGTTCTTTATTGATGGCCTGGTGGAACAGGCAAAACTTTTTTATATCGTGCTCTACTAGGTAATGTTAGATCAAGACAAATGATTGCTTTAGCAACAACATCTTCTGGTGTTGCAGCAGGTCTTTTGCCTGGTGGACAAACAGTACATTCTAAATTTAAAATACCTCTAGAGATTTGTAGTGACACAATATGTAACATTAGTAAACAGAGTGCTCTTGCTGAACTTTTTCCAATGACAAAACTAATCATATGGGATGAAGCTCCAATGGTGAATCGATATGCAGTTGAAGCACTAGATAAAATGTTAAGAGATGTTAACAATAGTGAGTTCCCATTCGGAGGTAAAGTTGTTGTCTTAGGAGGAGATTTCCATCAAATCTTACATGTAGTTCAAAGAGGTAGTAAAGATGATGTAACAGCAGTAAGTCTTGTTAGCTCTTACTTATGGCCATTATTTACAAAACTAAGATTAAGTGAAAACATGAGAGCTCGATTAAATACATCATTTTCTAAATATTTACTCAATATTGGAGATGGGATTGAAAAGAAACATTCATGTAATATGATACAACTTCCGCCTAACATAACTATAGATTTTGAAGAACATATTACCTCTTTACAGACATTAATAGCCTGTTTGTTATCCTTTTATTTCCATGGAAAATGGAATTCCATTTTCCTCAAATTATAGCGTTTGATGGCTAATATTTTCCCACCCAAATGTTTTCTACCCAACCCCTTCAAGTTGACGGTAAATGGTGGGAAAATGATTTCCATCTGCTGCTTCATATATTTTTTATTTTTTTATTTTTTTTTAGTAATGGAAACAAATTTCTTAACCAAGTGTAAAAAAAATTTCACTTTCATGAACAATTTTGATGCAAGCGAATGCCAAACGAACATTAAACTTTGATAAAAAAATTGATTTTTTAGGAATTTATTTTTATTTATTTATTTTTTTTTTAACTTTTTGGGAACGGAAACAAATTTTATAACCAAGTATGGAAAAAATTATCACTTTAATGAATAATTTTGATACAAATGAAGGCCAAACGAATACAAAATTTAAAAATTTTTCGAGTGGAAAATTATACAAATCAAACACACTTAATTAACAATTCACTGGAAAACAATTTCTAGGCAATTACTTTCCCTAAAATTCATTATCTTTCCACCCATTTTTCACCATTGCAATCAAACGGACCCTAATAGATATAATTCACCCAGATTTAAATCATTATGCTGACAATCTTCATTACATAATTGATAGAGTTATTCTAACTCCGATAAATGAATACGTTGATGAAATCAATACTTTGTTGATTAGTCAACTTCCTAGAGAATGTTTTACCTATTTTAGTTTTGATGAAACTATTGATACATCTGACCAAAGCATGCAGGAAGACTTTTTAAATACTTGAACTCCAAATGGTGTACCTCCACATGAACTAATACTAAAACCAAATTGTCGTGTCATATTACTTAGAAACATTAATCTTTCAGAAGGTCTATGTAATGGAACTAGACTGATTTGTAAAAGTTTTCGAAGAAATATTATAAATGCTGAGATCGTAGTTGGAAATTATAAAGGAAAAAAAGTATTTCTTCCTAGGATACCTTTCATTCCACTTCAAAAGCGACAAAAATCCTTTCCCTTTCAAAAGAACACAATTTCCAATTCGTCCATATTTTGCAATGACAATCAATAAATCTCAAAGGCAAACATTTGATTTTGTTGGTTTATATCCTCCTGAACCAGTATTTTCCCATGGACAATTATACGTTACTTTGTCTTGAGCGAAAACTAGCAAATCTATTAAAGTTCTTATCAAACCAACAACAATCCAAAAATCACATATGAAATGTACTAAAAATGTTGTTTACGATAAAATTTTAGCAATGGTAAATACATAAAAATCTCTTCTCATTTACATTTGTTAATAATAATTACAAACCACATTTTACCTTTGTTATTTTTATCCACATAGAAATATATGTACTAATTCTTCTTATCTTCTCCCTAACCCACCAATTTTGACCCATCACCACCAGACCTACCGTGGAATCTAAGAGTTGAGGGAATTAACTTTCCACTTGAGCTTTCAAGCTGCAAATGATACCAGGTTAGATAAATCTAAAATTGTCCACCCCTTAAATTTACACGAATGGAAAGAGTGATTCAGCAACCCTTGGTAAGCTCTTCTTTTCTTTTTCTTTTTCAGCCATTCCATTCAGCCTCAGCTGTTTGAAAGTGAATTAGGTCTAAAAAAATAATCTTTCTTACAGAACATTCATTTCTTTGTTTAAAGAGAATGGAATCCTGTTGTTTGAATATCCCAAGATCTTTAAAAAATTTGCTTTCGAGATCTAAATTTGATACTCAAATTCCAGTTGAATTTTTCTTTCTTTTTTTATCCTTTTGTACTGTAACTTACTCTTCATTAACTTAAGCATTTGTAGGTCCAAAATATTGCTAAATTATAGATTTGCACATAAAGGAGGAAAGCTAATTGTAAGATTGGAAATGATTTGCAAATCCTTGAATTAGTGTCCAACCAAATTCAATATTCGGATTCTAACTCTTAAATTCAAAATCATATCCATAAAATTGTGAAAGAGAAATCATCCTTAGACATTGTTTTTATTACCTCATATAGTTGTCAGTTTGTATATATGTTAAATGACGTCGCAGTTGGGATTCCATTTCAAATCAAGATATTCATCATTAGAGGAATTTTAATCTTGTTTTGGAATATAGATTGGATCATGGCAATAGAACATCTTTACATTGATACTTCACAGTGACATACTAATTTTGGTTCCTAGGATATGCTGGACTGACGTATTAATATATTTTATGTTGTAATTTTATTACTCTAGGCACTAGAAGCTCCCAAAGAACCTCAACGTCCTAAAGCACAATGGGATCATGTTCTGAAAGAGCTGGTTTGGTTATCGAACGTAATGAAAATACAGGACTTTAAATCAGAGAGAAAATGGAAACTTGCTCAAGCAAAGAAAGTTGCAATAAGGGCCAGCAAGGGGAGACAAGAGAGGGAAGGTTTAGATTTAATTCTCGTCCTGAAAAGATTCATAAGTGTAGGCTATACAAGAATAGAAAATTATTTGCACATTCTACTGATGGTTGTACTTGACTTCCTAATGCTTTGATCAGGAAGAGGAACAACGGTTGAGAAAAGTGGCAGCCAATATTTCTAAAGACATAAAGACATTTTGGACAAAAATAGAGAAACTGGCAAGTCATTTAGGATAATTGCTTTTAATCATTTTCCGAGCATGTTGTGTTCACTACCTTCTCAGAGCAAAAAATTCCTATGCATGGTTATTGCAGGTCCTGTACAAGCATCAGCTAGAGCTTGATCAAAAGAAGAAAAAAGCACTTAATAAGCAGCTGGAGTTTCTTCTAAGGCAAACTGAAAGGTAAACTGCTGTTCTTTGGAATTTCTTTCATGTAGTTATTGTACCTAGATAACAATTAATAGTAGTGGCATTCCACATGATGTTATTGTGTTTGTCCATAACATAATTAACTTTACATTTTTTCTTTATATCTTTTTGAAAATAACATTCTTTATTTTCACAATTTTATTAGGTACTCAATGATGCTGGCAGAGAACCTTGTAAACTCACCAACTCCTCGCAAACCAGTTAACTAGATGAAGAAGAGGAAGATGTTGCTGTTGTGTTTCCACCCGCCCGCTTCCGACTCCGAGTTTCCATACAAAAACCATTCAGGATACCAAAATTTCATGGTAAAGACTTCTTTTCAATCTTTTCAACGTTTATGTTAATGTAAAATGAGATTTTGGTTTACTAAAATTGAGAGGTTCTTGAACTTTGCTTTGTTTAACAGAGTAAGTTTTGCATAAAATAAAAATAAAAATGTGTTGGGGGTTTATGCTCAGGAAACCAAACGAATATATCAAACTAAGGGAATTCTTTCCAGTCAACGAATCCTGACAAAACGTTTTGAAATTTGCTAATATGTAGTTAATTTTTTCCCCTTCCTTTTTACTTATTTATAATAAACTCGTGTTCTGAGTTTCTTTTTTTAAATGAAGTAACGATTACTTTGATACTATTGGAACCAAAGAATATTAGCAGGCAAAAAATATGAATGAAACATAAGGGAAAACTATTGTTGGCGTTCTCTTCCTTCTTTTGTTTTTTACTGTACCTTGTAAGGTGTCTTGAATTATGTTTTTCTTCTCTCTACTTTAGCTCCACTGTGCAGAGGCAATATGGCCAAAAATTTGGCTTCAACGAGGTAATTCGAAATATGATCTTATTATTGAATTCATAATTGAATTTTCCTTGGCTTGAATGTTGATTATGTGGGCATTTATATAATTTTTGGGATTGAAGGTTTCAATTATATGGTTTTTGATGAATATATTTATTTTCTTGTGGTCGTTTTATTGCAGACGATACCTGTAGCTGTCAATGATGTATCTTTCTCCATTCATGCTATTTTCTTCACTGCTTTGACCTTGTTCGAAATTGCAATTTATGATATGGGTAACTAAATTTTATCATTGTTTTACATTTTTTTCTTTGAAGTAAAAAAGTTACTTTGATAAAAAAGATTACTTATTTCAAAAGAACTTGTTTACTTTTTAACTTGAATTTTTGCCAAACATGTTATGCTTCTTGCGTAAATCTCTAATCGTAAAGAAGCATAACCGTTACAGTTAAATTACTACATTTTAAATTTCGACTTCCGAACAGTATGGCTTACTTAAATTTTCATCTGTAAATTTTTAAAATTTGCATATTGAAAACCTTTGTGAATCATTTTTGCAACGTGGAAATCAGAAGGTTTCAAAATTTGTATTGCAATTGTTTTTGTAACCTAGTTATCAACTGTCATTTGTATTTTAATAGCTCTGCTCGGGCACCTAGTTCAAGTAAGATATCGTCTCTTCATTCATTGTAACAAAATTATAGCAATTTGTGAATATGTGGAATTCTCATTAAGATTTATGTACAGAGTAGCGAGATGAGCATTTCTTGCCTAATTAACCTTAGTATTCTTAGCTAGTGAAACATTGATAATCTTGAGTTGTTTTTACTTAATTTCTTAAAATTATTTTTATTAATTTTTTATAATTAATGAAACAAATGAAACCATGAATTGAATAAATAGGGTTAGATTATTAGTACATTGCAATTCACTTGCTCAAAGGGGACCAAAAATCTCAGGGTTTGACTCTTTCCCTTCTCACCCTCTTTGTTTTTCTTTTCAATTATGTATAAATGTTGACATAACCTTGTTTATCTATATTTCTAAGTTATATGTTGCTTTAGTTGGTTATTATCCTAAGAATTTTTTATTACACTTTTCTATTTGTCAGATTGTAGAGTTTTTGAAGCTTAATCCACTTGGATACGTGCCAGTACTTCTGGATGATGACTTTGTACTTGCAGACTCTTTTGCTAGATTAATGGTGAATTTCTTCATTGATTATGGCAATATAGAATTGATTAATTGTGGATTTTGTATTATTCGACCTTACTATCAAAAAGTATTCTTGTTGACCGAATACTGCAATGTTGCAGTATCTAGAAGAGAAGTATCCTCAGCATCCATTGTTGCCAAAAGATCTTCAGAAAATGGCTCAAGGTAAATAATTGCCGGTTAAATATCTTTGTTTGGGAATTGTGTTATTTGGTTGAAAGTATTACACTTATGCTATCAATAACTATTTTTGTTTTCCAATGAACTCTTTGGATTGAAATGTCTTCCCCACTTTAGGCATTACCCTAGCAAAAGTTAATTAATGTAAGATAAAGTAAAACAACTTATGACTCATCCCCAATTATCTTAGAAGACAATTCTATGATCCCAATTATAATTGTATGTGACCTTCACTAGCATAAATGATGATGATCTATGGTCTCTACAATAATTTAGTTGATGCTGCTATAGAAAAATGATGTTCAATTATCTCACATGGCTCCTTTCCTTTTCTTCTATTTACTTCTTCGAAATAAAGAGGAATAAATGTTACTCATCTGAGTTATAAAATTGGCTTCCTTTCCTTTTCTTCGATTTACTTCTTCGAAATAAAGAGGAATAAATGTTACTCATTTGAGTTATAAAATTGGCTTATCATGCAACGGGAACATCCATAGCCAGTTCTTGTTCCTTATTTCAGATTGTGAATATAACTTTGGCATATGGTGAATTAAATTTCCATCCTTGATGCTTTATCAATTTTACAATAAAGAAGAAGACACATCATGCAAGACAATTAGATTTTGAATAAAAAATATGGCTTATTTACTTTTCACTTAAAATTGATCATCTAGAGCTAATTCTTGTTCCTGATTCGAGAATATGGAACATACTTTTTGTCATAGTGATGTTTGTCCACCATTAATCTGAACTCCAAACATAAGATAATTCGCCAAGTTTCTAATTAGTCCTTGATTCCATGCAGGGTAGCTTGGAGCCTGTATAGGCTTATATTAACAATGTCAAGAGAGGATTGGGATCACATAAACCAAAGAAGGCAAAAGATAAGTTGAAAAACCCTGAGAATCCTGATAAGAAGGGTGAAAAGGTCAGTGTTATGTTGCTAAGTGAAGTTAAACATTTTCAGATCTACAAAGAAAGAGGAAAAAACAAAGCCTTCGGTGAATATTAGAAAGAGGAAAAATAGAACGTTTTGACCGCCTAATTCTCAATAAAACCTAAATTGAAGCTTAATAAACCTGAAATGTGCTTGTTGTAGTGATATGGAGAATGGACGTGGAGAAAATGATAGGAATGGGTGTTGAACAGCACCCGAATTGGCTCTCCCGATACAGTCTCAATTACAAGTAGACCTAAACTTCATTCTTCTATTTGATAACCAAGAATTTTCAGCAGGTTAGTTAGTTGAAATATTTATATTGTGTTAGTTTTTAGCTCTCAAAATTTTTATCAAAAGATACACTATATGCATTGTCATTGAAGTTTACTTCGTAGGAATTTCTTCCCTACCCAATTTCAGCTTTTATCATTTGTGTTTATACTTTTGAAAAAATCTCTTCTTTTATGCATCTTACATTAGGTTCAGTTGTGCATGTTTATCATCAAAATGAATTTAGTTATTCAAGATGCTAACATATAAATGACCAGTTCTTCAAAACTCCATTCTAATATTTACAATATTTTCACCACAAATTTTCTCTTGTTATCCCACAATTTGCCAAACGTCACCATCTCATATTTTCATTTTCTGCTTTATCCATTGTTTATATTTCTTATTCAGTATCAGTCACTCTAGTTGGATGCCGAGGGGTTTTCTTCTTTATAATATGATATAACCTTCCAAAATTCAACTCATGAAACCATTCTTCAGCTATATCAGATTAACTTTGTTTAGTTCTAATGAGCTTAGCCTAATTGTTCTAGGGTTAACATGTATTCTACTTGCATTGATTTTTCGATACGCCTGTGAATTTATTTTATTCATCTTATTGTTAATCTGGATCAGTAGAACAGGTTGGGGATCCAAAGTTCTTCTTTTGAGCTAAAAGCGAACGGAGTATTTGGCACTAATCATTTTGAAATGGAAGATGCAACCTTATACTCCATTCAACTTCATCGACTATTTCCTTCGGAAAATGCCGAAAACCAACGAGTCCTCATCAAAACCATTGATTACTATATCAGTTCAGCTAATCTTAAGCACAATCAAAGGTCTAGCTTTAGTAATGGTTAGCAAAGCACTTCCATTATTTTTACAATTTTAAGTGTCTCACTAAATGTTTGGTCTGAAAATTAAATGTAGGTATTGACTTCTTGCAATTCAGCACATCTGAATCAGCTACACAGAGGAAGAAAGTTAGAATTTTCCTTCTTCACGTCAATACAAAATCTCCAAAATTGTTTTAACTTCACTGCACCTACTAATTCCACCAAAAGGACACCTGTCCCTTACCAAAAATCACATAATTACCCTAACAACCCATTTCCTACATCATTTTCTAAAACCCTTTACTTACAATACTGAACAAAAATTTTTGCCTGCCACCAAAAGGTTTCCATTCTGCATTGAAAACAGACATCCAACTTCCACTACACTTATTCTAAATTTTCATCATTTCCATCCACTACCATTTCTCATCTCCCAACATATAAAACACCACTAAAAACCTCTTACCAATTTATCTTTCCCTCCTTCATTAGTGCCATTTTAACATTTTTAACCTGCTAATTTCCTTTCTATGACCAACCACCATCCATAATTGCAAAAACCCATATACACAGCACCTGGCAACCCACTTCCAACAGTCATTCACTACAAACTTCTGCCTATAATAACAGTAAACATAATTTCTTGCCTACCACTAAACATTTTCTTCTTTCTATAATAGAAATCTAACTTTCTCTTCCCACTACCACCTCATCTCTCAATATACAACAAACCAATATATCCGTTTCACCCAGTTAACCTTCTTCAATTTCATTTGCTCACCGTTAACTTCACCCAGGTAATTTCTCCTCTTTCACCTAATAGCATACATTAACTTCAAACATTTTTAAATACATCTTCTCATAAATTCTTCAATATTTATTTTTCATTCTCACTCTTGAATTTCTACCCATTCTCATCTACTAATCAAATAAAATTCGTTGCAGGTGGAAATTGCCACAGATTACAAACTCATACCTGACATCAAACCAGGAGAGTTTGGCTGGACTGTGAAGGCAGTAGTTTCAGAAAAATGATTTCCCAACAAAGCTCGGAACAGCCCATTGAAATACCAACACATTTGGTTAATGGATCCTAGGGTAAATCTTCTCATATAGTTTAAGTTCCATTATTTTAAACTTAGATCCACGATAAATCAAAACCCTCAACTTCCAACATGCGATTATTAATTTTTTCCAATTTAAACATCTCATTATCTCCCAGCCCCTGCTCCCTATAACATTCCATGTAACTCTGTCGTCAAACTTCTTGTTTAGTTGGTGCTCATTCTGTCATCAAACTCCTTGTTTAATTAGTGCTAATATCATAAAAGACCCAAAATATGCTCATTTCTTACCATTTTCTTTCTAACGTTGTCAACTTTGAACAACATTAAATTTTAAATCATTGCACTTATATAGGCATATCTATAATGTCTAAAAATGTTCACATGATGACAAGTCTTTGCCTGCAGACTAAAAGTATGGAGACTACGGGTCCCTAGATAATTTTTTATATCTTGCTTTTCTGCCTTTTGTTCTCTCAATCAATTTCACCGTCCCTCTGTTCCAGCACTAATTGTTTGGGTTTGTAATGTGATGTTAGAATTTGTTAGCACGGATATTGATCCAAGTAAGCCATTTTCGATTGCTGTAATTTTGAAGAATTTGTCAATATTGGTGTAAAATAGTTTCTTGAGAAGTTAATTTACTGTTTCATTTTAGAAAATATTGCAAGTTATAAGCATCTAATGAGCTATGGAGAATTGGGATTCTGGAAACGATGAAGAATGAGTATCATACTGTAATGCAGTGAGACATGACCCATATTTTCAAATTCAATTGTAGTGTATTTTAGTCTTTGATTCTGATCTTATGAGAAGTGAAAGCTACCAAGTCTATATATGGTTTGTGAAGTTCGAGAGTTCTGTTTGGGATCATTATAAACAATTGTATAATATGCGAAACCCTGTTGTGATTTTTGTTGCTTTCATGTGCCTACATGTTATCTGGTAAAGTTGCTAATTTATCCAACACTGAGTTTTGTATACTTCTTCAATTAAATTTGCCTTTGACACAACTTTAGACCATCACCTTTTCTATCTAAATAGTTTAGTCCCTTTCTGAGAAATGATTTTATCTACCTATATGCAATGTGATGAATTGGTAGAACATGATTCATGTAACTTCTTATCTTTCCTCTCTTATAAAATCTGACCATAACATCTTTCAACTTCATTTTCTTGCAGGGGAACAAAGTTCAACCTACACTATTCGACAATGCCATCAAAGCTTTCGAAGACACCTTACTACCACAAAAAACATACCTCATCTCTAATGCACAAGTTAAAGAAACTGATAAAAACTATGCCGCCCAACTTGGTAACATTCGATGGACAATCAACGCGAAAACCAAAATTGTTGAAGTTATTGAACAATTCAACTCTCTCCTTTCATCCGCTTACACCTTCATATCATTCCTAAACCTTCAGCCATACATGGACACAAAGGCAGAAATTAGTAAGTACTTGCAATCCTATTTAGCATCCTACACCTCATTACCTCTATTTTAAACGTGCACTACAGCTCATACTAATTACAAACACAACTTACTTCCTGTAGACGTCATTGGAATTGCAATCGATATCTTCCCCAAAAGAGTAATTCAAGTTCATGACAGCCAATCAACAGTGCAAGACGTCATCCTCATGAACGAAAGGTTAGACACTACTGCCTACACTAAAATAACTCTTTCAGGTAGATATTAAATACAACTAAAAACCTTACAGGTTCGAAATATGAATTCTTCAGATGTGGGACAATTTCGTCACAAATGAATGTCATACCATTTGCAACACCATCACAAAAAAATCAGTTCTTGTGGGCAGCAGACTAAAAGTAACTTCTTTCAATGGTAAATTCACTCATCCTGCTACAGAATCACACCAACACATACCAATTTAAACCTCATACATGAAAGCTAAATTCAATGACTATTTAGGTATATCCATCTCTACAAAAATGAACTCATCAATGCTCATTAATCCCCCATTTGAGCAAGTTCTTGAACTAAAGAATTGGTATATTCTCTCCCTCACTCAATTAAATTGCATACTTATATCTATTGTCATTATTATTCTTCATTTCCTTATTCTTTTTAACAATTCAAATCTTACATGCATATTAGGTTGGAAACCAACATAACTACAGTAAATGAAATTGTGGCAAGAAAAGATTATATCTTCCCCATGTCCACCACAATTTGTCATCCGCCGAAACAAAAATTACTCAACATTAGACAAATTCAACAACTCCAACATATGGTACACTAAACTACTCCTCCTCACTTGCATAACATTTCACACCTACCACTAACCCATTTTTTCACATATTATTTTATACATTGCAGCAAAAACACTTCTGGACAAAAGCAAATTTCACATTTGTTCCATTAAACCAACCACTATGGTATCTATCATGTGACAACTGCAATAAATCAACAAGTGCAAGTGTGAATGAAACATATTTCTGTAGATTTTGCAAGCACAATTATGCTACACCAACTCCAAGGTATGATTATAATCATGTCACAACCACATCATCTATATGAATCTATGCATTACATATTATCTAATGATGATAAACCATCCAACAATAACAACAATTCCACTTTTATTTTAACAGAGCAAGAGCAATCGTCGAATTACAAGATTCCACAGGCTCGATAACAGCATCAATTATTGGAAATCCAGTCGAAACATTCATGAAATGCCCAGCAAAAGAACTGATGAAACAAAACTGCTCAGGTATGAATCCAAAAATTAAATTTCTCTACATACCTCCTTATTTTCCCCCTTAAATGTATTGTTAACTGCTTTTCATAAACATTCCAATAGGAACCCATGGAGAACAACTCCAGAATTCAGACAGCCACTACTCAAGAGCATAACTTATACATAAAAAGTGTAAATGTAGAAGCGACGACCAACAAGGCCCCATATGAAGTCATCTTTATCCTTGAATCGCAACTTCAACATCAAGTGGCTACCAACATGATACAACAAAACACATCACAGACATCTCAACTTCCAAATGCAAACACTACACCAAGCAGCTCAACAATCGAGACACCCTTTACACAAGAAGCTGACAAACATCCAACCAAAAAAAAAAGCGGGAGTAGTAGTCCACAAGTTGAAAATATGTATTTTGAATCTCTTTTGCATCCGTATAGCTAGAGTCTTCTGCCTAACTCTCAATAGCACTATTTGCCATACCAAATTTTGTTTATTGTACATATAGACATGTTAAAACCCATGTATCCAAGTATGACATATAAGATCTTTTGTTTTTTGCTTTATATTACTATCACTAATGTAAATATCCATAAACCAATATAATCATCCTTCCTTCAAACATGTTTCATTATTAATTGAAATGCCACATAGCCAAATGTGAACATTATTACATACACTGCACTGCCACTACACGTGCAATGCACGTGCACCCACTAGTACTATAATAAAGAGTTTGTTTTTGCTTTAGAAGACCGAGTCCTAAAGTCATTAAACCAAAGAGGAAAGGTAAAGGAGCAAGTCAACCAGTCAAGTGCATGGAAATGGTCCATTTGGGCCAGCTAGCTAGTCAAATAACATTGGAATGGTCCAACAACTAGCATAAGATTTTGCAGTGTCAAACGGTTCGACTCATCTCGTAGTCTGCACCCAGCATTATGAGGCCGGTCTGGCCTGTGTTGTGCATTCATCCAGCACGTTTAAGCCATTTGAACCGCCCGAGTCTTATTGTTTCTCTTAAAATAAAATAAAAAACATAAATTAAATGATATGCATGACTCGAGACACACACCCAAAATGTCTAGAAAATGAGGATAGACGGCTCACGCCGGGCGACCTGAGCCTAATCACAATGATGATGATAAAATGTCTGACCTCATTTTATCCTCTCCCGTCAAGTAATTAGGACGGGAACAAAATTACATGGTCCGTACCTCGACTCTTAACACAAAGAGGGCTGTCGTGCCCTGTGGCCATCCTTATGACGCTCAAACTGGACTTGGTCCATACGATACATCCAGTGTTGAAAAAGGATCCGATTGACTAGATAATACATATTAATAGGTAGATTGTTCTTTTCAAAGCACTCATCAAGTTCCTTGCCTAAGGTGCACCTACACACATATTTCTTTCTCCTCCTCTCACTTCAATTTTCTCTTGTTAGTTTCTTCTTGACACCCCCCCCCCCCCCCCCCCCCCAAAAAAAAAGAAAAAAGAAAAAACAACAACAACAACAACATGGGATTCTGCAATTTTCATCCCAAAGAGGAAGTTTTGGGTGTATGTGCCTTCTGCTTGAATGAAAGGCTTCAAATTTTAGCTTCAAAAAAGGGCTATCCTCACAGAACTTACAGTCACAAAAAGTCTCAAATACCCCTGCCAAAGATTTTTGCTCTAAGCAATCTGCTCAACCGCCTTGATATTGGACAGCAGAAATCTGGGGGTAATTGTGACAGTTCCTCTAGCAGTCAAGAAGGTTAGAGTTCTTCACTTCGTGCGTAGGTGTGTGCGTTTTTAATTTTTCGTTTTTAGATCTTATTTTTATACTGTTTTTGAATTTTATATAAAGAAAAGATCACCAGAAGTAGTACATAAAGAAATGAATAAAAAAAAAAATTGATTGAAATTTCGAAATTCATTGTTAAACCACCTTGTCTAAAGGTTTAAAATATCCAACTTGTTATACTCCACCAAGATAATGTACTGTGTACACTATTCTAAATTTGTATTAGATCATTCAAATATACCTACATATTCTCTGGTTTACATATTTTGAAATTTGCATCAGCAAATGCTGTAGGGAAATATTTGCATAGCTCTTAGAGAAAATATTGGATCAAAATTATTTGGTTAGAATCATATGTGCAGAATTCCATTAAAATTAGTGGTAAAAATCATGTTTTTAATTTCTATACATAAATATTACAATATACATGTCCTCTCGACACGTTAAAACTTCTTAGGATTAATTAGTACGAAGATGTCAATACATTTTTTATTCCTCAACATATTACATTACGGCGTCTTTCCATTTTCTAAAGAAAAGTGATGCGCCGATATTATGTCAAAAATATTAGAGGACAATATATTCGAGAAAGTAGTAGATTTCAACTCCTTTAGTTGTTATGTAGTGATGTGCAAGTGGAATCATGAGTCTATTGTTGCCTTCATTTCAAGGCTTCATTCCTTTTCTCATTATTTCCATTTGATGATTCAAATATTGAATTGGATCTTAAGCAAAATGCAAATTAGATTTCACCTAATTGATCCTAAATTTATTAAGAAATGCACTTGATGTGTCTGAGGTGTCCCACCGATGTATTAGAAACGATACCTTGGGACGGATGTAAAGCTAAACAAATTGCTTATGCCCAAGGATCAAGGACTGTGTTGGTTGTAAAAATGTGAATCCGCCTGTCCAACGAATTTCTTGAGCGTTCGAGTTTATTTATGGTATGAAACAACTCGCACTAGCTTATTGATACATGCCATAAAACTCTACTTGAATCCATTTGATTTTTTTTTTTTACCAACAACGGGTTTTTCTGGCACAAGTGTATCTTGTCTTTACCATGGATAATTTTCTTTGGTTAACAATAATTGTCATTTTTCCAATATCTGCGGGTATTCCTATATTAACCTGTTTTTTTCGAGATTTTACAATCTATGTCAAAAATTGTGACAAATTGCAGACTCTTTCATAACAATCAAGTTCGAAGACAACTGTGAAATGTCTTGGAACAAAAAATGGAGTAAGCCTAATAACAAGATCAATAGTGTAGCTATAGAGCAATCGAAACCGCGCACAGCGCTGAGGTGGCAAAAGCGGATTAGCAACTTATTCCAGCTCATCAAATGGAAGAGGTCCGGCAAAGGAAATGTGTGCCACGTGGGCACAAAACTAGACAGGTCAAAGGTTAGATATGGATGGATAAAGACACTGAGAAAGAGGACTAAAGATTAAAGGGTTATGTACACAAAAAGAAAAAGAGAGTTTTGAGCTTTTTATCCAATACTCCTTCAATATTTTGTTTATAGGAGGAATTGTCTTAAAGAAAATGCAAAGTGATGACACTATATAAAATGAGATTGTATTATGTATAGTTGAAATGGGTCTTGGGTCAATTATGCGGGTCGGCTCAAATTCTTTAGACTATGGGTATGCGAGAGTAGTTTTATTTTGAAATTTCAATTTTTATTTCTTAATACCACTCTTAAGCCACGATGATATTATTTGGTCGTTAAAAATTCAATCCGAGAAGGAAATAGAAGAAATACAATTAAGCCCTTGTTTGATGCAAATTTTTGCTCCAAGAATGCATTTTTTTGGTTGATGTGATGGAGAATATGTGGTTGAAAAAGAAGGAAAAATTATTGATGTGATGAAAAATATTATTTTATTGAAAAATGTGTGGTTGAAAATGAGTAGAAGAACGAGAATGACAAAATAATGTGGTTCAAATAGAGGCTAAGTGTGTTTACATTTTTACCCTAGTTAAAAATTTCATGCCCACATCTTATGGCCATGAACGAAGTCATGAGTGAGAACAATGTGATAATAAATGGAAAATTGAAGTTAAAAATATAACAAAAAAAAAAAGTTGGGATAAAAGTGCAATGAAGGGCAAAATGTAGGGGACAAAGTGTAATTTAGTCAAACATAAATTATGTTTTTGTATAATTGAAACCAAGTACATAAAAGATCGAAAGTGAGAGTTTTAACGATATTCAATAAGTAGAACGAGAGTATCCATTATGCGAGTCAAAGATATGAGAATACATTGTCTTAAATCGTGCACTTTTAAAACTTCAAAGACATGTTTGATACGAATTAGAATTAGTACACTCTACTAAATAGTATTATAAATAAAATTTTAATTTCTTTCTTTTTTTTTCTTAAATAATTTCCAAAACATAAGGTGTATAGGCACTTTTGCAACAAAATAGACATGAATTGATGCTCCACTCAAGGAAACAAAAGAGGCAGGAGGGCCATTCATATTCTGGTATTGTCTTCAAGGGAAAATAATTTGCTTTTTCTCCAAAAGAATTCAGTTGGCATGAAATGATAAAACATGCTCTTGTCCCCAAAATAATTTGGAGTATGTTTCAAGTGCAAAGATTTTTAATCATAAAAGTTGCTTTTTATCTCCTTAGATGCACACTGGCATGCATGTGCAAGGAACTCATTGGTGCCCCTTTTTAGTTATATCAATACTTATCTCAGATTTACATAAAAATTATTATTCGAATTATGAATCATTTACATAAAAATTTACACAACACTCGAATAATCAGAGGGAGCGAAAAATACACGAAGTTGAAACAAAAATTAAACTTTTCTTCAGACAACATCATTTGACATTATATCGAAGCTGGCAAAAGTTTTGAACTCAAATCTCATTAACACCCATTAATTAAAAGTGTGCATGTGTTAATTTTTTTATGATTAAATGAATATTCTAATCTCTACCCTTTGT
Organism: Fraxinus americana; assembly: GCA_035079005.1. Classification (NCBI taxonomy): domain Eukaryota; kingdom Viridiplantae; phylum Streptophyta; class Magnoliopsida; order Lamiales; family Oleaceae; genus Fraxinus; species Fraxinus americana. The sequence continues at coordinate 39,924,889 of CM068707.1, read as the reverse complement.
GATGTGTGAATACAAAAAGCTTATTCTTTAACAACTTGAACTTTTATAAAATATAATTTAATACTTAAAAGTTACTTTAAAAAAAAAAAAAAACAATTTAAAGAGAGATAAGTGTAAATGCTCAAGATGGTCCCATCATATCCTTCAAGAATCAAGAAAAAGTAGCTGGAAATAAAAAAGGGTACAGCTTTGTTTTGCTTTCAAATTCATTTCTTTTTAAAAGGGTTGCTTTAGCAAGATGAGTTCGTCGTCGTCGTCAACAACAACAATTTAATTTAGTCACGATATCATGTTCTTACTTGTAAAGTACGCCTAAAATAGCAACCCTACAAAGACTTTCCCTTCATTTGCTATTCATCATCAGTAGAGTTACAAACACAATTTAGGTAACTCTAAATGATAGGTTAAATGAAAGGTGGGATTAAATTTAACCTATTATTTAGAACCACCTAAACTGTGTTTGTAACTCCAGTGAGAATGAATAGCATTACTCTTCATTATATGATTTAGAACAGTCCACATGATTTGGTTCTTCTTCACCATCTTTGTGACTTCCGAGTGTAAAATGCAATATTTTATGTAGTTGGGGACAATTTGGACAATAAAATTCAACGGCAACACGACAATGAGAAATGACTTATTCTCGAATAAATCATTAGTACATTCAAGTCTCTCCATCTCAATCAAATTTACTCTGTAATATGAAACAATTTGTTGGACTAGTTCAAGAGAACATCCTATTTGTCTTGTTGTGGAACACGGTGCCCGGTCCTAAATTTTATTTCTTACCAAACATTATATTTTACTGAGTAATTGGCACAATAACCCCCTAAAGTCTGCCTATTTTGTAGAATACCCCCCTGCATTTTATTTTGGCGTAAAATTCTCCTAAATCACCCAAATGTTGTGGAATACACATTTTCTTCCTTTTTACTTGTAAAATGATGAATATGTCCTCATTTTTAAATAAAAGAAGAAAAATATAAAGAATTAATTGTATCTATAACCCCAAAATTTTTAAAAAGTGCAAATGAGTCCTAATTAAAAAATAGTTAAAATAATAACAAAAAGAAATAGAAAAACATTTCTTCTTCCCAATTTTTCATTTAATTATTTTTTTAATTAGGACTCATTTATATTCTCTGAATATTTTGATGTATATATATACATATGGAGGAGAGCATATTCGTTATTTTACAAGGAAAAAGGACAAAAATGTTGTATTTCACAACATTTGAATAATTTAGCAGAGTTTTGCGTCAAAATGAAAGATGAACATTTCACTAAACATGCAAACGTTATAAGAGTATTGTGCCAATTACCATTTTATACTCTTAACGGGGAAACGACATGGAATTGAAATATTTTATTTATGTGAAAATTACACCTATTCCTACATTTCAATTTTCAACTTAATATATTTTAATTTTAGTACTGTTGGAACAAGAAGAGGTGATAATAAAGTATAATACCAATTTTTAATTGAGTAATTAGCACATAACGTCATCACATTTCATTGTTATTGTAGAAAACGTTCATATATATTTTTTTTTGACATTTTCACCCTTATTTTCACATTTCATTGCGCAAAATATCATTTTTTATCCATTTTCTCAATTAAAAATTATAAAATGACGAAAATACCCTTCCATTTAAATAAAACAAAAAGAAAAAAAATTTAATTGCAAATATAGTTCCAACTTTTTTTGAAAAGCACAAATGAGTCTCAAATAAATTATTAAAAGTGTAATTAGCATATAATATCTCTACCTTTCACTATTATTGGGAAAACGTCCATACCTTTTATTTTTTTTTGGGAATTTTCTCCCTTAATTATAATTTGATAGTTCAAACCATTATTTCTATCCATTTCATCCAATATCTCAATAAAAAATAGTGAGCTAACTAATATACCCTTTTATTTAAATAAAAAGCTAAAGAATTAATTGCAATCATAGTCCCAATTTTTTTTAAAGTGCAAACAAGTCCCCAATAAATTATTAAAAATTTTTAATTTTTTTATGAAAAGTGCAAACGAGTCTCAATTAAATTTATTTAAAAATTTAAAAAAATTAGAAAGTGCAGTCCTAAATAAATTATTAAAGAATTAGAAATTAAAAAAAATTATTTAAGTATGAGTGTGTATTCATTATTTCACATTTATTTATTGAGAAATTGGATGAAATGGTGGTTTGCATGATCATATGTGTAATTAAGGTTGAAAATGTCAAAAAATGAAAGGTTTAGATATCTTTCGCAATAAAGGTGAAAGATAAGGACATTATGTACTAAGGAAAATGCTATGTGTACACCTCAAGGTGTACACAATCCCTTACACCTCTCTCACAAGGAGGGGGTCCCACAAATAATTTATTGTGTGTGGGCCCCCCTCCATGTGAGAGGGGTGTAAGACTTTGTGTATAATATTATGTACACATAGTATTTCCCATGTACTAATTACCCTTTTAATAATTTATTTTGGACTCATTTGTGTTTTTCAAAAAAATTGGGACTATGATTGCAATTAATTTTTTTCTTTTTTCTTTTGTTTTATTTAAAGGAATGAGTATTTTCATCATTTTGTAATTTTTAATTGAGAAAATTGATGAAAATAACCTTTCGAGCAATGAAAGGTTGAAATAATGATGAAAATGCCAAGGTAGAAACATTTTTTTTTACGATAACAATGAAAATTGAGGAATTAATTTTAGTACTTAAAAGTTCTCGTGCCTTTTTGGTCTGAGGGTGAGGCGTGGACTTCACTTCACAATTCACATCCAATCTCTCCTGCGACTGAAACACGCATAATTCAGCGTAGAAATGGTGGACTCGAAGGTGGAGACCATTTCACGACTGGCTCAATGGAAGATCGAGAATTTCGGGACAACCACCAATTACAAAAGATCCGACCCCTTCAAGATCGGCATGTGGAACTGGTATGTTATATGTATATGTGTGAATTGGATGATGATGATGAATATTGAAGTGTTTTTTTCGTGGTATGTTAGGCAATTATCAGTAGAGAAGAATAGGTACATGTACATACGGCTTTTTCCGGAGCCGTCGCGGCTGTCGAAGGAGCAGCCGCCGTTGGCGCGCTTCGTCTTACGTGTCACCACCTCTGGTTCCAATCGAAGACCGTACATATCTCCAAGTATAAATAACTTATGCTTATTTTACTTCTACTGCTGTTATTATGGTCTATTATAGCTTAATTCAATTTGTTTGTTCTTATTTAATTGATTATGTTCACCTTTTCTGATCGATTGGAATGTTTTCTGGGCAAAATTTTGCCAAGAAAATTTTTTCACTCCCCTCCCTCTCACGCGCCATTTGCCTTGGAATTGTGGAAAAGGTTTTCCCACCATTTTGGTAGGAAAACCTTTTCCAGGTTCTGCCACCAAATTTTTTTTTTTTTTTTGTGATGTTGACAAATTTCATAACTAATTGTAAAAAAAAAAAAATTCACTTTAATAGACAATTTCCATGTAAAACACTGAACTTTGATTAAAAAATAGTTTTCGAGCAAATTTTTTTTTTTTTTTTTACTTTTTGGCTATGTTAATAAATTTCATAAACAATTGTAAAAAAAAATTCATTTTTAATGAACAATTTCCATGTAAAATAAAGTCAAACGTGAACAAAAAGATCCAAACTTTTAAATATTTTCCGGGTGGAAAATTATACCAATCAAACACACTTAATTACAATTCCCAGCAAAACATTTTCTAAGAAAATCTTTTCCCTGTAAAACATTTTCTTTCCACCCATTTTCCACCCTTGCAATCAAACACAGCCTTAGTTTTTTAAGTAAAATAATTTACTTTTTCTAAAAGAAACCCTTAACTTACATAAATAACTTGTTTACTTAATAAGTGAACTTTTAAGCTCAGCTAAAAAATTGATTGTTCTCTGCACCATTATATAATAGAGGTATTTTTAAAGACTCCTACAATGAGCAAAGTGAAGCATAGCCTAAGGTTTCAATTCTTTTGTTTAAAGACCTTGTTTTCCTATAAAATATCTTAAATAACTTTGTTAAATACGTCTTTCTTTTAGTCAAAATCGACACTAAAAGCATGTTTGGAAAATGTTTATAAACAGTTTAAATTATAAATAATTAGAAATGAGTGGTAGGCAAGTGAATAATATTTGTGGGTCTCTCGAAATGTATGGATAAAAGGTAGTGTTTAGAAACGGTTTTATAAACGTGGGCTTTTGGAAAATATAAATTTGGTAAATAAAAGTTTGTACAAGTTACCTTAACCTTAACTTTATGCCTTTCCGATTAATTACCTGCAATTACTGGCAATTGGTATTTAATCTACTTTATCAAACATGCTAAAAACGAATAAATCTAGTGTGATGTCTATGTGCATTTTCTTGCTGCTATACATGAAATCATCTACTCATGTATCCTTTTGCTGTAGTTCATGAGAGGCTGCTTCGAACAAGTGATGACTTTGCCTGGCCCGTTGACTCTACCTTTCACGGTCGATTCGTCATTGACGTTGAGTTTCTGGACTTGAAGATCTACCCTCTAAATGTGAGTTTTTCTTAAATTTTCCGTTGCGTCAAAATTTGTTCTTGGATAAATATTGAGTTTATGTTGTGCTTTACCCCTTGGGGGAAAGATCCTTGTTGAGTTCTTACCTTATCTGAGATATCACGTCAACTTGTTTTTTTCCTTTTGAAACTAGCAAAGTCTAGGATCAGCATTGCTAACATTATAATTTTCTTAGAAGTTTACTAAATAATATTTATCATTTAAATACTAAGGAAGGTGCCTGTAAACATGAATCTTAGTAGCCCAGTGTGCTTATCGTATAAGCTGCCATCCTTGACTGAAGCCTGATTCATAGGGGATCTTAGATTTTACACAAACAGGAAAGTCTAAAAGAAAGAATGAAAATCACTAAGGACGTGTTTGTTACAAAACATTTACAAGATTGGACAGGACAATTAATTTTTTTTCTTTTCCACTTTCCAGAAATGTCCAATCCATCTTACCAAACATGCTATTTCTTTGAGATGCATATCTGTCTCTCTTTAAAACGTGGTTCTCTCTTACTGTTAAACTGTAGGGTGGAGAAGGCAGTTCTATATGGCCGAGTGATGGATTGATGCAATATCTAGCGACTCAAAGTACTCTAAGATGCCTCTCTCGCATGCTCAACGAGTCTATCCATGCTGATGTCACCATTAACACAGCTGATGGAACGCTGCAAGCCCACAAGGCTATTCTTTCTGCAAGCTCTCCGGTGTTCCGCAGCATGTTCTTGCACGACCTCAAGGAGAAAGAATCCTCAACAATTGACATAGAAGATATGTCAACAGAGTCGTGCATGGCCCTGCTCACTTACTTATACGGGACGATAAACCAAGAAGATTTCTGGAAGCACCGATTGGCTTTGCTGGGTGCGGCAAACAAGTATGACATTGTAGACTTGAAGGATGCTTGTGAGGAAAGTCTTCTAGAAGATATTAACTCGGGAAATGTCCTTGAGAGGTTGCAAGAGGCTTGGCTTTACCAGCTTGATAAACTGAAACGCGGGTGCTTGATGTACTTGTTCGATTTTGGGAAGATTTATGATGTTCGGGATGAAATGAGCGATTTCTTCAGGCAGGCAGACAGAGAACTAATGGTCGAGATGTTTCACGAAGTGCTCGCAGTTTGGAAACCTGCATAAATCACCGCACCAAATGTTTTACCATGTATAGCCAATATATGTAATGTTTTACCTGTTATAGCCAATATATGTAATGTTTTACCTGGTATAACCAATATATGTTACAGATACATATATATATATATGCCGTACTAATGTGCTAGACTACAAGTTGTAGTATTTAATGTACAGTGTTATTGAAGACGTGTGGTGCATTGTGAAAACTCGGGTTATGTAAAAGAATATTCTGTGCAAATACGTAATTTGAATTGTGCTTCTTTAATGAAGCGCGATTCAAATTCGATTTATGTTCAACTTGAACAAGCACTAAACACAAAAGATGCTAAGTCTCAGTTATCAGATTCAAACCTTCAGCTATATTAAGAATAGAATGACAATGTCAAACATTTCGATGATGGGGTAAAAGACGAAAATGACCCTTGTGGCTTCAGCAAGGGTAACAGGGGAACTGAGGGGCAGTAGGGTGGCTTTGTTCAAAACTGTACACAAAAAATGACATAAAAAATAGTGTACAGTCATCTTTTTACAAGGGGCGTAAGTTGAGACGATATTTCTTCGACTTGAGTCGATCAAAGTTCTCCAGAAACTCCAGTCGGTGACTTCTTAAACGAGGGAATTCTGAGTAGAAGAAATGCACAGGAGCTTATGTTGTATGAACGAGAATAGAACTAATAGAATCTACTTGTTGAACGTATTTTATGCTGATTTCTCAAAGGGTAATCTTTTAGATCCTTGCTCGACTGCATCTCTCCATAGCCTGTATCTTACTCCCAGCTTATCATAGGACACTGGCCAATTCCAAACATTTGCACCGTTGAGCATGCGCTCCTGCTGACCAAGAACAAGACGTAGATCTTCGTTCAAAACCTGTAGATTTGGATTTTAACATTAAGAATTCAACTAGAAAATACAGAGTATAGAAAGAGACACAGAAATTCATTGATCCGTGAGTAATGGCTTAATTTATAGTATCAAAATGAGGAGAAATTCTCAATTACTTGTTGGAAATAAGTTACTTATTTTGACAGTAAACTAAAAGTTACTTTCAAAATAAGTAACCTTTTTCGTAAGTTTAGTCAAACATGCTGGACATCTTATAACTCAGGACACGAAACTCTCGCAATATGACAGTAATATCATTGAAGGTGAATCTTGAGAAACAAAAGCTTTTACCTTTTCTGCAAAATGTCTCCACAGGTATTGAATGAAAGGAACGTGCTTCAATACAGGAGCAAAGTCGAGTGACATTCTGTACAATAGCCTCGTCTTCTGTCTTGATGAAGGTAAGCAAACATGAAGTTGGTGAAGATGAGTTGAACACTCTCTGGTATTTTGCCCTTCTAATTTTCCAGGTTTTGAGATTCCAATTGTAGATAATACCATACAAGGTGGTCTAAATTCCATATCTATTGGATAGGGATCCCAATATCCTTGCAGACCGGATGCAGGCGTCAAAAATTTCACCAAGCTGTGGATTCAAATAACAATATCAAAGAATGTGTAAGTCCTCTTTGTATGGCGATAAGATATGATTTGAATTCTTGGCATTTAAATAAAATCTGTATTTAAACTTTTGATAAATTCTTAATGAGTCAATTTGTGTGTGAAAATGAAAAATGAGCCTCCTAATGAACAGGTTTCTCCTTAATTCATTTTAGCCTTTCGATATATTCACAACTCGTCCACTTGAATAAAGGTCAATAGTCCAGTAGTGCACTCAACTAAGGGTTGAGAAATAAACTCGTCAACTCAACCAAGGGTCGAGTGGATGCAACACTTTCACTAGAAGGCTATTTCTAGTAAGGGTAAAAGTAACATGTTATGAATTAAATAAGAAAGATTACTTTGAAAGAAAAAGAAACCAATTTTTCACTTTGCACTTAAAAAAGATCTTTCGAAAAATTTCTCAAAGTAATATGATGTTAAAAGTAATTATTTTTCCAGAAGCTGTACCAAAGCTAAAAGTAAATAGCTGAAATCCAACCTGGGAACGCTCCATCCCTTAGCAAAAGTCGAAGTGTGGGTAAATGGAGCATGGGCAAGATCCAAAAGGTTGTCCAGAAGCAGTCCATGTTCCACGGGGAGTTCCATCACGATCTGCATTGAACATCTGTAAATCTGCGTGTTCTTGTTCGTTTGATATTTTTTTTTTTTTCATTTACTATTGCTCTTAGATTAAGGTTTAAACCATAACAAACTAGTTCGAAAAGATATTCAATTGCAGGTACTACATACCTCTGCATGTATTTGAAATCCTGATGGAGGCAGTAATGAAGGAAGGTTAGCTGTAGGCGGATCATCGCCTGGCCAAATCCATATCATTCCCTCCTGTTCAAAGCACGGTAATGCTCTGATTTTTACATTAAGTAATCTAGTCGATGGCATTTTCTTGCATTTCCCATCAGTTGAGTATTCCCATCCTGACATCAGTGATTATGTGAAAAGAATCAGTGTCACCATATCAGCTATAAATACAGTATGTAAAAGGGTAATCGAGATATCTTTATCTAACCGTGATAAGGACACTGGATGCGACCCTCGTTTATTGAACCCAGATGAAGAGGGCAGGCCCGGTGTGCGCAAGTATTCTGGACACATCCAGGTTTTCCATCCTTCCCACGAAAGATGACCCAAGGTTCCTCGAAGCAATCTATTGGAACCTGTGAAAAATTTCGAAGCTATTATCAGCAAGAAAAAACAGTACAGTAGTTGACAGCATTAAGGAAAAGATGAAGGTAAAATCTTGTCCATGTACTGTCAATGTGTGCCAAACATGCCATTAAAATGCACTAGATTCCAGCCTTCCAAAGTGACAACTAGGATGTCCTAAGACCACCATTTCAGTAGAACACGGTCACAATAAACCTTAATCTACGACGAAAGAAAAAGAGAAGACGAAACGAAAAGCAAGAAAGTAAAATACGAACAAGTTTGAATTGTTCGGACCAACCAAGATACCGAGGGTGTTCTGTATATATGTAAGAAACCTAAATCGTGCACATCAAGGAGTATAATCGAGGAATTACAAGTTTCTATCAAATACACTTACCATGGTATCATCCTTCAGATCTGCAGAAAAAGCAACCGGGTACCAAAAATTCTTCAAACGGGCATGGTAAGGTTGGACAGGACCGGACACATTGATGCTCCTTCTCGGCTGCCTGCTCTTGACAGTGTCAAGAAATTCTGTTGAAGTGCTCGGGGTAGGGGTTGACACGTTAGATTCCCTCGTGTTACTGTCTTGCAATAGCCTATCATTAACCAAAGTTTCCATGTAAGCCAGCTTGTCCAAAGCAGTGGCAATCCTTGCTTCTGAAATATGTACCTGTACGTGTTCAAGAGTCGGAAATAGTTCATTAACTGTGAAAGATTTTTATCGTATTAAGTGGATTATTGAGTTTTAACAAAAGGAATTAGGAAACCACTTAGGATGTGCCTTGTACACCATGATGTGAAAGAAGATAATGGGGTGATACCATATAGAGTCGATAATGCCCAAACAAATTGCTAATGAAACTGCTTGACAGACTTGGGAAAAAAATAGGGCTTCGGGTCTTTGACAGACATAGGTAAAAAAAAAAAAGGCAGACCAACGTGCCTGGTTTCCGGGTAGGCTGACTCGTATGCTCAGACACCGACTATAGATTTCTAACAAACCCATAGATTTTTCTATGATTCGACTAGATCTTCAAGATTGTATTAGAATTTTTGGGCCTCGAGCAACTGAACTTAATAGGAAAAAGCCCTTAATTAATATTATATTAGTCTAATATAAAGTAGTAGCTCCCAACCTACCTGATTGTGAGCTACTGCCAGCTCTTCTTGCAACTCTGCAAGTTCCTTCTTCAGGGTTCCAATTGATTTGTATTCACGGGCTAGTGGGTTCAATACTTGCACGACCTATGTTAATATAAAATGTGAGAACATTGAAATTGAATGGGGTGATGAAAGTTAGAAAATGGTTCTTCTACAACAACTGAATTGACATAGGAAAAAGTACAAAATTCAGCTGATCGACTGATAAGTTTATAACGAAGTAAAGCATAATTTAGTTGATCAACCTTTTCATGCAAAAGCATGATTGTAAGAACATCTTGCCGAGCCTTCCAATCACAGTACTGTATATCATATCTAGCCACTTCTAAAGCTTGATTCACGTCCAAGAACTTGCCTTTACAATGAGGGACTTTAGATCTCGGATCTTCTACTTCAAAAATGGTCGTCCACAGGTTTTTCCTTTCGACCAACTCGCCTTCCTCCCCAATGACAGCTGACACTGCAAAGCCTCCCCTCACAACCTGAGGTAACAAATGCACCTTGATTCAGCAAAGTATTAATGTGCATACTAATACAGTAATAGGATGTCGGATAAACATTAATTATAACACAGTCGACGAGGTTAAAGAAGAAAACGAAGTTAAAAATGTAAGGAAATTGATTCCTTGGATTTGAATTTTTGGATTCCTCGGCAGCTGCAAATTATTCCAACTGAAGGAGCCTTTAACCACCTGTTTCAACTGCCATTTATGGTTGGAATCTTCAACCAATTGGAGCCTATGTTAGTTGGTTAGTTTGTAACTGAAATGGAGCCTCATATATGTCTATAAATAACAGCAATAGGCTGGGAAAAAAAAGAGAGCCGGAGACAAAAAAGAAAGGGGCTCAACAGAGAAAAAAATGTAGAATTTTTCTTGTACGTAGTAAGTGAGATTTGTAGAAAGCAAATCTGGAAATTCTTCTACATGATTCATGTTGTATGAATGTCAAGTATAGATAGAAAGTGAGATAAAGATAGGGTGGTAAAACTCTTGTATATCTAGCAAATCTTTCTGATGATTTTTGGTTAAGAAAATCATGTAAAAGTCTTGATGATTTCTGATAGAAAATCATGTTAAGTTTCTTGGTGAATAAAGAGGCTTGGGGAAGAGGATTTCTTCATGTTTAAATCTGTTCTGTGTTTTTTTTTTCTGCTGGTTTTATATTTGTTTCTTCTATCTTCTTGCTGAATTGCTAGTGCATTTTTCTTCTATTAATTCTCTGCATTAATCCTGGAGCTGGGGGGAAGCCGAAATCCCCAACAAAAAATAATGTCTGTTGTACTAATACGACACATTATTCTTCCAAATTCTTCCAAATTTATATAATTTAATATATAAATAGATAGAAATGATTGATGAATAAGTGTATAGTATTTGTGGCTCCATTCAAATGTGTGGTTAAAAATCAAGTTTGATTTAGAAATTTTGCAAAATAAAGACTTATATATCTTTAATTACGAAATTACACATCGACTACATGAATCCTTTTTTAACCATTCCATTTAGTTCGTTGCTAAATCTACAACTACAACTGACTATATAAAAATCAACTAAAATCCCATTATCAAAGCTTTTACAGAGAAGCTAGAAAAACATATAATCTTTAATTCATTTTCATCTTCGGATTAAACTTACTTTTCTTCTCTTAAATGCTTTACTATAATCCGCCCAGTTGAATCAGAATAGTTAGCAAGTACCTGTGTATTTCATCAAAGCTTAATTTCAATTGATCAAGGCAGTCTACAAACTGTCAGATCAACTAATTACAGTTACGAAACATAAAATCCACACTAACTTAAGCAAAAAACAAGTGGTGCCCACTTCTCAGTAGACTCAAAATGCCAAACATAACATAGTGCAATAATTATTTTCCTTCAATAAAGGCCGTCCACAAACTATGAGATCAACTAAACTACAAAAGACAAATACCCTTCTAACTACACTAGATCAAGATAAAGATTTCCACAAATAAAGTAAAAAAAAAAATTAAACAAATCCGATTACAAAAATTACTCTGAAATCTGGAAAAAAAAAACATAAACCCACAAAAAATTAATCAAGAAACGTGTGAAAAAAAGCACCTTTCTGGCGTTAAACTTTGATGAACGACACAAAGAGGTAGGAATAGAAAGAGTAGCAGCAGTAGCAATGGCGGACATGGCCGAAGAAGTGGTGTAGTTTCAAAGTTGACAGATACTCAATTGAGAGAGAGAAAATTGTGAAACATTTTAGCGAGAGATGTTTGTTTTGTTGATAAGAGGTTGGTGTTGTGCGCAATCTGAGGTAGCCTCCCAAACGTTGCCATGTGTAAACTCGTGGGAATTCCTGTGCTTAATTCGTGGCTGCTCTGGTTTACACATTCCACATTGTATTTTTCTTGTGTCGTGACTTTTGTGGGTGGTTTCATGTCTTCTTGAGTGCCACCTCGGAGGGTCAAGAAATATTTGGCTAAACCCAAAAGGTTAACTATAAGCAAGGCCTAAAATAATTAAATTTTGTATTGATTAAAGTTAAGAAGTAAAATGGTTAATTATGCCGATGACCAGCGAAATTGTTTTTATCAAAATTTACTGAAAATCTGATTTTAATATCTACCTAATAGGGGCCAAATATAGTTAGATTTTGTGGTTTAAAAATCGAATGGTAAACTTACTATATTTTAACAATAATTTGGTGACTTGGTGTAATAAATAATATTGTTTGGCGACACGACGGCACATAGGGTTTAACGTCAATATTTTTAATCAAGTGATCACTAGTGTAATCTTTAGAAACTTAAGTAACATTACCATAAAAAAATAATTTTAGTAATAATTAGTGTAATTACTCAAAATGTCAATAACCATTCACCTAATTAACCTATTAATAAAATGTTTAGTCTGTAAAGTATGAATTATTCTTTTAAAAAAAGGGTATATTAAATATGTTTGAAAATAAAATATTATTGAAAAATAACTTTCACCTTTTTGAATGTACGTTTGAGATCCGATTTTTAAGTCAATTTATTTTTGTAAGATTACTAAACCCTATAAATTGGCACCAAAAATCATATTTTGAACGCGCTTCAACTATATCGACTATATTTGAATTGTCAAATAATCATAATCAATGATAACATTACTGTTCTAATCGATGTGAAGAACCATACATTAGATTTTCAGTTGTTCAAAAAATGTGTATGGTAAAAGAAAAATGATAAACGTCCAGTGCCACATGGATCCTTGACATGAAGCACGGCTCGAGCTCAAGTATTCCGATTGGACATCCAAATTAGTCAGGGAAGCTTGACGCAAAAGTCAATGGCTCGACATAGCATCCATTTATTCAACTTGACAAACATGAATATATGACAATTATGCTACACAAACAGGCTCAAGAACATAATCAAAAATAGAATGAACACGTGTCCATACATGATTGGATAGTTCGAAAAAAGAAAAAAAAATCAACACATACACTGCCAAGTCAGTCTGTCTATACTTTATCTATTTTTTAGCCTGTTAAGTGGCTTTATTCAATACATGATTATCAGTGCTAGCATATTACTAAGAAGGGCATGATGCGTTGAAAAATTCAAGGTCTATTTAATCTGCTATAAATACCTTCAAAAATGCTACATGTATAGGGAAAAATGCTAGGAAAACTATCAGAATGTCAAGTGGCGGATTTTCATTGGAGTTTGCATTAAAAACAAATTTAAAACAGCCAATCAAAATTCGTCACATCAACACCGGGCAATTTCCCTACATTGTCCATATTCTCGATGGATCATTCTTGTGGTACATCAAGAGGTACATCAGGGTGTCCATAATGGACATCCGGCACGCTCCCATTGGTGGGGCACCTGTGGGACCGGTTCCCCCACCAATGGGAGCTCGTCGGGTGTCCATTATGGACACCTTGATGTACATGGTGATGTACATCAAGAATTATCCATTTTCGATACTTGAGCTCACTGGCTAATGTTTATTTTATATCTTTCTAACAATATTCAAACTCCCTGACACTGTTAAGAGGCTCCAGCAACTTTGATGTCAATAGCATTGAGCTAAGTTCAAAGCGTAGTATTGAAAGCTTTATTAAAAGAAATCAATTTGGTTTGGAGGAAAAATTATAGCAAGTTAGTCTCTACGATTATGCTACTTTTACAAAAAAAAAAATGTTACATAAGAGATTATATAAAATAATGTGAAAGGAAAAGATTGAATGAAGAAGTTAACTGTGTTTTAAATGACAAATGATAGAGTGTCCATACAGTATTATGTAAATCTTTATGTACATGTAGGCTGTAGCAAGATAACCTTTTCGAAAAGTGCAAAAAGGGTCTTGAAATCTCATGTAGCATTTTGGAAAAGGGAGTTGACTCAATACGACTTCCTTTAAAAGCTATTCTGGAAGAGGAAGATCTTCGAAAATTAATTTTCAGACTCAATTAAGGAAGCTTTCCTGTAGAGCTCTTTTACAATAATGGATCCTTACTATTCTTGTTATTTTTTTTAGAAATAAATCATTTTATTAGATTATTCTAAAAATTCTAAAAACTCTTGGAAAATGTCTTTCATCCCTACTGGGCTACGACTTTTTCAGTTTCAACCATGTTTGCAAAAGTTCCTGAGTTTTTCATGACCTGTGTGTGTCGGCATACAAACAATGGTCCAAGATAAGAATGTAGCACTACTCATTTCTAGATAAATATGTTCATGGCATGTAATAGTTTTTTGTTCAATCTTCTTGTTCCTGATGCCTGCATTCTTGTTTCCTACAGCTACACTCGATTTTTCTGCACGTCCGAAAAGTGAGACGAATGGCTGGCGTTCGTGATGTCCAGTGCACGATTGTGAAGATAGAATGGATTCTTAACTGGTTGACCTTTGTGTTCGCAAGATTCACGTCTCATGTTCTCATCACAATCAAGCTACTCCAAGATTCTTCCAAGTTCGGGAAGGGAGTCGAGATCCCACTTACTCTCCTCGGAACGGTGGGAATGAATTTTCTCAATATCTTTCTTGGAGTTGATCTCCTTAAGGCTCACGGGAGAGAAACAAGAACACAAACACAGAATGATCGTAGCAACCATCATGAATGATTGATGTACAGTTGGAAATGGGTCAAGTTTGACCAATAATTCGGGTGGGACCCGGTATCCATTTTGTGCGAGTCAATGGTCAAACGCGTTCTACTCCGCGAGTAGATATTCGAGATATATTTAATATCACAAAACCATTTTCGGATGAATGAGAAATTAATGTTAGAAGTTGGCAACTTGAAAGTAAAAATTAGGGATGGCAAAAAAAACCGCCCCGCCCCGCCCCGACGGTGCCCCGCCCCGAATGGGGCGAAAAAAACCGCCCCGACGGGGTTGGCAGGGCGGGGCGGGGCGATATGGGGTGCCCCGTCGCGGGGCGGGGCACGGGGCGGGGTGGGGATGCCCCGCCTTGAACCCGGCCCGTGAAAGATTTAAAAAAAATAAATAAATATATATGTGGATTTTTTAAGGAAAAAAAAATAAAAAAATAAAAAAAAAATTAAACGGGGCGGTTTAACGGGGCAAGCCCCCGCCCCGCCCCGCCCCGTTTAAGGCGGGGCGGGGCACGGGGCGGGGTGGGGTGATGGCGTGGCGGGGCGGGGGTGCCCCGCCCCGTTGCCATCCCTAGTAAAAATCCTGGAATTTAAAATCAAGTGTGAGAATTTAATCCCACATAGGAAGTTGAAAGAATTTTGAACCAATTTATATACCTCAAGTTTGGATATGAGTTTGGACCCCAAGGGGTACCAATAGTCTTTGAAAGGGGGAAATCTTAGATAATGTCTAGACTAGTCCAAAGCCCACACGTGCGCGTTGCCGTCCGTCCGGCTCGGGTCGGGTCGTGGTTGGTTCCTATATTCTTTTTGGACAAAATAAATTAAAATTATTTATTTTTACGGCACGGCACGGGCACGGGTCGTGGGTCGTGGTTGGTTCCTATATTCTTTTTGGACAAAATAAATTAAAATTATTTATTTAATTTATTTTTATTTTCGAAAATTGATTAAGTGAAAAGGTGTATCTTTTCTAATCAATTCGAAGCTGTTCGGACTAAAACGGACACAAAATATTTTTTCCGTTCATTGAGAGAGTACGAAACTTTTTCTGATTCGCTGTTCTTGCTGTTAGAGTGCTTCTACACCGCAAGTGAAAGATTGTTGTATCTTGGGAGGCGATTGGCGTCAACTGTAAGCACCGTAGCAGGCCAAAATCGTTTTAAAGAAATAGAGTCGAACTCTAGCCTCAATCTACTGTTTTCTGTAATTTTGTTTAGCGTTTATTCGATTTGCCATTTCCTTCTCTTCATTTTAATTTTGTTATATAAGTAGCATGCTATATAATATTTCCAACATGTACTTGCCTATATACCGTAGCATGTTTAGTACAATGAATTGAATTGCACTCGACAATCTCAATGAAGAAAAAGAAGTTAAAACCATGTTCGTTAGAATCTCAATGATTTATCCTTTCATTTCAAGAATACTTGGGTGGAGAATGTCTTCCTGCTGTAATATTTTGTTGATCTGCTGTACATGATATCATGTATATTTTGCATGAGCCGAAGAAGAAAAGAGAAACAAGAAAAGAATCAGAGAGAATTTACATGTCGTGTAAATGACACGCTGGAGTTTTGCTTTCAAAAACTGCAAAATATATATATCATGTAACCTGCAAAAGCTGGAATCTGTGCGGCTCATACCCTCACCTAATTTTCTCAAATTTTAACGCAATCAAATTTTCTGAGAGTTGTGGGCTGTTTCTATTTGGCCCAAGTTTCTTTAGGGACATTCTAGCCCAAAGCTATCTCTGATTTAAAAAAGGCCGAGTCCACATAATACGCCAGGTCTAACCCATCTGACTTTTCACTTACAATTTAGCCATGGTTGCTCCATTTTTTCAACTCATTTTCAATCACATATTCTTTAAAATCCATAATTCTTATCAACTTTTCAATCACATATCTCATCGACTTTTATCAAACTCTACTAAAAATCTGACTTTTGACAAAAACCAAATAGGGGCATAATACGTGAACTTAATAAATTAGTACTTTGTTACTAGATTTTATTTTTGAAGGTTAAATAAAAGCACGTACGACTAGTGTTATAAACGCATGTTTGGTATATTAGATTGAACATACTTAATGAAATATGGACATATATTTTTATGCATTGGATTTCTTAATATTTATCATTTCAACATACAATACTCGCCGAGTTAGTCGTAAAACACTAAAAAGCATGAAACTCATGGCACGGGACAAAGTTTTTATACATTTTTTTATAATGTAATAAAATAACTATTTTATGAGCCACAGTAGTTAAAAATTAGATTTTTAGTAAATTTTTATAAAAGTTGGTGAAATATTTGGTTAAAAAATTGAAAAAAAAAATTGTGTGTTCAATAAAATGTGTGATTGAGCTTTGAAATAAAAGTTCAAAGTGCGTGCTTGATAATTGTTACATAAAAGTAATTAGGATTGAATAGTGAAAAGAAAATAACTTATTTTTTTAATAATATGAAAAACATGTCTCTTCACTTGCATATCTTTGTGCATAGTGCACTTGAATTACACAAATAAGTCAAGTAATTAATGTCTAAAACAAGTACTATAAATTATTTTAATAATAAGGATCATCAAATGTTTGATTTGATTTAGGGAATTAAGGTCTTAGTCAAATGTGGGCTGCTTTTTCACAATTAATGTTTGACTAGCTACAAATAAAGTAGGTTTTTTAACTTTGTCAAAATTGTCATTAGGCATGTGACAATTTCCCCTTTCGGCCTTTCTAGGGAAAAAAAAATGCTGTCAAAATCTTCTCATTAATAATCATTTCACACAATATATTAGGCACGTGACAATTTCACCTTTCAAGAAAGCCTCACTCATAAAATCTTAGGTTCCGTTTGATTGCAAGGGTGTAAAATTGGTAGAAAAAAATGAATTACAGAAAAAGTAATTGTCTAAAAATTATTTTTGAGGAAATTATTAATTACGTGTGTTTGATTGGTATAATTTTCCACCTGGAAATTTTTTTAAATTTTGGATTTTTTTTTCACGTTTGACTTTATTTTACATGGAAATTATCCATTAAAGTATTTTTTTTTTTTTTTACAATTGGTTATGAAATTTGTTACTATTGCAAAAAAGTAAAAAATAAAAAAATTGCTCGAAAACTATTTTTTATCAAAATTTAGTGTTCGTTGGGCTTTGTTTTACATGGAAATTGTCCATTAAAATTTTTTTTTACAATTAATTATAAAATTTGTTTCAATTGAAAAAAAAAAGGTGGAATTCCATTTTCCCACAAAAAAGATTGGAAAACCAATTCAAGTAAAAATTGGAAAATGTGCACGTGTGAGGTGTTTGTGGAAAATCATTTACATGGAACTTTTGTACCATCAAACACTCATAAAGATGGAAAATGAAATTTGAATTCCATTTTCCATGAAAAATCAATGGTATCAAACATACCCATAGAATTATTAGGGTGTTCGTAGCATGCTAGAAAACAGTGTGTTCGCATAGAAAAGATATAAGGCTATGTTTGATAGTCTATATGTTCCTTGGAAAATGGAAAATATTTTTTATTTCCATGTTAAATACATGTTTGATTGGTAAAATTTGACAACGAAAATATTTTTCCACCTCTCGCCCACGCGCCCATTTTCTCTATTTTAAGGGAATCCATTTTCTCACCATTTTGGTGGGGAAATGAATTCCAGATTCTGACCCCCCCTTTTTTTTTTTTTTTTTCATGTAGTGGAAATAAATTTTATAACTAATTGTAAAAAAAATTACACTTTAATGGATAATTTTCATGTAAAATGAAGTCAAACGAACACTAAATTTTGATTAAAATGGTAAAAAAATAGTTTTCAAGCAAATTTTTTTTTTTTTAAAACTTTTTGGCAATGGTAACAAATTTCATAACCAATTGTAAAAAAAAAAAATTCACTTTAATGAACAATTTATATGTAAAATAAAGTCAAACGTGAACAAAATGATCCAAAATTTTAAAATTTTCTGAGTGAAAAATTATACCAATCAAATACACTTAATCAACAACTCTGGAAAACAAGTTCTAAACAATTATTTTATCTGAAATTCATTTTCTTTCACCCATTTTCCACCCTTACAATCAAACGGACCCTATTATTTAGCAATTAGCATTTGTGCTACAATCTCAATTGAACTTTGTGTATTTTACTCAAAAAATGTAAACAAATTTTGTCTATAACATGACGTGAACAAGATACTTGCATCGTAGTACTTCTTTTTGGAGAATATTTGCAAAATCAAAAATAAAGTTGTTTCAATTCTACGTCCAATGCTTAATTAAAGATAGAGGTGTCAATGGGCCGAGCCGGCCATTGACCCACGAGCTCGGCTCTTGCTCGTCACGAACCGAGCTCGGGCTCAGCTCGTTACAAATACCCGAGCTCGTGGCTCGTGTGTGGCTCATGGGCCGAGCCAAGCTTTAGCTCATGGTGCGGGGCAATTTTTTTTTTTATTAATAAGATATGCCTTTTTTAAAAAAATGAATTTTTGGACGAGTCCACGAGCCACTCAGGAAAACAGCTCGGCCCGCCTAGCGAGCCCGTCGCTCGGCTCGTGCTCGTAGCTCGGTGGCAACGAGTCGAGCCGACGAGCCGGCTCGGCTCAATTGCTACCACTAATTGAAGATGATGTTTTGATAATAGGAGGCAGATTTATATTGAAAGAAATTGTGTTTTCTCTGTGCTGATATTTGTGAACGAAGAACAATAAGTTGATTTTTCACCCATAACATATGCACAAAGAAATAATTGTTAGAAATAGAGGAATGACCCGAATTCTATTTGGAATCCTATTTGAATTTTATTTAGCAAATTTTAGTTAAAATTCTATTTGGCATCCTAATTGAAAGTTGGAATTTGTGTTGAATTTAAAGAGGCTGAGATATGGATCGGGGAGAAATTTTCGATGCCTTTTCGCTAGTCTACCGCTAGAGATGTCAGTGGGCCGAGTCAAGTCGGCTCAGCCCTTAAACCCACGAGCTCACGAGCCGAGCGGCTCGTGGCTCGTTTGCTCGTGGGCAAGCTCGGCTCGTGGCTCGTCAATTTTTTTTTTTAGATTTTTTTTTATTTTTTTAGTCTTTTTTTCACGAGCCCACGAGCCGGCTCGTGCCCACGAGCTGCTCGTGAAAAAATGAGCCGAGCCCGCCGCTCGGCTAGTGCTCGAGCTCGTCTTTTGATGAGCTCGAGCGCCTCGTGGCTCGGTGGCAACGAGCCGACGAGCCGGCTCAGGTCGATTGCCACAACTACCTACCGCTCGAGCAACGACGTCGAAATTCTGTACCGAGAGCTAGCGTCCTCTAGGCGCCCACCTGGCGCTCAAGCGATGACTCGTCCGACCCAAGCCCATTTTCACATTTTGACGCATTTTGAACATTCTTTTTCCATCTATAACTATACTTTTAGAGTTTTGGACATCCCCTATATATATTTAGCTTTTCATTATATTTTAAATTAAGTTAGACAAAGTTGTAAATACAAATTTTTTGTATTCTTTACCCATAGTTTAGTGAAATCTTCTTTACATTGCAAATTATTTTGTTCATGTGATCAGTTACTTTATATTATGTCTATAATTTCGTATTTTCTTCAACAAATTGGTATTAGATTAATTTGATATCAACTTCGCTTTTAAGAGCCAAATCTTGGATATTTTTGGGAGGTCGAGGTTTTGATCAAGTTACAAGCTCGGCTCAATATTTTTGTGATAAAAACCATGAAGTATGATATTCCGATTTTGGATCGCAACACAAGATTTTTGTTATAGTAGATAAAGATGCGAGATGTACACGCTCAAATGAATTTGGATGACGCGTTGTTGGGTTTTGACAAGATGTTCACAACTCGTACGTCGGAGGAGAAACAACAGAGGGATTGAAAGGCCTTATCTTAGATTCATCTTCATCTTTCAAATAATATTTTTCAGGATATTTTGAGGGAGAAATCGACCGCTACATGATGGTTGAAATTGGAGTAATTATGCATAACGAAGAGTCTAACTAGCAAATTGCATCTGAAGCAGCGTCTATATTCTTATCATATGATCGAAGGTACATCCCTTGAAGATGACCTAATCGCTTTTAAGAAAATCGTCGTTGATTTAGAAACCTTGGAAGTTAAATATAATGAAGAAAATTTGGATTTGATTTTGTTTTGTTCGTTGCCCGTTTTATATGTCTTTTAGAAGTATGACCTTATGTAGTCATGATGCTCTTACAATTGAATAAGTCTATGATGCTTTACATTCAAATGAGAAGATGAAACAGCTTATTGGATCTAAAGTTCTTGGAGATTGTCTCGTCTTTGATAGTGGTTGTGCAAGGGGCAAATTAAAAATCTAACTTCAAATTTTGTAATTATTACAAGAAAAAAAGGGCATCTGATAAATGGTTGTTATAAGTTGCAGAATAAAGAAAAATTGACTGCAAATCAACAATAAGAAACTTCAGGTGAAGCTAGAATTGTAGAATATTGTCAAAGTGATGGAGAACTTCTACTTATTTCTGACTACGACTACCAACCTGACGAGGATTGGATCCTTGAAATAGCTTGCACTTTTCATATGTGTCTCAATCAGGATTTATTTTCAACATATGAAACAGTTTCGAAAGGTGTTGCAGTAATGGGAAATAATACACCTTGTAGGATAGCTGGTATTAGTCGGGTTAGAATACAGATGTTTGATGAGGCAGTTATAACACTTGGTGCAGAAAGACATGTTCCAGATTTGGAAAAAAATATTATCTCCTTGAGTACTCTTGGTCCAGATGGGTACAAATACACTATTGAAGGTGAAGTCCTAAAAGTTAATAAAGGAGCTCATGTTTTGTTGAAGGTACATAGAAATTCTTAGTTATATGTCTTGCAGTGTTATATAGAATCTTTGATCAATCAGCATATTTTAAGAACTCGAGTGGATTTGGAGTTGGATTATGTATCATTTGAGTCTAATTTGGGGTCTTCTTTATATGATACGTCTTAGTTGAATTTAGAAGTTATTGGTAATGCCGCTTTGCCACCATTATCGGCGATGCCATTGTATTCGGTTGCTAGTAACAAATCCATTTTTTATCATAAACCTCCACATAGGTTTACAATGCGGCTAATTTAGTTGATTATGGTTTTAATGTGGTGAAGGATGTTGATTCTAGTCAAAATCCCTTTTTTGATGCATTAAGTTGTGATTCTGTTTCAGGACTTGTTTCTGCCTTGTTTAGTGATGTCCACGCCCAATGCTTGGAATTTTGCTAATACTCAATTATTTAGTTTTTTCCTAGTTGGGTGACAGAGTTTTGGAGAATATTTACAGTTGGAAATTTTGATGGAGAATTTCGTTTGTGTTTTTGTTGAGGAGTTAAAGTTTATTTCTTGTAGTGGAATTTGTCTCTATGTGGAGAATCTTTGAAATTTGTTCATTATAGCGGAATTCATGTCAAGGTAAATTTGTTAGAATTAGGATGTGATCTGAATTCTATTTAGAATGTTATTTAGAATCCTATTCGAAGTCTATTTGTTAGTTGAAATTCTATTTGAAAGTCCAAATGAGAGTTATAATTTGTGTTGGACTTGAAGGGGTTAAACTATGGATCAGGGAATTTTTTTTTGGCTCTTTTCCGCTATCTAGCCACTAGCCTATCGCTCGAGCAACGCCTTCGAAATTCTGTACCATCCGCCAGGCGCTCGAGCGGCGGCTCATCCGACCGAGACCCCTTTTCGGGTTTTGACGCGTTTTGAACATTCATTTTCCATCTATAACTCCACTTTAATGATTTTGGGCGTCGCCTATATAAATTTAGTTCTTCATTCATTTTATGTTAAGTTAGACAAAGTTGTAAACATAAAATCTTTGTATTTTTTCCTAATATTTTAGTGAAATCTCATTTACTCTGCAAATTATTTTGTTCTTTTGATCAATTACTTCATATAATGCATATAATCTCATATTTTCTTTAACAAATTGGTATCAAAGCAATTTGATATCTCTTCGTTTTCAACAATATTCTTTCTCAAAAATCGTTTAGTTCAATTAAACCAAAACTTGTATTTTGTGAACAAATATTCGTGATTTTTGTTAATTATTAACATAATGTTATTAAAAATATATACGTAGTACTCAAAATTTTATTGCCATATGACTCCTATTCCTATATTTGACAAATCACATAAATTAGGTCTATCATGTGACAAATTTGCATGATGATAAATTAAGTGAAGCGGAAAATTATGCAAATAGGTGGAAGAATTAAAGGGAAAAGATGATTTGACAATTAATTTAATAATTTCCTTAACTTTGAATTAAGCTATTGTACAATTAATTTGATAATGTGTGATGTGTAAATATCCTGACTATTGATTTAAAAAACAATTTTTCAAATCAATTGCATAATCTTCACGCCTCGACAATGTTAATCGAACTGTTTTTCAAATCAATGGTAAAGATCTTTACGCCTTAGCAATGTTAACCAAACTATCGGCCAAAAGTGTATGTGGGATTGTTTTGCTTTTTGCACACTAAAAGGCACATACAATATTTAACAAAATAATAGTAAATTCAATTAATGATAAAAAATTTCGTATATTAAAATTAATTTATTTTAACATTTCTAATTAATTAAAATTACCTCCCCTAATCGAATATTCTTTTGCTCCTAATTTCAACTTGAAGCTCTTTGATCTGCCACATAAGTGAGGCAATGCGTGGGTGAAACCTTTTTACAATATTTTTCCAAATAATTCAAAATTATCTTCTACCATGGATTCACTAGGATGCGAAGATCTTGTATTGAAAACAATTATAACTACGAGTGATCAGTTTTTTATTTGGTTAACGAAATATTCTGTTTGCTATAAAATTTAAAAAAAAAATGCTGAGGTTTACACTCAACATGACAACCCTTTCACAAAGGAGGTGGAACCCGCGATTTTTAAAATCGCGTGGCCCACCCCGTTTGTGAAAGGACGGTTAGCCAAGGTGTACATCTAGTATAACCCTAAAATTTATTATTTTGATAAACGCATCGAATTAATTTTTGTTATTCTATTGGTGTGTGATAAATTGATTTCTCTAAATCAAATATCGAGACAGTTTTACTGGAAATTGCAAAAAATATCACAAATTACGTGAATCAATACACGATATATGATAAATTGTTGAATCAACACACATTTTGTATATGATAAATTGATTTGATAAATGCATCGAATCAATACTGTGATAACGATTCGTTAGGACTCAAAACCAATGTACACATACATGATAGATAGCAGATTGTGAAGCCCCTCAATAAGTTAAAATTGAGTTCAAAATCCTTGAATGATGATAGATAGGTAAAGTATCTTAATTCATTCATTGGTGGGAAGTTGTTTCCATGATATTTATTATAATGATAACACTTAAGGTACATAATGTCAACTATTTCATCTTATAAAATTCATATATGATCGTTAAAAATATTTTTTATAGTAAATAAATCATCGTCGTGAATGACAATTAATTGTTAATTAACTATCCATTAACGACAGTTTCTGTTCGTTAAAAACAGTTAATTTTCATTAACGATATTAAACATTATTTTCTAATTTTTATTGTTCATTCAATGATTTTTCTAAAAAAATATCTTCAAAAGATACTATTATTCAATGCATACCATTCGAGATTGTACCTTTGGAACCACTAAAAAATATCATTCATTTTTGCAAAAGGGCATAATTGTCCAGATGCGACAACATACACCAAATTTGACCCAATTACATAATAAGTGACTTAGGTATGGTTTGAAATGGAATAAAAACATTTATGTATGATTGTGACCCATTGATTTTGAACCTAGTGAGTCCACGTTTTGCCCAAAACAAGTACTATTTTCAAATTAACACGTAATTGGATTAATATGGATCCTCCTACTTTGAAAAATATATATTTGACCCCACCTTGATATTTTTATTGTAGTCTCATTCCACTCACTAAAGATTAAGACGTAATAATATTCGCACTCGATTTCTTTATTTCAAGTTATTATGTTTCACACGTTTTATATCCTGACCACTCACGAAAGATTGAGAGATAATAATGTATTGTTTGGACTTGAATCATTTAATAAACACGAGATTGGTGCGTACTGCATGATGTTGAATTTAAATTTTTTCATAATACAATTGATTGTTCTTTTTTACTAAAGTTCCGCGAGTAATATAGAACCACCCATATATTGTTGTCGACATAATGATATGTGTTCATATATTGCAAGTTGGATTCTTATAGTATCTTTAATGGTACACACCGAATTTGGTGTAAAACATCAAATTTGATGTAATTCATTATTTCCATTTTACCCTCAATTTTCTATCAGACAAATTCTTGTTCTTTTTGTTTTTGTTTTTGTTTTTTTTTGTTTTTTTTGCCCTTTTAGAATTAGTTAATTTGAATTTATTTATAATTGTTTTAATGCGATGATTATTTTTATTTAACATTTATTTTTAAATTCTAATGTGATAGTAAGTTGGTAACATTCATATAATATTTACAACAAATTCTGTTTAATTTTTTTTTCTTAATTTTTAATTTAATGACTCCAATAATAATATAATTGGTAATTAATTAATTTAAAATAAATTGATTACTAAGAAATAAATAATAAGAAAATAAAGAAAATACTATTCATTTGGCGTAACAATTGGAGAGGATACACTAAATTGGCGTGAAAATTACACCTATTTTGTATAAAAGTTACACCAAATTTGGTTTAACCATTGGAGATGCCTTTAGCCTACAATACCTCCAAGAGCCATAGTTTTTCGATCCTATCATAGGATCCATATCCAAAATCAAAGTACACGATACCCTTATCAACTATTGAAAAATACTAACCATGGAAATATAACCCCCCATGCTCGTACATAATTCTAAGCCCTATTTGGAGGCTTTTTTTTTTTTTTGAAAAAATATTATCTTGAATAATGAATTTTTGGAGTCTGTGGTTGACATTTTTTTGAATTTACTTGTAAAATATTTTATTGTGTGAATATATAGTTGAAAATGAGTACGTGGAAATTTTTTTTTTTGAAAGAATGGACGTGAAAATGACACATGTATAATTTTTTTAAGAGTTGTATATATGAACAAATTATTAATCAATTAAGAGTGTGTTTGAGACACATTCTTTTGAAAGAATGTATTATTGAATAGTAGATTGATGAAGAATGTGTGGTTAAAAATGAAGGAAAAGTTATTGATGTGATGAAAAATATTATTTTATTGAAGAATGTGTGGTTGAAAATTAGTAGAAGAATGAAAATGAAAAAAATAATGTGTACCAAAAATCTAAAGTAAAAACAAAATCCACCAACAGCACCCCATGTGCCAATAGCATAATACACAAGCAAACAAACACATGCAAATTTGTATGCATTCAATATTGGGAAAAGCATAAAGAATTTGGGTGGCACTCCATAAACTGTGAGCATATATGAAAATATTATATATGTCCATGTTGCTCGAGTAGATAAGACTCATGTTACGAAAACAAGTTTAAAATAATTAAAAATAGTAAATACAGACAGATAAGATTTTGCTGAATAAATAATATTATAACGTTATAGGTGTCAAAATGGATAGATAGACACGTAACACTCAACACTTGTCGATCTTGTAATATAAAGATCAAATGAATGATGTTAAAGGTTCGGCGTAGGGAGAGTGGGAACTGGCCTACTCTCAAATCTCAACGAGGCGCAGACTTATCGAACTTTATGTGAGGCTAAACTAACTTGATAGAAATGAGTTTGTAATGAGACCCCACTCAACCAACTAACCCGTTCACAACCAACTAACCCGTTTACCTTTTTCAAACTTGTTTTTGTTGGATGAGATATGATGAATTTGAGTGTTGAAAATAATTTATCAACCTTACCAAATTTTGACAGAGTAAAGATAAGGATATGAGTGAAACACCAATTTCAACAGTTTTTTTTTTTTTTTGTAATAATTGGAAGAGGAAAAGTCGAGTAAGGGCAAGGCCGATGCTCACCAAGTTGAACTCGCCACTAGCTTGTATCGGATTGTAGTCTGAACTTTTTCATAGGCCGAATGCAATGCGTTGGGCTGCTCGTCTTTGACACTACTAAATGACGAAATTCTAGTACAGAGTCAATAATCCATTGATATTACAGGGATTGACAGATTTGTGTATTCTATATCATTTAATGTCATATTTACTTAAATTGTAAGTTCAAAAATTTATATAAAAACTAAATAGTAATGAAAAAGGATATTTAATAGAGAATATTTTCGAAATTAGACTCGTTAACTTAAAACGTCAAAACTTTTATTTTTCAGGTGAGAGTAAGATTTTTTATTGTATTTTAGAATACCATACTTCTAAAAGTAGAAATAAATTGGTAATATGTCCAAGTATTATTCACCAATAATAGAATTGTGACCACTTAAAGTTGATGAAACTTTATGATGTCCTTAAAAAATGAAAAAAGAAAAGGGAATGAAAAGGATTGGTAGGCTTAATCGTTCTTTCTCTAGGTTGAATTGACAGGTGATAAATACCAAATTGTACTTCTCTTAATATTATTTGATGATAATTGACGGACATGAAACTTTCAAGGATAAGACAATTGTCAACTTGTTTTGTATTTTGACCACACCACAATTTATTAGGACCATGCTACGTGTACATAGGAGTGCACATAATGTGAGAGGGGTGGGGCTGTTGCTACAGTAGCGCGGGCCCCATCCCTCTCACATTATGTGCACCATTATGTGTATTGCTATGTACACTTAGCAATATTCAATTTATTATTTAGAAATCTTGCAGGCAATTTCGACTTTCATTATGAACAGCTTAAAAACGTTGCCATTAACATGTTATATTTCGGCTTGAGTGGCTCTTTTTAACTACTTTCGCATATGGATCATGCGTGTCAAAAAATGAAATGACAAATAGCCAATGAGTTACGTAAATGTAATTTGTTGATAGCGCATATCAAGATGAGCACTAAAAAATCAATCATGGGGATTGCACATGTTGATAGATAACCAGAAGTCAATTTAGTTCAGTATCTAAATTTAATAGTTAAAAGATCGACGATGCTTGTTTTGTGGTTTCTATCAATCATATTTAGGATATCGGGTCGGGGATTGTATCTAGTGGCGATGTCTTCGAACAATCTAGTGTGTCTACTTATCGGCCTTAAATACTTTTCAAATACATTTATTCAAGATTATTCTCGACTTTGATACAAATTTAAGAACAAAGTTCAAAAGAGAAAACTGTTCAAGGTACCAGAGCAAGTCTCAACCCCAACACAATAGATCGACTTAAATATCACGAATGAGGATCATATACGTCAGAAAATAGAAAGTTCAATATAAAAATTAAAAATTGAGAATGATCGCAATTTTTCTTTATATTTAATGAGAGGGTGGGAAGCAATCCCTCAACTGTGAAGTATGTCCACATCGTCCTATCGATTGTATATGTACGTATATAGATTCCTATGAAACAAAGTCAATAGGAGTACAAAGTGTCTTGTCTTACACAATTAATGCGTGACACGGAATAAATGGCGTAAGTTAGCCTATTAATTATGGCTTTATCTGTTTGTAGAAATGACTAATTTATGACAAAAAATATAAAAAATAACAAATGTTCGTGTCATATTGTGACAATTTATTTCAAGAAAAAAATGTCTTGCGCAACATTTTAAGATTGTTTGACGAAAAATCGTATGTATAAATAATATTTTTCAATTTAACCAAAAAAAGTTAAATCTTATCATCACGATGATATGGGTAAAATCTATGAGTAATGCTATTCATTCCCACTGGGGATGAAATCACAGTTTACGTGACGTTAATGTAGCATTAAATGATAGGTGAAATTAAATAAGTCATTTAATTTCACCTTTAATTTAACATATCATTTAAAGTCACGTAATGAATAACATTACTCAAAATCTATAGCAGGAGAAGATAAATTCAAATTGGGCTCTATCAATACAAATTCAACGATGATTATTTATCCATATATTTTGTAAAACCCACAACTTATTGCTTACTTATTTTCAGTATATTTTGTAGGGCACGTAACCATGTGATGATGTTTACAATAATTAGGTGAAGATTATCGATACAAATACGAAAAAATTGCATTGTTGTGTTGCCAATTTATTGATTGAATGACAAGATTGTCCCCTGCTACATACCGAACAAATTGGTCTTTCCTTTGAACACTATTAATTGAATAGTTTTGAAAGCGTACGAGTGGGATTATGAATTTTGTGTGCGCACGTGTAACAACAAACACAACTAATAAGAAAAGAAAAGGTTAGAATCAAAAGATTAGTTTTATTGTCAATTTTCCTAGAAAAGATATTATCCACTTATAAGCTGTAACATATAAAATTCAACCAAGCATGAAGCAGCAGCCACACTTCCATTATTCAAAGTACGCTATCTTCTAAATCAAAGATTGAAAATTTAATAAACACGAGGCTAAAGTCTATCTCTCTAGAATTGTCAATAGTCTTTATATATAGAGAGAGAGAGAGAATTGCATTTTAATCCTCAATTTTCAAGACTGCACAATCTGCGGTACATTTTCTTCAACCAAGTCGATTCATACATGACTCGCCCCAATGCAAGCATGAACCGTCACGACTCATGGTTGATGAGTCGAATCGAAATGAAGGTCGATGGGATGATCTGACCCAACCCGACTTGGCTTACATTTCTACATCAAATAAAATCACGCAAAGAGAACCCTTTACCTACCCTCTCAGCAAATGGTGTGGACCCCACAGTACTTGATTCTGCGCTTCAATTGCATAACATTTTCTGCACATATTCCTCAACGTGACATGTATGCACATTTGAAGACCCTTCCATTTTATCCCCACGTGTTCATATTCTTCTCACGACTCCACCCCGTGGGACACCCACCCCCACCGTCTTCCTCTTGACTCTCTCCAACTTTTGATCTTCATAAATTAGTCCAATCACTCTCCCCCATAATCCTGTCTCTCTAAAAGCAATAATTTACCAAAAAAAAAAAAATATGCAGATTCTTTACAAGCTCTCAGTTTTTTCAATTTTTTGCGTTCTTTTTTACATGATCATGAGCCCATTTTCAGTCACAGCAAAACCCAGTCATGATTTCTCCTATTTTAATTCAATTCTTTCTAATTTAAAGAAGCCCTGTATCATATCCAATTATTCATCGGGAAAGAAATCCTTGATCCCAAATTTGAATACAGATTGCAGTGTATGGAACAGAGCTTGTTCTGAGGAGATTTTGAAATTTGCGAGGAACCCAGAAAATGTAAAATGGATTAAATCAGTGAGGAGAAGAATCCATGAGTACCCAGAACTCGCTTTTGAAGAATTCGAGACGAGTCAGCTTATTCGGCGAGAACTGGATAGAATGGAAATTGGTTATAGGTTTCCTTTGGCTAAAACTGGGATTAGAGCCATAATAGGTACTGGGGGGCCTCCTTTTGTTGCACTCAGGGCTGATATGGACGCTCTACCAATTCAGGTTTTACCTTTTCTTCCATTTTTTATGCTTTATTAGCATGTTTTGTATGTTAGATTCGACTGCATGTGACGAGATTAAGAAAGAAAATGAAGTCAAAATATCATCTGTTGTCACACTGGATTAAGGAAGAAACAGAGGTCATACGAACTCCAACATCCCCTTTTAGCCGGTTGGGTATGCTGGATTCGAGTGGATTGAATACGATTACCAAGAAAAAGAAGTTAAAATTAGTGTTGTCTATATTGTGCTTCAAACGCGCAGTATTAACCTGTTTGATATGTTAGATTTGACGGCACTGTACAGTATTGAGGTTGAAAAATGCACCAAATAAGCCCACCGTACATATTAATATGTTTAAGCACATTGTATGCAAAGTGATTAAAGGGTGACCATACTGGGATAATGCACAATGTTCTTTTTCAAGTTTGCTTAAGTTCTGCTTTTCTCTTGTATGTCGTTATAGGAACTTGTTGAATGGGAGCACAAAAGCAAAAATGATGGTAAAATGCATGCCTGCGGACATGATGTGCACGTGGCCATGCTTATAGGTGCGGCGAAGATTTTGAAAGCGCGTGAAAAACATTTACAGGTACTTCGAATCGCCTCTTCTCATATACTCCGTAAATGTACCTGTGATTATTGATCTATAGATTTGTACATGTTATAATGTAAGCACGTGTCTACGTCATTTGATTCTTCGAGAATCTTGAAGTCTTTGGTACACAGAATTTCAACCTTCACCCTTTAGGGCGTGAGTGGTACGCAACATTGTCCAACTATGTCGAACACTAGGCACCGAATACGTCGTCATGACATTAAAGTTAAGCCTATTGTTAACAGTTCAGTTAAGATGCTAAAACTTTCAATATGGGGTATCATTTTGTGTGGACTATATGAGTCTAAGAAAAAGCAGAGGATTGGATCATGGATTCTTCTGTAGATGTAATAAACTGAAGTGACAGCTTACTTGCTTTGCTATTTTGGTGCACGGACGTCTATTTTGGTAAACAATAATGCGAGACGTACATTCATTTTTCACATGAATGATGACACCCTCATACGTGGATGAAATCTGGCCAGTTGATGGAGTGTGTTTAAAATTAAAGATCATGATTGCTGTCACCTCATTGAATGTCAAAGAAAATATACATGTAGCATGATTGGTTGGTAAAAACAGGCCCTACATCCTCTGTATCAGCATATTTCCATGTTTCTAAATGTGGTTACTATTCGACTCTATAATGGACTTTCTAGTCAACCTTACCAAATATATCATATACCAAACCCCATGTGGGTGAGCCAATATTCAGCAGTTGCTACATAATGCAACTTCGGAAATTGGCAATCCCATTCCTACCAGAACTTAACAATAGGAGAACCGGTATTATTTTGTCTTGGCGAATTATAGCATGTTTGTCTAAGCTTAAAATTTACATTGAATAACCTTTTTGCCAAACGCGTGTTTCGGGTTCTTTAAGAAAAACTTTTTCTATATACAGTACAAAATCTAAGTTTGTGAAAAAGTAACTTTAATTCCATATATAATAGTACTAACAGATAACTATTGATGAATGCAGGAAATGATGTTCTGCTTTTTTTGAGCTTGGGGGAAAAGTTAGTAGTACTTTTTGATTATGACTAACAGCCACTTGCGAGGACCATAAGTATATAATATGTAGTGTACCCTCTTTTAAGAATTTATCTTCATAGTGGGGACATTTTTAAAGAAACCTCAGTAAATGAAAACCCTTAATGTAGGGCTTGAGAAACATTGATTTGCTTCGTCCTGAGATGTAGGTTGTAGTTCTCGAATTCTTGCAATATTGGGTCTAATTGTACGTAGAGGATCGGTTTCAGAAAATAATATGTGATTTTGATTTGAGAAACCTGATTGAGCTAATTGTGACATTTGAATAACTTTCTTAAGCTACTTTGGGATAAAACGTAACACTTATTATTTCATGTCAATTTTAACTTAAATGAGAAGCAATATTTGCTTAAACCTTAAGAAACTTGATGGCATTTTATACCTGTAATTTAGTTTTCTCGAAGAAAAAAAAAATTACAGACAGCCCCGTGTTTGGCAAGTTGGGGATGTTATCCTAAATGGAGGATGAAATGAAAGGAGCTAGAAAGGTTGTTTTTTGGTCCGGTGGGCCCGCCACCAAAAATTTACAAAGGTAGTGGACCTTTAGAATGATGGGCAGGTGCCAGGTGGGCCATTTATTTAACTTCAATTTCTCAATAATTTTCTTTTGATGTAGTGTCATTTCTGGTACTGTCAGAATCATTTAGATTTCAAGTTCAATTACACCAATCCACTAGAATAAAATTCCTATTAAGACATTTATCATCATCGGATTACCGTATTCTGCTAATAATGGATGTGAATCTGTAACTTTAAATTTGAGTAGAAAATTGTTGGATGTGAATCTGTAATTTTAAATTTGAGTAGAAAATTGTTGCTAACACTGAATTTATAGATTATTCTCTATGAAACCTGAAGTACAATCTTTCTCAGTATAACTTAGCTGCTTATTTAAAGGCAGAGGAAACGGAAAATGAGACTCGCCTCATTTCTGAAACGAAAGCGCAATTCGTTTGAATTTTGCATCCATCATAGCTAATATTACTTCATGTGACAGGGGACTGTCATACTACTATTTCAGCCAGCTGAAGAAGCTGGAAATGGAGCAAAAAGAATGATGGGAGACGGAGCCCTTGTAGATATCGAGGCTATATTCGCAGTTCACGTATCCCATCAGCTCCCTACCGGTGTCATTGGGTCAAGAACTGGTCCTTTACTTGCTGGTGTTGGCTTCTTCAGAGCTGTTATTACTGGTAGACAGGGCAAAGCGGGAAGTCCCCACCAGTCCGTTGACCCCGTCTTTGCAGCCTCAGCAGCCGTGATCAGCTTACAGGGTGTCGTTTCTCGAGAAGCAAATCCTTTAGACTCTCAGGTGAGTAATTATCTGAAATTTTTCATTACCGCCTGTATTATCCTTGCTAAAGTTAGCATAAATTATTAGACGGTGGTTCAACAAATTCCCTCCACCCCAAGCATTCAGTCCTATAAAGTATCCAAGAAATTGAGGGAGAGAGAACCACCTTGAGATCTCGAAAAGACCAGGCATAAGTCCTGTACTATCAGAGGATTCCCAAAAAATACAGAACATTTTTTTCATGTTAACGCTGTAGAAATCTTAATGGTATTTGCATTTTGTTTGATCTGTCAGGTGGTCTCGGTAACTTTCTTTCACAGTGGAGATGATCTTGATGTCATACCAGATAAGGTTGAGTTTGGTGGCACCTTAAGGGCATTTTCTAACGTGAGCTTCTACCAACTTGTCAAAAGAATAGAAGAGGTTTGTCTGAGAACTAAATCCGAGCTTTATGCTAAAGTGTGTGTGTGGGTATGCCCGACTGGACACTACTACTAGACAGAATTAAGGAAGAACTACGTGACCAAGATTAGTTAGTCATCGTGTTTAGTCCAGCATACCGAACTATACTTTAATGTGCTATATTAGGTCGATTGTACTAATCCGAGGGGAAAAAAAAATGAACAGGTAATTGTAGATCAAGCTCGGGTTTTCAGATGCTCGGCCACAGTCGACTTTTTTAAGGACGAAGACACAATTTACCCACCAATGGTAAACGATGACCGCATGTACGAACATGTAAAGAAGGTCTCCACCGATTTGACAGGACCCGAAAATTTCCAAGTCGTCCAGCCAGTAATGGGGGGTGAGGACTTCTCATTCTACTCTGAGGTGATCCCGGCGGCCTTCTACTACATCGGCATTATGAACGAGACTCTAGGCTCAGTACACTCAGCACATTCACCACATTTCATGATCGACGAAGATGTCCTCCCAGTAGGCGCAGCAACTCACGCTGCCATAGCTGAGAGATATCTCAGCGACTATCATGATCTGCACTGACTAAATTTTGGTGCTTAGGGAACATAGTACATAAGATTAACCTAGTCTCACGTACGCATGGATAGAAGCGAGTTTAAGAGTACGTTTTTCCACTATATATGTATATATCGTCTCATGCGAGCACATTTTATTTTCATGAATTCATTTTTTTTTTTTTGTTCTTTTAATGTAAAATTCGAGACTTGTCAAAAAGACGTTTACTCGTGGATAATCACTGACCACGTTAGTCGAATATCATCGTACACATTTTTTCTAACCAAATTAACTTCTACGACACAATCTGGCTGAACGAAGTGGTAAAAATATCTCGTTTAGTCGAATTTCAAATCAATCATGCTATGTGTACATTCCTTAGGGCATTGTGATCATTATAAATTTTACAATCTCTCACATTAGGGTGGGACCACTAATTGCACAATCCTAACATGAGAGATTGTAGGGGATGAATCTCATCCTTAGCGGCCCCTACCTGCCCTACTCTGAGCCTTGGTAAAGGAGGTAAATCGCAGGTTTTGCTTTCAAGCGTACAGGGTGGAAGGCTACTTGTACACTTGCACTTATCTAAGGGCCAAATCCATATTTCAGGATTCGAATCCTTGACGCGACAGCCTCAAGCAAAGTTGGAGTTTTTCCACCTTCCCCTTTTACCACTTGGAGATGTGCCCTGGGGGCAAGAGATTGTAAAGTATACGATGTCCTAATCATTGTACAAATGGATTTTTCCATCCCAAATTCATTCACTTTTTCAAGCTAAACCAGACGTGATCATAGGTAACCCTATCGTCTGTAGAATTATGGACGTATGACCTTCTACGTTCTGACGTGAAAATTATGAAGAGTTCTAGAGAGAGAGAGAGAGAGAGAGAGGCGGGTGGGGGGGTGGGGGGGGGGAATGGAGAGAGGGATAAATACAATGGATGGTTAGCCAAATATAGAGAGGCCTTTTTGTTTGCAATATCTGTTAACCAAATTCAAACAGCCATCTATTTGTTCGGTAAAATAGAAATGGAAGTTAGAATAGTAACGTCTAAACCTTTCTAATATTATATACTACACATTTTCCCCTTCGAACAAGTATATTTTAATTAATATATTATATTTGTAAAAATATAAAATACAAAAAATACTAATGGATTAAAATTAAAAGACCATAAATTCACTGCACGGCCCATATAAATGTAAAGTCCATTAGTCATTATCCACATATTTGTAGGCTTGTCTTGCAATACATTTTAGTGGAAATTACACCTACCCCTACATTTGGAGATTCAATTTCTAAAACCAGATTTTACCTTTTTTTTTTCAAAAATCAGAACTTTTTAAAATAGATACAACTTTATTATATTTAATTAAATATTATAAAAAATAAATTATATAGTATTTGAAACCCTAAATTCCTAATTCATTCTCACCCTCTCGTCTCTCTCTCCACCCTCTCCTCTCGGCATCAGCTTCTCCCTCCACCCCCTCCCCGTCTTCTCCCTCCACCCCCTCCCGTCTTCTCTCTCCCCCCTCCAGCGTCGCGATGCTGCTGCCGGCGTCGCAGCAGCGTCGCCACGCTGCGGCGTAGTCATTCGCAGCGTCCGGCAGCCAGCCGTCGCGACGCCGCGCCCTAATTGAAGCAGTCGCGACGCCGTCGCCGGCGTCGCGCAGCTGGCGCGACGCCGCGCGTAGTCGCAAGGAAGATTTATTGACGGGTGATGATGAATTTGAATTCTGCACAACGAGTCAGGTTCTTGACTCGTTCATGAAGAGTTTCGAATGGTGGATCTGGCGGTGGAGATGGGTTTCGTTGGATCAAGGGTGGATCAGACGGTGGCGACCGATGGTTGTGGTGTCGATGGCTGATTTGAGAATTTTTTTGCTGATTGTGGTGTCGATGGCTGATTCTTGTGGCGGGTGGTTTGTGTGTGGGAATGCCATGGGTGCCAATTTGGTGGTTGAATTTTGAGAGTTTTTTGGTTTTTGATTTGTACTGTGCAGTGGTCTGTGTGGCGGTGACGGTCGACAGTGGTGGTCGTGGTAGTGGGTGATGGTGAGATGTTGGTGGTGATGGGTCGTCGGTACAGTGATGGATCTGGTTGTGGTGAGTTGGTGGCCGATCTTCATGGTTGTGGCGATGGGTTAGGCTGTGAGTTGCCGGATGTGGTAGCGGCAGTTGTTTGAACCTTTGGTGTGATTCGTGACCAACTGTGACCGCATAATGGACTATCTGTGACCTTAAAATTCTACAATTTGTGACTAAAAATTAATTTGTGACCTTAAAATTCTATAATACGTGACCAATGAAATAAACTGTGACATACAAATTTTTTGATTTGTGACCTCTAAATAATTTTTGATCTACAAAATTTTTGATCCGTAATCGATAAACAAATTGTGACTTGAGTTGTGACACTGGCCGACTCGTGACCTAAATTGTGACTGGATCGCGACTTGTAAATTGAATCGTGACCGAGTTGTGACTGGGTTGTGACTTGTGACTGAGTCGTCGGAATCGAGGATCGCCGGAATAGGCGCCGGAGCGGTCGCCGGAATCGGAGACGTCGCCGGAGTGGTCGCCGGAACAGTCGCCGGCGTGGTGGGGTGGTGGGGGTGGGGGTGGGTTAATTTTATATATATATTTATTTATTTAATTATTTATATCTTTTTATATATTTAAATAAATAAATAAATATTAATAAATATGTGTATATATAGATCAAAAAATCTGATTTTTGAAATGTAAAAGTTGTTTTGTTATTTTTGAAATAGGGTAAAGATAAAGTAGGGAAAGTGAATTTTTCCCTACATTTTATAAAACTCCATTGTCAAATCTTTTTAAGTGGAAATTACATACAATCAGAATTTTAAAGTTTTAATTTCAAATTTCAGATATAACTTTTATTTATATAAAAATCAGATATTAATTTATCTATTTTATCTATCTTCTCTCTCTAAATCTTAAATACCCAACCTAAACCCTAATTTTATCCCTATTCTCTTCCCCCCCCCCCCCCCCCCAACTATTATTTAAAAGTTGGAGATCAATTTGTTATTCAAAAAATAAGTTGAGGATTAATGGTGCAATTTTCTATAATATAAACAAAGGTAAATTTCTCTAGAGGCTCCCAACCTTTTATACGTGTGCAATTGGGTACCTAACCTTTTATTTGTGACATCTATATCCCCAACCTTTTAACATTGCTTGCGGTATCAACACCAACAAAAATAATAATAATAATAATAATATTTAGAAGTTAAGTGGTCACACAAAATGCACGTGTTGTCCAGCTGAAAGGAAAAATGATACAAAAAAATGTATTCATCCAATTTGAATATCACAACCACGTCTAATAACATTTCGCCTTAACAACAATAAACGGAATCGAGCTGGAGGTAAATTTGTTTTGGACAATTTTAACCTTCTGGTCAAACATTACATACATGTTGCTTGGACATTTAGAGTGTTTTTGATGAATATTATTGATGAAAGAATGTATTTTAAATAGTGATATGATAAGAAATATGTGGTTCAAAAATAAGGAAAAGTTATTGATGTGATAAAAAATATTATTTTATTAAAGAATGTGTGGCTGAAAATAAATTTTGAAAAAATGTATTTTTAAATAATGTGAACCAAACAGAAAGAGAAGTCATTTGGATGAGGCCACGTACACCGTCATCCAATGAACTCCATTCACTTTGCCCAAATATAAAAGCTTACACTTAGTATCATTAAAAGGTAATGTAAGTTTAGAATCTCAAAACTATATTCTTGCTACACACATTTTAACCATTCACCCAAAGCCGACCCCCTTTTTACTTATTGGAGGCTCGCGTTCAAAGCTTTCTCACACTCTAAACTATTTCTCCAACTGACTTAATCATCATAGTGCACGCGGCCAACTCCGCCCCCTCCGAAGAAGGCCACGTGTGACTAACAGTTTGTTCAAGTGTGCAAGAATTCAGCTTGCGTGGAGATGAGAGACCTTATGATCTGTTAGCCACATTATTGGTACGTTTTTTGGGATCAACAGATTGGCGCTTTATGTGGAAAATGAGCAACATAGTTCTTAAATGTTTCCTCCCTTGCCCCCACTTCTAGACTAGCCACCTCGGCAGTTAACTCTCCAACTTGAGCCTTCAGCCCCCCTTCTCCTTATTACCACCCTCCCAGGCTGACGAAGCAATCTGTTGAAGGTTATCATAATTCTCCACACGCTTCGTTAATGCGTTCACTTTAGCTTTGCAAAGATAGACTTCTTTTTTCAAGTCATCGCTTTCTTTGGAAAGTGCTTCCGTCTGCGACTTCGCCTCAGCTTGCTTTAACTTGGAGGCTTCGATGGCCTCAATGGCAGAAGACGCATCAGCCTTTGCTTTCTTTAGGGCCGCTTCTGCATCATTGGCCCTCTAAATGTACTCCTTTTGGAGGCCTTACAGTCGCCTCAACTCCATTTGGACATTTAGAAAGAAGCCCTGAAAGCGAGCCTGCAGGGCAAGCCCAGTATCCACCA
Organism: Fraxinus americana; assembly: GCA_035079005.1. Lineage (NCBI taxonomy): Eukaryota > Viridiplantae > Streptophyta > Magnoliopsida > Lamiales > Oleaceae > Fraxinus > Fraxinus americana. Next base: position 39,886,313 of record CM068707.1, on the reverse strand, counting down.
TATCCACCGCGTCGCAGGTTTCGACATAGGGAGAATACTCATCAGTCCAATATTTTTGGTGGACTCTCGTAGCCCTCTGGACCTCAACAGGGAGCATCACCATAACCGTTGAGGCAATTTTGTTTGACCTCCCACCAAGGAAGTTTTAGGCCTTTCCTTTAGAGGGGGCACTCCTGGCCTTTAACGAGGTCTACCTCATCTTCTATCGCCTCTTCCACATCCACAATTTCACAGAGGATATGGGCTCTACTATAATAGGTCGTCGCAGGGACTTCCCAATAGTTGTCTGACGCTTAAGGGGAGGGGAGGCTCGATATTCTTTGATAAAACCAGCTTCCTTTTTGGGGGCCTCTCTAAGGAAGTTTTTCCTTCCTTTCCCTTTTCTCTTTTTCCCCCTTCTTCTCTGGAGGACACGGTGGCTTCACCTTTGAGAGGTAGGCTAGCTCATCGTGCTAGTTCTTGTAAGTCGAGGAGGTGGAGCCTAAGGGCTTCTTATTTTTCGCCTCTCCTATGCGTCTAAGAAAAAGTATATCTAGCTTGACATACTCCTTCTTTTCATGTTGACCTACAAACGAGGAGCCAACTGTTAGCGATTAGGCCCAAGAAGCATTTCACATAATAAGAAAAATGATTAAGACCTTCATTACCCTTGGTAGCCATTAAACTATGTATGACAATGACATTCTTGAAAGACCCCTTCTCCGAAGGCAGCCCGTAAATGGTTTTTATGATGCTCCACTCAGATGGCTCAAGCTCGAACCCGTTAACTACAGCTACGCAAAGTTTACATTAGGCAAAGAACTAAGAAAGGGGAGGGGATGGGAGAAGCAGAAACATAAGATAAATGTCACACTCGATAAGGGTTCGACTCACTATACTCATGGTACTTGGTCGGCACAATGAGCTCTAGGACCTCATTTCTCTCCACTGTTTGCCAGCTACCCTAACTGAAAACCAGGAGAACTTTCAATTCTTGATGGAGGTTGGGGTCTCCCAGATGAAAGGAGAGTGTCGGCTAGCAGTCATTCCCCACTAAAGGCTCAGGGTTGAAAAAGGGGTTTGGAAAACGTGCGGGGACATATCCTCGTCAAGAGTGACCTCCTTCCACATAAGAAAAGCCCCTGCTAATTGGCTCCATGCATTTGGCACTAGCTGGGTAGGGGCCAAGTTATAGTGCCTAAGGATGTACCTAAAGAATGGGTGTAAGGATAGCTTCATCCCTCCACCTAGGTTGGCCTCGCTAACTTCTATGCACCATTTCCTAGGAAACATGCTTTTTCTTTAAGGGTTGGGACAAACATTTCTATATTATAGGGGATCCTCAACCTCTCCCTAAAGGTCTCCAACTCATCCTCCTTAATATCCGTAGTCTACAAAGAAGCCCCCACCTAATACTAAAATATATGGGACCCACTGGCATCATTCATGCACTATGAGGGACACCCATGGCCTCCATATTCTTTTCAGTGGGGATTATAGGGGCCACACCCGCTTCGACACAAATCAATGTCTACTTTGGAAGATTTCCCATATGCCTTCTTTGAAGTGGAGGCCATTTTTATACGAACAAATTAGAAAATCTGAAAATATTTAGGTACTTACACAGGTCTTGGATGCCGAAAAGTAGAAGAATAGAGCTGCTCCCCGGATAGGAAATGGTGGAAGTTCTGAAAGATTTCAAAGGTTTTCAACACTTTTTTAACTTTTGATTTTCGCAAAATGGGAGAAAAAAGGAAAGGAGTAGGTTTTGGGTCTTTTATATATGCAAAATGAAAGAACCCCCACCATTGGATCTTTTCTCATTCAAATCTAAGTCGTACATCCGCAGTCTCATCTACTACGTTAAAATCAAAAGGCGCAAGTCCAATATTCAAATCAAGGGCCCAGATGAAATCGTGAATTACACGCCCCTTAGATTCACGTAAGCCTTGTTATCTATAAAGCACGTCATCATCATTGCGCATTAAATGCGCACGCAATACATATCTTGGAAACCCTACCACAACTATTTTTTTATTGGGAATCAACGTATCTTTCAAATCATTAGAGTACGCCACCTGGGAGGCTTCAGTTATTAAAGAGGCTCGACATCTGCTCCAAGGGCCTCCCCTCGAGTCATTCAGCCTTGTCGCAGGCCTCAGCTATCAAAGAGGCTCAACACCCGTTCCAAGTCTTTATGCCAACTCGAAAGTCTACGCATTATATGAATAATCATAACGGGACTTCAAGGAGTGTTGTTACGCCTTAAAAAACTAAGACCCAAGAAGGGGCCCAATTAGCCTACGTGGTGAACAGTTCGGGGGCCCATGCCTCATACGCTGGCATATACCAGCCCAGCTACATACAGGCTAACCGATTCAGGTGCGAACGAGCTGTCTCTCCCACATAAAACTTCTGGGCAAACCTCTTTACATGCAGACCTCATTGACAGAGTCGGCCCAGGAAGAGGCAGTGTCGAGATCTTGAATGGATCTCACACCATGTGAGTTGACAAGACAACTCATTGTCACTGCCGCCGCCGCCATCCTATTTGGTCAAGTCTAAACTACAATCTAAGCTTTATGGATACAAAAGTGGTAATGGCATTTAAGATTGGGATTGATTGATGTATGTGACAAGAAAGGGAAGTCATTTGGATGAGGTCACGTGCACTGTCATCCAATGAACTCTATTCATTTTGCTCAAGTATAAAAGCTCACACTTAGTGCCATTGAAAGGTAATGCAAGTTCAAACTTTCAAAACTATATTCTTGCTACACACATTTTAACTATTCACCCTCAAGCCGACCCCCCTTTTTACTTATTGGAGGTTCGTGTTCAAAGCTCTTCCACACTCTAAACTACTTCTCTAACTAACTTGATCGTCAGAGTGCGCGCGGCCAACTCCGTCCCTCCGTAGAAGGCCATGTGTGACTATTGATTTGTCCAAGTGTACAGAAATTCAGCTTGCATGAACTGAGAGGCCACATCATTGGTACGTTTTTTGAGATCAACAATATACATTCAATCATTCCAATCTAATATATAGAGTTGTGCTATGGGGGTACATGGTGGGAATTCTGTGAACCCAACACCCCCCCAAAACCCCACAATAGGGCGGTGGGATTTTTTTTTTGCAATTTTTTATGACCATGGGTCCTGCATGGGGCCACCCATGTGAGCGATACTTCTGGGAAACCAATTTCTGTACATACAAATGTGCATGTTCCGCGTGGAATTTTCAGGGCAACTATAAAAGCCAGCTGTGAAAAGTTTCAATCAGTATGGCAGTCTCTTAACACAGGTCTTCGCAAAAGTCTCTGTTTTTGTCCCCCATCTTAAAGTGAAAAGAGAGAAAAAATTGTAGCCTAAAAGCGTGTGTTCTCCATTTTAGCACAATCATCCTCGATCACATCATCATATCGATCAACAATCAAGAATCAAAGATGGCTGAAAAGATGAAAATTCAAGCACTGTTGTTGTATTTTTTGGCATGGTCTGCAATAGCTGCTCATCAGCCTCAGATCATTAACAAGAAACAATCAAAAGGGAAAGGATTTGGCTCCTCCGTGTTTTTTCCTGTCACTGGAAATGTTTATCCAAAAGGGTTTTTTTTTTTTCCCCTTGAATTGATTTATGGATTAATCTGAAATTTTAATAATTCTTGATGGGTACTTTTTATTTTTGTATGCATGTGATGTTTGATTGTGTTTTGATTAGGGAAATTGGGTCGAAATTGCTAAAATTGGATTTAATTTTGGTTTTGAATTTTTGCTTATTATTTTCGATGAATTTTTCTATTTTTAGTTCATATATAATGAGAATAATTGAGAGTTGAAAATTCTTGCATGTATTTTATAATAAAGGTTTTCTTGAAATGGGATAAGTCTCGCGAATTTCTGGTAAATTTCCATGACCTTGTGTTTTCTCGGGAAGGTTTCTGAACAAGCATTTTTATTGATACGTCTTATTCCAAGCTGGAAAGATAATTTTTCACATCAAAAAGTATGCACTTTTTTGTAAGTTTTTGGCCCTTTGGTCCTAGCAGATATTTCTTTTCCACTTTCTGTTTCTAATCAATTCAGTGCTCTGTGATCTCATCAGCAGAGCTTTCTAGTTATGCTCTTTTTTGACAAGACATTGTTGGAGAGGATTTAAGAAGAAAACGAAGTTAAAATATTGTCTATGTGGTAATGTCTAGCGATGATCAATATTGTATATTGAACATGCTCTCGTTGAACTTGAAGCAATTTTCCCATTACTGCGAAAATACCTGACGATTTTCCTTCATTTCATGTCTCTGCCTTTTGGTTTCAATTGTTTGGGTTGATATCATTACAATTTTCTTTGTATTTTATTAATACATCCATAATTTAGAAGTGGCTTTTACTCGATAAACATGTTTACAAACTTTTCTGCATCTTTTCCATGGGGTTATACCTTATCTGAATTTTCTTGTTCAATATAGAACTGGATTGTTCACTGCTTATTCTTTATGCAGGTCTTATCATGTTACTATCAATGTGGGCCAACCTCCGAAACCTTACTTTTTTGACATAGATACTGGCAGCGACCTCACTTGGCTCCAGTGTGATGCACCTTGCGCTAAATGCACTCGGGTATTTTTTTATGTGACTTTTAGTTGTTTAATAAGAAGTTATTTTCAAAATTTTGCTAATCTCTCTTTATTTTTGTTTCTTTCCAGACCCCACACACTCTTTATAAACCCAGCAAAAACCTTGTCACGTGTAAGCATGCCCTATGTGTCTCACTCCATGGACCTGCAATCCAAAATTGTGAAACCTCCGATGAGCAATGTGACTATGAGGTCACTTATGCTGATCTAGGTTCATCTATGGGTGTGCTGGTCATGGACTCATTTCCTTTTAGGTTCACCAATGGTAGCATATTAGGTCCTCGTCTTGCATTCGGGTGAGTTATATTCTTGTCATTAGGCTTTAGGTTCACTTTTCTCTCTTTTGGTACATTGGAGGCCTGAAGTCTTATGTGCATTTTTTGGCTAAGATTAATAATTATTTCCTAACATGATTGGTTATGTTGCTTTGTCTTACTTCTAAGTTAAAAACTAACTTATTTTGAAAGTAACTCTTGTCTTACTATCAGGAGCATGTTTGGGTAAGCTTAAATGCAGCTTATGAGCTGCTTTGGCGGCATCATGCAACTTATTTTCAGTTTTGGCCAATAGAAAATGTTTTTGGTTTGAAGTTTACATATTTATGTGTAAGCTTTTAAGCTTAGCCAAGCATGCTATATATCTTGAATGCCATCTCGTAACTAAAATTATCATGATCCCTTTATTTCAGTCGACGTTACTAGGCTGCCATCTGTAATTTATCCAAGAATCGTGATTGGAATAGAAAACTAAATTTCTGTCTTTTCATCCAAGTAACTTTATTTCTGTTTCCCAACATTGTGATATGCAGATGTGGATACAATCAAGAATTTCCAAATTCCATTCGTCCACCACCTTACACGGATGGAGTCCTTGGTCTTGGCAGTGGCAAATCAAGCATTGTTGCACAATTGAGTGAGATGGGTCTGACGAGAAACGTTGTGGGTCACTGTTTAAGTGGGCAAGGTGGAGGGTTTCTATTCTTTGGAGATGATTTTCTGCCTCCTTCAGGGATCGTTTGGACACCAATATTGAGCCAAACGTAAGCTCTTCTATGTTATTTTGGTCGTCTTTAGAACATGTTCGACAGGCAATACTAGATGGTATTGGATAGTGTAATAGGACCACTATTATCTAGTCCTTTGAGAAATTAGGAAATGGTTGGAAATTAATTTAAGGGATAAGATTGTGACCTTCGTTCCCTGTAAATATTTTGATATATGCCAATGTTTCTGAAATACGGGTAAGTTTCGTATAATCTTCCAGTATGAAAACCTTTTTCTTTAGCGCCGCCTAGATAATATCTTATCATTTTTAATATTATCCCGTACTCTACAGTTTATCTTACCAAACAAGCTCCTAAAGTATCAGGGAGCAGAAAGAAAATGACATGCTGTTTCTATGGTGTTTAATTGTTATTTTCAGGAAACACTACTCTCTGGGACTGGCCGATCTCCAGTTTGGTGGCCAAGCTACAAATATTAAAGGCCTTCCAATAGTTTTTGACAGTGGCAGTACCTACAGTTATTTCAGTTCTCAAGCTTACAGTGCCCTAGTTTCTATGGTGAGGTCGAGCTGGTACAAGATTTCTCTGAAGTTCTCTATCTGTATGCCTGGAGCTAACTGTAATTGCCCTTTTTGTAGATAAATAAAGACATAAATGGGAAGTTAACTATTGCGGTTGAGGACAAAAGCCTCCCGGTCTGCTGGAAAGGTGTAAAGCCCTTCAAATCCATCCATGATGCCACTAATTACTTCAAGCCATTGGTGTTGAGCTTCAGAAATGGCAAAAACGTCAAATTCCAACTGCAGCCTCAAACTTATCTTATTGTCACGGTGAGATACTCTTTTGACCAGTTTTGTATTTCTTGGCAATTAAATAGGTAACTGTTGGGCTATGTGGAGCTCAATCGTACTATTCTTACTCTATTGGCCATATTGGGTATTCCATGCATTTATAAGGTCGTCCTAATATTCCTACTATATAAAGGATTTCTTAAGGGCGGTTCTTCATTCAGTGAAGACCTAAAACTGCAAAGAAGACTTCACTCTCAGATTGAGAGTGAAAGACTAAAAATTTGTGTATGTGGTGCTTGTTTTCTGATTTTTATTATTTCTATCCTAAGTAGGAATTAGGGCTTAGAACATGTTCGGCTGTACTTCGCAAGTTTTCAAAGTTGCTTTCTCCACTAACAAATTATATTCGAAAGTAAATTTTAATTTAGTTTCTAGAAAAATAACTTTTAAGCACAGCCAAATGTGCTCCCGTAAACAACGAATATAGCAAGCTTAAACTAGTATCCGTCTTATCAGGAACACGGAAATGTGTGCTTAGGTATCTTGAACGGTGGTGAGGTCGAGCTAGGAAATCTCAACGTTATTGGAGGTATGGAACTCAATACAGATCTATTCCTACATGTAGATATTCTTATTTAGCAATCTAATATGTCATCGAATCTTTTGCAGATGTTTCTCTGCAAGATAAATTGGTGATTTACGACAACGAGAACCAGCAGATCGGATGGGCTCAAGCAAACTGCAAGAGGCTTCCCAAGTCCTGACCAATTTTATTGTTTTTGTTTGCTTTCAGCTTTCTTCGTCAGGGGGCAATCTCATCAGATTTTTTTGTTTATTTATTAACAGCCTGGATCGTGATTTTATCGACCGGTATTATCAACCTTATGCTACCGACTTAGGTATCGTCTTACAAGATTCTTGCCCTGCGAGTTTTGATTCCGGGAGGAGGAAGCAACGCAGATAAGAGAAGATGTTTTCTTGCAGATGTACTTCATGCTGTCCTAGACATTTTTTTATGGTTTCGTAAGTTTAGTACTTTGTTGTTACATATGTAGCTATAACCTTACAGTTGGGAAATAGACAGGGCTGTATCCCAAATACAAAATACATAAAGTAGAAGTGTGTTTATAAAAGATCATTACGACTATATATTATAGGTGTAGGTGTAAAGTGAGTTGGATTGTAGTGCATGCACTAGCACGAGTTCCATATAAGCCTGTCATAGCTTATAGGTTGGTGCTGGACCAGGCATTCTTGGCCAATCTAGTGAAGCGGGTTGGAAGTGCACGATAGCATACCACTCCGTATGAGCCTTTCAACAATTAACACGTGACAGAAATGTCTGGTGACAAATCCAAATTATTTTAGGATTTTGTACACGTCACTTGATACATTGTTGACACGTTGGTGATATGTCAATAGATTGTCAACAAATTGTAATTAAAAAATAAATTTATTTTACAAAATAGAATTGTCAACCAGCTTGTTCAGGATGTGTCGTAGGAAATGAATTATGCTCCTCTGCCAGGGCAGAGTCGAGCCTCTGGGACCCGTCCCATTAAAAAACCATCCCAAAAATACACACCCCACCCCTGATTGTGTGTATTCGTCCCCTACGTGTACACCAAGCAAAATCCGCAGTAAATCATGTAACACGTACTTTCTAGGAAATTTTGGCTCATGATCTACGTGTCTGCTAGCGTCGCTCTTTGGGAAAAATTCATAAATAAGGCGTATACTTTACATCAATTCAAAAATCAGGTTTATAGTTTGAAAATTTAAAAATCGATTTTTTTTATTTTTTATTTATAAAATAATAAATTATTAAATCAATTTATTATTAAATATTTAATTCTAATATAATATAATTAACACATCCCACATGCACCACCCATACCGCTCCGAGAATCATTCCCACGACCATTCCACTTTTCTCCAGCAATCGTTCCGACGACTGCTCTAATTCCGACGACTATTCCGGTGATCATTCTAGTCATATATTTACAATTTACGGTCAAAGTTCAAAAAATTTATAGGTCATAGATCAAAATTTATAGGGCACACAGTCATAGATTTCCAAATTAATTGGTCACATATTTTTTTACAGTCACAGATAAAAAAATGATTAATTTCATTGGTCACATATTTTCAAATTTATTAGTCACTGATTATTTTTCAGTCACATTGTCAAACTTTTAGGTAACAGTTAAATACTTGGTCACAGATAACCAAATACTTGGTCACATACCACGGCACTACTTCAACCACCACCACTATACAAAACACTGTCACCACCCACAGCCATCAAACAAAGCACGGCCACCACCCCAATCGTCGATCCACCACCACAGACGCCACCATACAAAACACCTCAGATCCCCCGTCGAGAAAACCACCGCAAAATCACAACCAACAATAACACCAAAATCACCACCACCAAGAAAACCACACACATCCAGCAACATACAGATCTGCCACCAACAACAAAAAAAAACAACAATCAACCACAAACAACAGCCACACACACATTCACCCCACACCCACAGATCTGTCGACTCTCTGATTCCCTCAACATTGATCCGCAAAAACCACCGTCGAGCCACACACCCATTTCACTGTAATTTCGTCGTCCATCGACTCAGCAGCAATTTCATCGTCCACGACTCAGCCACCGACTCACTGTAATTTCGTCGTCCACCGACTCAGCCAAACGCTACTAACTCGCAGCTGCTGAACGCAACATCGCACTGCTGCGACGCTGGCAACAGCTACTGAACCTGAGGGGGAGGGAAGAAAGAAAAAATTAAGGGGGAGGGAAGAGAAGAGATGAAAGAAAGAAAGAAAGAAAGAAAGAAAGAAAGAGGATGAGAAAGAAAAATGACCAGGATTTGGGAATAAATTAGAGTTATCAATTGGGTTTTAGTATAATACCTGATTTTTGAATAAATAAATTGTTGACCTGGTTTTCAAAAAATAATCTTTAAACATCTGATTTTTTATAATTTTCCTTGCTCTTTTGGTAGTGGGCCAGAGAGTTGGTCGTAGACTCTTAAGAAAGGTGATCAGGCCCAATATCCAAAGGTCACGCCGATCTTGAAAATTACATTAAAATTTTAAAATATAATTTCAACATTATTTATTTTCCTCTTAAAACAAAGGAATTTTTCAATTCAGGGGCGAGAATTTAAATCATAAATCATTGAAAAACATCAAATTATTTTTGGGAAAATATAGAATATCAAGATTCTGTTATATTTATGATCTTATATATTAGGATTATCTTGAATTTTTTTTTTGCTCAAACTTTGATTTATAATTATTTATTATATTATAATATCTTTCAAATGAGTAGTGAGATCATTATTAAATATCTTAATAGGTTAAATTTGAAACTTTTGTTCATTTGACCGTCGAAAAGTCTCGTGTATAGTGGACGTCGAAGCATCCACCCCCAAACACAGGTGTGCCCCAACCACCATCGCCACTGACTTCTTTTCCTTCACTCCATGTTTCCTCCAATTTTGCTACATATACATCCATTTTGTACAACTAGTTTAACATAAACAAAATCAATGTACTACTAGTTTAATTCTTCCTCATTTCCCCACACCCGTCTGGATGTCACAATCTAGTGATGACGTTTAGTTATAGACAAACAGTTGTATAGTATTAGACATGAATGAACAATACTACTGATCAAGACTCGAAACCTTTTTTTTCCTTCAACTACCATGTTAACATTCTAGTTTCCAACAACTTAAAGCATGTAAGCCAAAAGTGGAAGACAGGATGAAAGAAACTAATAATAATAAAAATATCCAGTTCAAATGAGAGAGTAGAGAAGCTACTAAATGGCAAATAAATGTGTATCCATCAAAAAATTTTACTAACATACTTCGTGATGTTCAGCAGAATATGCTTATAAATCAACTAAATGTTTAGTTTACCTCGGGATTTTTTATTTTCAAGCTTACCCGAGCTTCTTTCCTCGGTATCCCAAAAGCTTGATGGCAATAGTGCTTTCTGAGAAGGTAGTTCGGCTATGAAAAGCAGAGTTTGTGCCCAACCAGCATATTTCCCGTATTTACTCACAAAAGCATCAGCAACACGGTTGAAAATTTTAGGTGTCAAACGGGTTCCAGCAAGTTCGGGAATGATATACCTGGTTGCAATCTGTCTCCAAATAAAAGAGAAATATTTCAGAATCAGCATCTCAAGATTTATGTCACACAACGAATTGTATATTGGAAGGAACATGATTTACAAACTGTCTTTGCTATGCCTAAGTTAATCAAGCTAGAGGAATAATGGATTTCTATTTTGACCATAGAATCTAACATAGATATTACAATGGAGATTCTGACCCAAAACTTAGACACTCCATGCCCTCGGAGAGTGCTTTGTCTTAATTAAGCGAGACATGCAGTAAGTGTGTTGGGATGTTTTACTTTCCACAGTGAGACGCGCTCTTATGGCTGTGTGACAAGTTCATTGGGTTAAAAGAACTTGCACCCTGTAAATTAAATGCACGTGTTTGAGGACAACATAGTGAAAGAACTGGAGAATAAATTTCAGCAGATTGATCATTTCACCCTTGGAGCTAAAGATGGACAGTTCAGAATCACATTGGAGTCAAAGAAAGATCAAGATTTTGGTGTAACTATAGTACAGTCCCGAACTTTTGTTCAAGACAATTATCTTATGATCTTGCTTCAGATTTGATGAAAACAATGTGCAATAGTTTTCCTCAAGTAAATTAGGTCATAACCTGGTGTTTTAAGTACTGATAAACTAAATATTATGTTCTTTTCTCCCTATTTCCAGTTGATGATTTTATATAATTTAAGATCTAAAGAGGAGAAAAAAAACTCTCAGATTCATAACTAAATACGTTCAATCTGATTGAAGGATGAGTTAACTAAGTTAAGTGATGTCATATAACTATAACTTATCAAAATTGCCTATTCTATCAAGGCATGCTATTGTGATTTTCATATAAAGCAGAAATGGAAAATTATGCACAACCAGTATTCCTGAATATGTCAGAGCATGTTTGGCAGCAAAGTTTAAACTTTAGTTGGTTAAATATACTATTTATCCACATATTTCGTATGATCCACAACTTACTACCCACTTATCCCCACATATTCCATAAGACTCCACAGCTCATAAGCACTTAAACTTTAAAAAGCACTATCAAACAACTACAAGCACGCAAAAAATTGTTGGAAATATGTAATAAAATCTGGAAAAAAACTAATGAACTCCAAGGCACAAAAAACGTTATCTTTTAAGAGATGTTTCTCCCCTTTCCAACAAAATCACGACTGGGGTATGATAGAAAATCTCTCTCAGGATACAATGGAGGCGTTTGATTCAAATTGTGACTATTTGATCAAACCAAGAAAACACTTTATAATGAAACTGATGATGCTAAGAGAAAAGAGAAAAGAATAGAAAATAACGAATTTTTTAATGTGTCATTGCAAATGAGAATTCGCCCAGAATATATAGAAATGGAGGCAACCTTTTGAATAGGTGTGTCCCTTGAAATGAATGGACGCATCTGTTTGAAGAAACATACCTATTCAAAGTCTTCTGAAAATAAAATTCTCTTTCGGGGGCATTGCCCCCGAGCCCCCACGGGGGGCGCTGCCCCCCTCGACCCCTGCGACCCGGTCGATCCCCGTTGCGTAGCGGCAAACACTAGTCGGGGCGGCAAAACATTCGCAAAACAAAAGATAACAATATCGAACAAAAATTCCTGGTGGCTGAACTAAATTTTTAATAAGCAACTTGGCACAAATCTTGTCCCGCTTAATTATCAGCGGAAAATATCAAGGAAACCAAAATCTAAACACTTATGTACTCAAATTAATATATCAAGTATAAACATTCATGTCTCAGGAAAACATGTTGAGAAACAATAAATTACAGCCACAATACCAATTTATTGACCTATGATGGAAATAAAGCCCTAAAGAAAGATGCGTGCCAATTTTCATAACCAGAACAATCAAGTCCTTAAAAATTGACCTGCCAAACATGAGTATCAACGGGAATGGCATGATGTTGATCCAAAGAGAAGAGAGCTATGCATGCTGCCACCTTGGGACCAACACCGGGTAAGCTACAGAGTGCATCAATGGCCTCTTGAAGATCTAATTTACGAAGAGAAGCAAGCCAGTTCATACCTCCACCAGGTTTTGCTTGCAAAGCCGCCACAGTTCCAACAATATATTTGGCCCTGATCATTTTCCCAAGAGAGAACTAAATCGGGTTAACTGAACTCAATGCACCGTTTCAATCAAAATTTGTGTCAGTGAAAACTAGATCTATAGAACAGAATGGAAAGAAAGCATGTAATCAATCATGGAAGATATAGAACGTCCTCTGTGGAGTAGACAATCAAAGTATACAGATAATATCTCAATCTTCAGTTTCCTAAGAATACGTCCCAGACAAATACATACCTCGATAATCTTTTTTTTGAAAAAATAACCAAGCATCATTTCTCAACTCAAAAGCATATAATAGCAAAGTAACTTCAACAAAAGATAAAAAATGTAGATAAAAACAAGGTAACTCTAAGAATCAGCAATGATAACCTCAGCTTTCACCCCAGTTCAATAGTAATTGAAGGAGACTTCTTAAACACGCCAATGGAGCTGAACAGGTCATAGCTTCTATTCATATAGTCATTAGATTAGAAGAATCATGAAAATGATCATTAAATTCAAAAAGAAAATAGTAATCTACAGCAATGCGATCATATGTGTTGGGTTTTGATACCCTATAAATCCCGAACGATGATGTTAAACAGTTTAATTATATAGTTGTCGCGTCAACTGATGTATGAAATTATATCAACACACCAGCATTTGGTACTCCCTGGATGGTCCTTTTTAATACATCTTTGGCCCATTTGCCTTTTGTTGGCCTATTTGACTTTACCCTAAATCTATATATGGCCTTGGTTAGGGTGGTAACCGTGTGTGTGCTTTGCCTTATTTTGAGAGAAACAAGTGGCTGCTCTTCCTCTTATGCTTTGCCTCGACAGCTTTCTCTTTGCCTTTGTGGTTTGCAAACCACCGCCATACTTGTGTTCCTTTGTAGGTATATTAACTTGGGCAACAGGAGTAACATAGTTGTGGGTTGTTGAGCTCGTGGTCGTGTGTGTTGATTTGGGATAGGATACTGCAAACTGAGTCGAATTCCACAAATTGAAGATCAATGCCACAACAAATAGTATTAGAGTGTGGTTAGTGTGGATTTTCCACCAAAAGCAGGTCCAAAAACCAGCAGAATTGGATTAGAAATCAGATTGAAAAATCTGCCCAGATTTTTTGCGAAAAAAAACTTGTAATCTCAATTTCCGGGCAATCTAGAGGTTCATTGGTGAAACGGAGACCGGAGACGTGCAGGTCGAGGCGCTCTAGGGTGTGTGGCGCGTGGAGTCAACTGTCGGCGGCGGTGTGTGGGGATTTCGGCAGCGCGCGTGTGGGTGCGATTCTCGAGACGATTTCTTCATGAAGAATATTTCTAACGTGATTTCTAATGATTTGGTGTTAGTTTTCCGTTCCAGGTTATAAGACGAATTTGGACGATTTTGCCCCTATACGCTTGATTGCGATTATCGATTGATCGTACTACTGCATTTGCTTAAACTTTAGGACAAATAATGGTGGTCCTAAAGCAGCATATTCGCATATCTCATTACATACAAAAGTTCGCTTTGCTAAATTTACTTATCCCGTTTAAATTTTAGCATTGCTTGTGCTAGAATTTAGGAATTATTTGTTCTATTTGAAGTGTTTGTAATTGCTTTTGTGTTCTAATTGCCATTTAATCACTGTATGAGACTGCATTGCGTGAAAAACTAAATTTTTGTTTAGGTACCTTCGTGTTACATTGATTATTCTATTAGAACACATAGACTTAACCCATTTAAACTTTCCCCTGATCTAAGATCGTGAATCTTTCGAAATTCTGAGAATTTAGAACGGTATATATTGTGGCATTAGGATTACTTTGTGTGATTATTTGTGAACTTTGGTTCTATTTTTTCAAAATGTCTTCAAATTTTGAAGTTGAAATTTTCAATGGAAAATGAGATTTTTTCAATTTGGCAACAAAAAATAAGGGAAATTTTACGTCAACCAAAGGTTTTAAAAGCCGTAGATAGCAATTTTCCCGCTGATTTGACAAAAGCATAAAAAGAAGACTACGATAAACTTGCTTACATTTCAATTATTTTACACCTATCTGACATTATTTTAAGAAAAGTTACAAAACTTATTTTACAAAAGAACTATGAAAAAAGTTGGAGGACTTATATTTGCCCAAATCTACCCCTAATAAGTTGTATTTGCTCGAAAGATTTTTTAGTTTTAAAATAGATCGTTCGATCTTCGAAGACCATTTAGATGTTTTTAACGAACTTGTTCAAGATATTGTTAATGGTGATAAGAAGGTATCTAAAACATACAAGGTAATTATTTTGTTGGATTCTATGTCTGACTGATATAGGGAGATTAATAATACGATTAAGTATGGTAGAGACGCCCTAACACCTAAGATTGTCATTGATTCTCTTAGAAGTAAAGATATGGAGATTAAGGCTGAAAAATAGGATAAGAGGTGTGGTGAGGTACATATGATAAGGAATATAATGAAGTTAAGTAAATGAGTTTGGTTAGAGCTTAAGACAATAGTTACTCGAGTGATGAGGGTAGGACGAAGAAGAGCAAGGGTTGGAACAAGTCCTATGGTAAGCGGTGTTATAGCAGTGATCAGTATGGACACTTTGTGAGGATTATCCCAAGAAGAAGGATAAGTAGAAAGGTAAGATGAGAGGTGAGGTAAATGTGACTATAGGGTCAAGTGATGACCATAGTAAGGTTTATCGAGAGTAAACCTAGATACTAGATATGCATATGTGCGTAATCCTTTCTACGTGTGAGTGATTGCTTAATTCAGTTGCATAGTAGTTATATGCTGCATTTTCGATATGTTTGATATGTACAGTTGCATGAATTTCAGAGCAATCTGATTACTTGGTGTAATGTGTTTGCATGCATAATGAGTTGGGATACATTAAGAGTCAGTGTGTTGTGTGTCTATCGGTGATGTGGAGTACAGATGTCTAAGGGTGCATGGGTGATGCGCGGGGGATGTGGAGAGTGACATTTGGATAACTAGTTGATATGTGATTAAATGTCTGTAATCATTTATCTGTAAATACCTTGTATATGTGGAGTGTGAGGGTAACACTTCTATCACTTCTATTAGATGAAGATCCATTATCCACTAGGTTGGGAGAAGTAGGATGGTGATAGAGGATTATACCATGGACTTGGAATCTATTGTGGTTTACAGTTAAACATGAGTTTAGTAATCAGTTTAATGAACATCGTCAACATGAGATGAGATGTGTTTTCGAGGTATGAGCGACATAAAATGGGACAGGATAAGTGTGAGATTTTTTCATGTGGTCATTTATACATTTGTTGCATATGTATTGGCCACATGATTGATTAACTTGATGTTAATTTGTTGTTCTGTATGTACGTGTTTTGAAAAAATCTATGTTATTCTATGATATATCTTCATCGTATGCATAATATGCTCTTAATTGATTACTGTGATTACTTGGGTGTTTTTTTACCTTAACCCTGATGAGTACAAGGAGCAGGTATGGTATTTGTTTTGAGTTCGACGCACAAGGTAATGTTAATGATCCCAATTTTATTGGTTACCTTGATTATGTAAGTATTAACTTTGTGTTTTGATTGCTTGCAGGTTGATTGGGTATCAAAGCGGAGATTTGTTGAGTTTTGATGCTCAATAAATTCTGAGCGATGATGTTAAACAGTTTAATTACATAGGCCTTGGTCGATGTATGAAATTATATCAGCACACCAACCTGGTAGCTCAACTCGAAAAAAAACTATTTACTTATTGGATAGTCCTTTTTAATATATCTTAGGCCCATTTGCCTTTGGTTGCCCATTTGACTTTGCCCTAAATCTGTATATGGCCTTGGCTAGGGTAATAACCGTGTGTGTGCTTTGCCTTATTTTGAGAGAAAAACCGGTGGATGCTCATTCGCTTGTGCCTTGCCTTGACTGCTTTTCTCTTTGCCTTTGTGGCTTGCAAACCACCACCATACTTGTGTACCTTTGTGAATATATTAACTTGGGCAACCGGAGTAACATAGTTGTAGGTTATTGAACTCGTGGTTGTGTATGTTGACTTGGGATAAAATACTGCAAACTAAGCCCGGATTCCACATTCAAGATCAATTCTGCAACAATATCTATTCTCAGAAATGTTCACCATTAAGTCTAATCTTCGGGCCAATGCAATCTAAATCAGAATGAAACCAAATCAACCAATTTATCAAAAGAAATGCTTATAATCATAACACACAAATCCAAATAGCATTAAGCTAAGGTTTTCCTGTAAGCAGAGGAGCAAAAAGAACTTTACCTATACCCAAAACCAGCTTCTCTAAGCTCAGCTTCAGTCATTAATGCCAATCGATCAAGAGTTGGGAACTCGAAAAAATGAAACCCTTCCACAGACCCCAAAAATCTTCCCTTTGATGAAACAAAATCAACCATTTTAGTAATCCTCTGAATGTTATTATTAGATGAACAAACAAATTGAATCAGACACTCCAATGGGTCCTGCCTCAAAACCCTGGCACCCTCCAAATACTCCGCCAGTTGACAAAATCTCTCATCAGACGCCCTAAATCCCTCCCATAACTCACTCAACGAAATACCCATATTCAAAAAATCAAACAACGCACCTTTAGATTCCCCACTAGCAAAATCCTCATTATGAAAAAAGTACCCAACGTCATCGTTTTCGAGTTGTTTGAGGGAAACTAAATGGGACCCAATTGAGCCCGTGTACTGTAAATGGCCTGTTTGTTTCCACCTGAAGGTTTGGCCGGTCGGAAAAGTGAGTGGTAAGTAGAGTTCCGATTTTCCGGCGTTGAGAGGAATCCAGTTGACGGTGAGGAGTTGGGAATTTTGGAGAATGTTTCTGGGCTTCTTGGAAATTGGTCGGAGGTTTGTGGTTGATTGTTGCTGTGGGGTTGATGGAGGGATTATGGGTTGTGGCAAGGGGTTTTTTGGTCTTTTCATGATGGCCGGAAAAATCTCCGGTGAAGTCACTGCCGTATATCGAAACGCAGAGTTTGATTCACGCTCCACCGGTGAGAAAAAGACGCTAAGGCCAGCGAATGTGAACTACATTAGACGTCCTTGAAATATTTGAGCTGAGGGCTAATTTGAGCTCATTGAGTCCTGAGAGAAAATCTATTATAAAATAATGATTTTTTTTTTTTCTAATAACTTGTGATTAAAAAAAGAGAAAAGTTTTTGATTTATATATAAAATTATTTTATGTAAAAATGTACATTTAACAATGAATTTTGAAAAAATAGGAGTCAAACATGGGCTGAATTTTGACAAGAAACGGTTTTTCAAGTCCAAATTTTTGATACAATTTATAAATATAATCAAAATTAAATATTAATTTAATCTCGTGTTCATAAGAATAATGCTATCTAGTATCAGTTGCACTAGAGTACCAATCCAAGTATCAACATGTTATAAGTCATAATAAATTAATTATATTTTTTTGTATTTAATTGAATATATAATTTAATGACACAAGTAATGACACCTAAATCGGTGTTAAATATCAACGATGATAGATAACATTACTCTGTAACTCTGTTCATAATCTCGAGTTGAGATCCGTTGTTTAATTTTTGTTATCCAATTTGCTATAACCAATTACTTAATTATTAGGGTGTTTGGGGATTATGTGAAATCGAAATTAGAGAGGTTTTTAAAAAGGGGAATTTTTTTGTGAAATGGAGTTGTGGAGTGCAACAGGGGGAGTGAGAATGCCTTTAGAGTGATTAATTTAGGAATTAATTGGGGTTTTGAGAATGGGTTAAGAAGATTTGAAAGGCAGTCGTCGAAGATTGAGAGGAATTCTTTGCCGGAGCTTTGGGTGGGGGTGGGAGGATTGAGGAAGAAGAAGATACAGCAAGGCTACTGTGTTGTCTCACATGCCAAAAGATTTTTCATTTTGTATTCCTTCTTGAAAAGTAATATGCCAAAGAAAGTTGTAGTCGTCCATTGCAATTCTTCATAACTTTTTAGATACATTCGGTTTGATTGTTTTAATATCCATGGAAAGCAAAAGCAACAGAAATGAACTTTCACCATTTGTAGTTTTTGATTTTTTGATTTTGGTTTTTGCTATGCCGACGGTTGGCGATTTTGAGGTGGTGGTTGGCTTTTCCGATGATTTGAGGGTGGAGATTATTCTATGTGATTTTGTGTTGGAGGTGTGTAGGAAAGCGAAGAAGACAAAAAAAAAAATTGTGGTGCACTTAATCAAATTTTAGAGTAATTATATATTAAAACTCTAATTATGCAAAAAAAAATTTATCGATTCTAATTATGCATTTACTTAAAGGCTATTTAAGTAAATAAGAAAAATGTTAAAAATTGTGGTGCGTAAAATTTGTAGTCGTAATATAATTACCCTATTGAAAAGAAAAAAATTTACAAAGATTTTTCCTAATTTGTAGTCATAATATAATAGTAGTAGTATTTAAAAATAATGGTGATTCAATTATTGTTGGAAGTAGTAAACAAATTGAATGTATGCATGTGTGTAATTTTAAGATTGAGTAGAGAGAATTGGTTATAACTATGTAAATTAAATAATGATATATTAGTAAAATAAAACAAATACATTCTCAATAAAGAAATATGACTGTAATTTGGGCAAGAAAATAAGGAAATACAACTTATATAAATGGGACGGAGGGAAGTGCTTTTTTCAAACTTGTAACTCTCAATGTGGACAGCTGATTGCAATTGACCTCACTGCTTTCCTTTAAATCAGCCATTGCACTACTCATCGTGTGAAGTGTGCATGTTTTGTCCAACATTTATACGGCGATGGCACTCTCTCGTACACATCAATGTATGTGTTAAAATAAATGTGAGAAACAAGAAACATACAATCAATCTTGTTGATTCACATGAAACATCGAGATAAACTAAACAGTTTCAGATGAACTCTATAAAAAAATTATCAATCAAAACAACCACAAAAAACGCACAGTCGTGACTTATGACCCTATTCTGTTCAAGGTGCAATTTTGATCATGTGTAATTTGGATACAATGTTTCTCGTTAGAATCTTGAATAAAATGTATAAGGTGTTAGCTTTTGTTCGAATTTTCAGTTCAAGTTAGAGTTCTCGAGAATCAACAATTTGTTATTGAAGGTTCAATTCTCGGCATTCTTTTTGAGAACATTGAGTTGTGAGCGCCATTTCATGGCATTCACAAGAATTGTCAAGTTTCGATTGCGTTCTTTGATTGGTCTCAGTTCCCGAATCCATCACGTGTCCCTCTGTTTTCCTAGAATGTGGAACATAGTGATCGAGTGGGGATAGCGCAAGAGCAAAATAATAATCATTGAGATTTGAAGCCATAGATGTGCTTGATTAATAAGAATGTACAAGAATACGACCTGAAAGGTTAAGGAAATAAATAATGAATAAAAGGAAAGATCGATGAATTAATCAATCACGAGAAAAAATCTTTAAAAAAATTTCACCACGTCATGATATTCGTACATAGTTGGACTCGAAGAAAATATCTAGCCACCTATTATAGTGATTTGGACTAGTTGAAGCGACCATCATTCATAGCAGTCAAAATTTGCAATTTTTTGTCAATAGCATCTTTGAACGAGTTGTGCTAGAAAAACAGGGAATAATGACAGGAAACCAGTGACAGATACACTTGGCAAGAATACATTGGAAGGTGGAGCTTTTTAAAAAAAAAAAACGGACGAATCACGGTCTGCCACGTCGTGTTGGTTCCCAAACCCTGTCAAGAAAGCCTGTTTGAGTGGCTTTATCCTCTTTGAACTTATCCATTATTTATTCCAGCTTATAGACAAATGCTGATAATTCTGCAATTCTTTGATCATCATCTCAATGGTGTATGCCACTACCACCAAGGTGACCCCATCAGCTAACATCAGAAACTTTGCTTTAATACTAGTTTTGGTACGAAAGCGAAATTGATTTTTGAAACAAGAATAAAGTTGAATCAACTCAAAAATTTGTAAAAAAAAATTTGTTGTAATAAATTGATCACTAAAGGTTCCAAAATCATTGTTTATATAGGTAAAATAATCTTCTCGTAAGGAAAGTAGTTAAACCCTAAAAGAATGAGAAATAAAAAATATAAAAGGAAAAAAAGTCATAATCTAAACAAGAAATAAATCCTATTACTATATGAAATAATTTTATGTCTTATTTGTAATATACTAGTCATAATTGAACGTGCGCTGCGTGTTATTCTGAAATACTTGTATTACAAAAATAATATTATAAGATATGAGAATATAAAAATAATTAATAAACATTGTTTATGAGGAATGAATTTTTGAATCAAATGAAATAAAAATCACTTTGTGAAAACAATTTAAGAGCCTGTTTGGTACAGATTTTCATTTTCAACAGTAAATCGATTCTCATTTTCAACCACACATTCTTTAATAAAATAATATTTTCCATCACATCAATACTTTTTTCTTCTTTTTTCAACCACACATTTCTCATCATATCACTATTCAAAATTCAATTCTTCCCCTAAAAATCCCTACCAAACACACTCTAAATAGTTGAGGAAGTCAATTGAATAGTTCATCCATTAACCCTTTATTATCTGAACTTAACATCCAATGAATATCATCATTTATTCGTATTTGCTTAATATACATTGAATATATCAATTGAGATTATTTATTATAGATATGCATTATATCCTCCAGTTTACCTTTTTCATATCTTAACATTCATTGAATAAATCAATTGGAAGAAAACTATAAAACTAGTCATCTTTTATTCCATTTTTTTAAAATAAATTTAATTTACCATCCAATCAAGTGGAATAAATATATCAAATGTAAATTGATAATAATTAAACAATTGAAAAAATAATTCATGATAATATTGTGCAAATAATTAAATAAATCAAATACATATTGAAAAATTGAGAGTGTAATGAATCCGTCAAATATGGTTAAATAAATTAAATACATATTGAAAAACGAAAAATAAGATAATAAATGTGTCAAATGTACATTCATCATAATTAAAATTAATGATAATATTGTTCCGATAATTAATAAATTAAATATATATCGAAAAATGAAAAGTAAGATATTATTCAAATAATTAAATACATATTAAAAAACGAAAAATAATGTATTATTAAATAATTGAATTATAGTAATGATAGAATCGTAAAAAAAATAAAATTGATTATCACTTGATATGATATTTAACAAATTATAGATATAGTGCTTGTTTGATAGAGATTTTTGGGGGAAGAATTGATTTTTGAATAATGACATGATGGGAAATGTGTGGTTAAAAAAGAAGAAAAAATTATTGATGTGATCAAAAATATTATTTTATTGAAAAATGTGTGGTTGAAAATGAGAATTGATTTACTGTATAATTTGAGAATAAAAAACAAACATGCCCATAGATTATATTAAAATAATTAAATACGAGTTAATTGTTTCAAAAATCACTCAACTCATATCATGGTTATGGACCGTTCACTAAACTTTAATGTACTTCACACTACTCACTAACTTTCTCTGTTTGCACTCCATCCATCACCCAAAAAATTCGTTACCATTTCCGCTGATGTGGTGGATGAAAAGTTGATACGGCAACTAACGTGGGGTAAAATCAAGCCAAATCAGCTATAACCTCCGAATCAACAAAAAAATTGTCCCATGTATATTTCAAAAACGTTTTGGCCTTTATTTATTTATTTTTTAAATCCAAAACAAAACCAACCCGCCTCATTCTTCCAATCAGTAATCGTTCTCCCCAAAATCACAAATCAAGGGCACCTTCCCCTAATTGAAATTGGATACCTATTATTTCAATTAGAAAACGATCATCCTAGTCATGGCAATGAGCCGAAACTCGAAGCTCGGGCTCGGCTCGAGCCAACAAGGGCACAGTTTTTTTTTTTTGCTCGGGCCGAGCAAAAGCTCGGCCAAAAAACGAGGCTTAGCCCCAGCTTTCGACTCGAGCCTTAGTGAGTCGAGCCGAGCCGGCTCGATTTTTTTTTCGTGCAGGCAGCTAAAAATAGCTGCATGCTTGTGTAGGCAGCTATTTTACCTCTTTTTTAATTTTTTTTAAACGGGCAGCTCTTACGGGCCGAAACAGCCCGTGACACGAGCCGGCCAAATGGGGCTCGGCTCGGGCTTTTTCCTGGCGAGCTCGAGCATACGAGATTTTTGCCATCCCTTGATCATCCTCGCTCAGCCGCTATTAGAAATATGCAAATCAAGGCTCGGGCTTTTTCTGGGCGAGCTCGAGCCGACGAGCTTTTTTACCATCCCTATATCATCCTCGCTCAGTCGTTATCCTCTGTGTCGAAAATCGCATCGGCCAACAATTCAAAATCAAATAGCAGAACATATGCAAATCTTATGGTTAAAAATCAAAGAGCAGAAGAAGAATGGGGAGACCAAACGGAGAAGCTACAAGAAGCAAGTCTCGCCCCTTTAGCAGAGTGTTCTATTCTTCAATTTCTTTTGTTCTTCCGATTAAGTTATGGATTTTTTGAATTTTAAATCAATAAGTTTGATGAAAATATTGAACAAACTTTTGGCATTTTGGCTGCTTTGCTAGTGCCTTTAGGTGCTACCGCTATAGGTTTCGATGGCAATGTTGGAAGCTCACGAGTCGACTCCTCTCTCTCATCGATTTGTGAACCTTTGTGAAGGAGAGAATACAATCACTGTCATTGCTGTGGAGGAAAACCTAGAGAATCCCATAACCCACAACATTATTTTCTTCTTCTCTAATTTGAGATTGAAGAAATTGAAGAGAATTGGAAGTTTAGTGGAGAAATTTATAGTTTATTTGAGAGAAGGAGTGAGTAAAATCATTGATTTTTGAAGAAGGAAGAATGAGGTGGGTTAGATTTCCATGTTTGACACCCATTTTGGAGAAAAAAATTAAATTCTGGAATAGTGATTGATGAAAGAATGTGTGATTAAAAAGTAATGAGAATTTTTCGATTTATGTGTAGTATTATTTTATTGATAGAATAAGTGGTTGAAATAAAGAAAGAGAAAAAAAAAATGAGAATGAGAATGAGAAGAAAATTGGTGTCACACATTGGCTTATTTTTAATTCAAAAATTGGTTCACAAATACACGCAGCATGCATTTTATGCTGATTAGAACGTTAAAAGTGATTACCGTGTTTTAACGGTACGTAAATTGCCAAATCAATTTTCCATCCACCACGTATGTGAGAATGGTAATGGATTTTTTTTTTGGTGAATGATGGAGTGCAAACGGAGGAAGTTGAGTGAGTAGTGAATCATATTAAAGTTCGATGAGCAGTCCGTGACCATAGTATAAGTCCAATGATTTTTGAAACAATTAACTCAATTAAATACATATTGAAAAATGAAAAATAAGGTATTATTAAAAGAATTGAATTATAGTAAGGATATAATCGTTAAAAAATTAATTCTCATTTAATGTGATGTTTAATATATTATAAATTTGTTCTATGTCTAGAGATTTTTCAATAATAAAGATCTTGGCAATTGATGAACTATTGAAGATATTATTGATATGTGCACTAATGGAGATTTCCGAGGGTTAGAGAGGTTTGGTGATCTTACAAAAAAGTTAGTTTTTACCCGAAAAAACAAACAAACAAAAGGAGTAAAGCATACCCACCACTTTACAAGCTTGTGAAATTAAAATTAATTCCACCAATGGTAACTATTATATATGAGAGAATATTTTTTTGTAATGAATTTGTCAAGAATCGATTGCACAATCGAAATGGAGATTGAGGTTGAATAACAATTTAATTATACGATATTTTTAAAATAAGAAAATACGTAGGGAACACATGCATGTAATGTTAGTATCTATTATGTTGTTACAATCTTCTTTCGCAACTTAATTTGTGCCCCTCGAAGTCAAAAGTGTTAGCTCCGTTGGCGCTTGACTGTTGGCCACCCCTTAAGAGCGATGACTAGCTCCTAGTCTAGTTAAAATCATACACAAAGAAAGTGAGAAAATGAAATTATAAAGGATGTTTGTTTCCAGTTTTGTTAGAGTGAAAATGTTCAATATATAAATCGAGAAATGAGGTGTGTACGGTGGGTGGAATGTCATTGCAACATGTCAAGTCCGTGCTGAGGGTCGTCTCATTGTTCAGGACCATGTGTCAACTAATGACATGACACATACACACTCGGTGGTGACATTTCAGTTGCATGTACCTAAACGATCTTCTTCTAATTTGTATTTATATAAATGGATATATCAATGTTTTCATTTCGAGCATTCTATAGACCATGCCAAGATGAAAGGTAAAACATATTGAAAACAATTTCTTTTTCGTAAAGCAAGTTTTTCAAGTTGGCAATCCAACTCATGGCATTAACGTCAAATAAACCATGCATCCTAAAATCCTTCGAGCTCGTGCAATGTATTATTAGTTTAAAGATGTCATACACGATGCTGTAACTGAAATAAAAACACTAGTTGAAATAAATTGAAGTCAAATGATATGCCCCTGTTCGAGCCTCATTGTCTAAAACATCAGCAGTGCCTTTGGTTGTTTTTTAACTTTTTGTTTTTCCCTCTGCACCCGTCCCACTCTTTTAACTTTTTACCCACCCACCCCTTTCTTACTCACCCTGTATCTTGCGCCCACCTTCATCATCCACCCTTTATATATAAATGTCTTTTTTTTTTGTTTTTATCTTAATTTTTCGGGGTCATTATGTAATGTCAAACGAACTCGTAATATTGCATTCTTAATACTACTTCGAAGTACTCATGACCCACTTTCTCGCATTGTTAATGATACGCGAAACAACCAACCATAACAAAAATTACAAAGCGTTAAAATAAGATGTTTCAAACTAATATTTCTACAATTTTGATAACATAATAATTTTAAAAATTTGCTAGCGATTGTACGAGATCTATATCTTATACATATCGAATGATTCGTTTTGACATCGAAAATAATTAAACGAGCGTCTCATAAAGAGATGCCACTCGTTTTTTTTCTTTAAAATTCTTCAATTATTTCATTAACGTTTATTATTTTTGCGCGACAAATTTCTTAATATAATTTACATCATTTTATTAGGATATTTTTACATTTGGTATGACATCAAAAATTTTCGGATCATTACAAAAAATAATTTTTCTTTTTCTTTTTATTAATTTGTTCTTTCATTTTTTAGAACGTGGATTGAAAAGGAAAAAAGCTAATTCAAACTTCAACCTTATTCAATGTTAACTCTTTTCTATTTTTTTTTAATAAATTTGTTCTTTCATATTTTTAGATTTTTTTTTATCAATTTGTTCTTTCATATTTTTAGAACATGGATTAAAAAGGAAAAAATATTTCGAATTTGAACCTTATTCAATGTTAATTTATTATATTTTGTATAATGATTCGAAATTTTTTGACGTCATACCACATGTAAAAATATCCTAATAAAATAGTGTAAATTATATTAAGAAATTTGTCGCGCAAAAACAATAAACGTTAATGAAATAATTGAAATTTTTTAAAGAAAAACGAGTTATGCGTCTCTTTTTGAGACGCTTGTTTAGTTAGTTTCGATATTTAAATGATATCGTTTGGACTATTCGATATATTTACGTTATAATTCTCAAAACGAGTTTCAATATGAAACGAAAATTTTTGTTAATTTTTTTCGAACCCTTTTTATATAAACCCATTTATTCCTCTTTCCAAAATTTCAACTTGATAATTTTATTTGTTAAAACAGGTCCTAACCCATTCAGAAGGATCTCATCTCATAATTATCCATGACCGAGTTCCTCTATTCAATCATTTTCCTTCTTCTCGTTGCTGGATATCTCGTTCGTAAAATCGTGGTGTAACGCGTATCCTCGCCGCTCCTATCATGAAATAGATACTTGTTACGAGGGGATTTTTTTTTTCCATTTTAAGAAAAATAAAATCTTACAAATAAGAGTAGTAGAGCGTATTAGATGAAAGAAAGCGAAGAAAGAATAAAATAATTGGAATCTTATGAATTTGGTTAGCGTATGATCGCCAACAAATTTCTAAAGTTAACATGTTATCGAAATTCTCAAAATATTAGTTTGGAATAGACTATTTTGACGAGTCGTAACTTTTGATACAGTTGGTAGTTTTGTGCGCTGTTAATGATGCGAGAAATGTCATGAATACTTTGAAATAGTATTAAGAATGTAATATTTCGATTTCATTTGACATTTCATAATGATCTCGAAAATTGAGATAAAAATAAGAAAACATTCATATGTAAAGGGGTGAATGGGTAAAAAGTTAAAAAGTAGGGTGGGTCAGTGGGTGTACGGGAAAACAAAAGGTTAAACCATGGGTAGATTGTTCTCCAGTCCACCATGGATAGGAAAACAATTTATTTTAAAAATTCATTGTTAACCATATATTCTTCGAATAAAATAATTTTGTATGTAAATTCGATTTTTTAAAACTTTTTAAACACACATTATTCTAAAAATCACTAATATAAAATCGGGTTAATTTCACAAACGGTCACTGAAGTTACGTCAAAATTTCAAAACGATCGCTGAAGTTTAAAACTTGCACTAACTGTCACTGAAGTATCATCCAATTTCACAAATGGTCATTGAACTTATTATTAGGACTTTTTCATTTTAATTGAAACTTAATGGACCAAAATACGTGGACATAGAAGCTTAAGGACCTCAAAAGTAAACATTCCATTCCCATCCCAAAATCGCCAGAAATACATTCCGGCATACCCACGTTGAGCCCAATATACTGGTCGATTATCCTCTTCTAGGCGACCATATCCATAGCCTCCAATCAACCAATAATCAACTCCATCAAAATCAGAAAGCTCCGTTCGCGCTGCCTACCACGTTCGCCCGCGTGAATCTGATTTTCTTCCATCAATTGGAGGCTCAAATGTGTTTCAAGATACAAATCAACTTTGGGGAATTGAAATTGAGGCTAAAAAAACATTGGGTACTCAATCAATTGCAGAAATTACAGCCTCGTCTGTCAAATTTCGGGGTCGAATATTATTCTTCATACACTGAGAGCTGTTGATCCGATTTTCGCCCGTTTTGGATTTAACCCATGGTTGAACGAGGTGTATCAGAGGTAGAGGAGCACAGCCCATGTGGTCCTCGACCGTGGGTTGAACGGACGGATGTGGAATCTTCAATGTTCAGACCATGGAAACGGGACCTCTGACTGGCGGTAATTCTGCAACAAATTCAAACTGCTAGAGATATGTTTGGGGTAGATTGAGACCATGGTTTGGGTCGCCTGGGTGTGGGAACTACACTGGTGGTTGCCCGCGATCAAGTTTCTGGCCAGAAAATGAGATTCCGGCAGTTTTCAGATTGGAGAGTTCCTGACTTTGTGAGGTGATTCCGGCCATATTAGTTGACGGTATGGTGAGATGTTAGGTGGTAAGTGTAGATGAGGTTAAGGGCTTTCTATTGGTATCAATATCCCGTAGTTTTGGTAGCCGGAAAGTGGCGAAAATTGACACCATAGGTAGCGGTTGTGAAGGGCAAAAAATGGCTGAAGTGAAGGAGAGAGACTTTTAAGGTCCTCAAGGTTCAAATTTCAAGTATTTTGATCCATTAAGTTTCAATTAAAATAAAAAAGTCCTAATAGTAAGTTCAGTGACCGTTTGTGAAACTGGATGATACTTCAGTGACCTTTAGTGCAAGTTTTAAACTTCAATGACCGTTTTGAAATTTTGAGGTAATTTCAGTGATCGTTTGTGAAATTAACCCTTATAAAATCTATTTTTCTCAAAAAATGAAACTCGTACATAGCCCAAATGATATTATAAGTTGAGTGAAATTGGAGAGTTCAATTTTTATGAAAGATGTGAAGGAGAGAAAAAGAAACGTGAAGGATAATGAGTTATCATATCACGATATTCTATCATTACGATGATAAATAACATTATTCACTTTTTTAAGGGGCGACAACAAAAGAAAATACAAAGAGAGAAGGAAGGGGCATAAATGCTAATTATCAAAACTTGAGGGGTTGAAAGTTAATTCTCACTACACTTCAAGCTCCGCTGTTGAACATCATTATAATTATAATATATATATATTTTTTTAATCACAAATGTTACAATAAAATAATATTATATATAAATTAAAAGCTTTTCTTTTTTTTTTTAAAACCATCAATTCTCTAAAAAAAAAAATTATTTCAAAAATTATAATACCCAATAACTGGCCAGGGTTACAGGCCAGCTGTAATATTGTAAAATTACCAAAAATCATTCCGCAGATTTCCCCAAATAGAAGCTGAAAAGAGGAGAGAGAAACACCGTGTGTGTGTGTGTATATATATGTATCTCGCACATACACCGGAGCTTGAGTGGACTCGCCAATTTCATTTAGACCCCACGAATTTCTCCTTAAACCCCAAACCCTCCAAAAATCTCTCCCAATTTTAATCAGCATGCCAGCTTCTTCTTCAGGTAACACTCCTTAATCCCCTAATTTCACTCTTATCTGTACTCGCGCACACATACCCTTCTGCACAATTAAGCTGGGATTTATAAACATTTAGCTTTTTTATTGTTTGATTTACTTGCCCATTTATAAAGCTGAGCTTAACCCTGATGGATTGTGGCGTTTGCTTTAACTGTTACTCTTTTTGTGAATTTGAACTAGGATCCTCTTTGATTTTTTGTGTATAAATTTTATGCACACAGGTTGGGAAATGAAACCAAAAATGGGTGATTTCTGTGTGTTTTATGTATAATTGCATGCCCATTTGTTGAATTAGGTGAAAAGGTTTGGTATTTGGGTGCAGCATATTTCATGTTAATGGTCTTAACGAAAATAACACATATATAGAGAGATCCATTTGTGAAATTAAACCCGAAGTGTTTGATTTACTATTTACGTTTTCTTTTAGTTTCTGGTGCTATTTCTGAAGTTAAATTGAAAATGGTTGCTGTTTTGTACCTTTTTATGGTTAAGAGACAAAGACTAGGTGGAGGAAGCGGAAAAGGGACCCTCCAGCTACACTTAAATCCAAGCTCAAAGAACCCGAGAATGATGACATGTTTGATGACAATGAAGATGATGATGACCCAGACATGGACCCACCTCAAAAGCACCCAGAAACTGATGACAATCCTCACCACCAAAATGCAGATTGTATGGCCCTTATACCGCGAGAAAGAGAGAGCGAAAAATTGGTTGATGGTGGTGTGAAAATTTGTGAATTTCCAGTTGCGATTAAGAGGGTGGTTAGTAGGCCTCACCCATTGGTTTTGAGGATTGTTGAGGCTGAGAGGGCAACGCATAATGGATTGAGCAGAAGCCAGGGGCAGGGAGTGGCACCTTTATTGGAAAACATTTCATATGGTCAGCTGCAGGCGCTTTCTGCTGTGCCCCATGATAGTCCAGCTTTATTAGGAGCTGTTGCAGAGGAGACTGCAAGTGGCAGTGGAAGAGGATCGTATGTGATAGTGCCACCTAAAATAGTTCCTGGCTGTGGCATTACTAAAAGGTTTGGGAGCGCAGGTCGGGTACACGTTGTGCCAGTCCATGCAGGTTGCTCATTTTCCCTTATATATATGTATGTGTGCAGCATATGTAGTTTATGTGATGCTTCTGTCATTGGTTTTGTAAAATATCAAGTTAGATTAGTGAATTGATGCTATGTGAATACACATGCTAGTTTATTTTTTTAGTCAATGAAGAAATTTACAATATAACATGAAAAAAGTGTGCTAATTGAGACTTGCAAGATAACTGTTTTGTTAGCGAATGCTTTACAAAATTGCTCAACTCAATGTACAATGCAGATTTTGCAATGTTAAAATGATATTTAATCTACATGAAATCTTAAAATAAGTATTTGGTATAAACATCTATGCAGCATATCCAAGCACTTGTCCTTATCAATAAAAAACATTTTTTATTTGGTAAACCAACTATTACAATGGTAATATATGAAAACCTATCCTCTTTCTGTATCTCATTTACAGTGAATGGCAGATAATTTTCCTATTCGGTGGAAGTTAATGGATCACATATTATTTAAATGTAGTTATAGATAGCACTCTCTTGTAGCCAATCACTCAAAGCATGCTCTGAGACTTGAGGTATCTCATATTACAATGAGTGGTGGATTATGTACCTTCCTATTCTGAGGAAGTTTATATTGTATTATTTAAGTGTAGTTGCAGATTGCACTTCTACTCACTTCGAAAATCACACACTCAGTGTAATATGAGATGCCATATATGCTCCATCGTATTCTGTGGAAGATTATCTTGTATTATTTGAGTGCAGTTGCAGATTGCTCTTCTAATCACTTAAAAATCACGCACAGATTTATGGGTACAGAATAAATTATATGAAGTTTATGTATCTGATTCAGGTCCTTATTATGTCTTTTGTGTGTTACCTTTTGTATCCAGTGTGTAGGATCTTTATTAATCTTAAATTTCCTTGAGCAGACTGGTTTTCACCAAATTCAGTGCATAGATTGGAGAGACAAGTGGTGCCACATTTTTTCTCAGGGAAGTCAGTAGGTCATACGCCCGAAAAGTACATGGAGTGTCGAAATTTTATTGTTGCGAAGTACATGAGGAGCCCAGAAAAGCACCTGTCAGTTTCTGATTGTGAGGGACTAGTTGCAGGAATTGATATTGACGATTTAACTAGAATTGTGCGGTTTCTTAATCATTGGGGAATCATCAACTATTGTGCCACTCCTCTTAATCATGAACCCCAGAAAGATGGAACATATTTATGTGAGGATTCAAATGGTGAACTTTGTGTGCCTTCAGCTGCTTTGAAATCAATAGATAGCTTAATCCTGTTTGACAAGCCTAAATGTAGGCTCAAGGCAACAGAGGTTTATACTGAACCTGCTCATCAGCAAGATGAGGACCCTGACTTTGATAGCACCATCCGAGAGAAATTATCTGAGCACCGATGCAATTATTGCTCCAGGTCTATCCCCACGGCGTATTATCAGTCGGAGAAAGAGGTAAATGCATTCTTTTGAAGGTTGAAAAACAGCGTTTCTTAGCCTTTCTGTGTGTCACTTAATTTTCTTTTATGCTATTGTTTTTTATCGGAAATGTCTCATCTTCATCTCATAAAAATATTATTATGTACATCATTCTATAACATCGATATTTTCACAAATTTGAATATGTAGATCGTTCTTTTGCACTGTATCTTGTTGTTTATATACACATACATGAATGAGAATGTCCCACACCTGCTTTTGCATTGATGAGCAGAAACGCTATGGGTACATATTTACTCGAAATGTTTCCCTATTATTCTCTTTATCTCAAATTGGTTGGAGATTACTGATATTTTAGGCGTGAGTTGAAAATGGCCTGTTTGGTAGTTTTCCAATCACATTCCTTTGAAGTATGACTTCAAGTGTTATATCATGCCCTGTTAGCTTTTACCCGTAATTGCACAGTGGTTAGATTGGGATCATATAACGGTGCAGAACAACTCTATATGGGGAACATATGGAACTGCTTGTTAAACTCCTCACACCAGAGATGCGAATTTGCATGGGGTTGCTGATGGTGCTAGCACTATGGCTATAATTCACCCTACAAATTGAACTCCAGTTCTATTGGTAAATGAGATTGCTCAAGAGCTGATGAAATGCAAATAATTTGTGTACTCGTTGAAGCTGAGCTTGAGGTCCAATTTGTACCTGATGTATTATTTTCCCATTTGTTGGGGAATGATAGACATTATTAGTTTTGACAAAAATATTTTATAACCTATTTAAGAATTTAAGAATCAAAGGATTATTGGGTCTTATATGATTGACATAGATCAATACAAGCGCTACCTCAAAATGTGTGATTCATTTTTCAGTAATTATTAAGGTTATTCAGTTGATTTTTCAAAATACCAGAAGCAGCCTCAAATTTCCTTATTTGGTTTTTCATAAATGGATTTTTTAAGGAAGTTATTCTAAAATTTTTTGGTATGCTTCATGGTACTGAACCCAAATGTTGGCCTGTTAATGAAAACAAAAATTTCGTTAATATGAACATTGTGAAAGTCATACTAAAATAGATAAGATAGGAAATCGGTAAATACACCACCAAGCGGAGGTGGCTCTGAACAAGGATATAAGGAAGCTCCTGTAAGTGGCACGATCTCAACAGAATACATTGGTATGGGAAGGGATTAACAAAAACTAACATGGTGTGTTGTGGTGGTTAATAATTTAGTTGCTTTGGTTCATCTAGTAGATCTAACATAGCACCAAACATAGTGGTAAAAAGGATTCATATAGCCCACCTCAAATTTATTCGGTAAAGGACTTAGCTTTTTGTTCTCTTGCAAGGAAGGCATTGTGGACTTTGGAACAAAAAGATGTTATAAGATATTTATATGGCCTCTTCTAATTTGGTGAGTTTCTGTTGCATGAGCTTTTATGATACAATCTTGTTTTACAGTCAATAATGCTTGCGTCAAATTTTGAATACTTATTCAAGATGTGCAAAGAATTAGATGCTGACGTGGTTGATTGTTGGTAACAATTTGTTATATTTATTTACTTAGTTACGCCTTTAATTATGTACTCGTCATAGTCAATAAAGTTGTTTTCTTAGGATGAGTGACACACAGGCTATACTATTATGCCAAAGGCATAACAATTATTTGTATGTTAATGAATGATGCATTGCACATGTAAAAATACTAGTTCATTTAAGCCTATCCTCAGGTATAATGAGCTAGTACTTGAATCTATAGATCACTCTGCCTGAGCTATTTGTGAACCATTACACAACTAAAATGAATGTCTATGAATTATGTTATAAAAGGATTTAAATGTTTAATCATGTGCCGGTCAGTGACGATGGCTGCTAGTAAGACATGAAATTGCATAATTTGGGAAGATAAAATACTGATAGAATCACTTCTTTTGTATCTCGTTTGTTTCTAAACAGTACCTCTGACAGGTTGATGCAATGTTGTGTTTGGATTGCTTCCATGAGGGAAGATTTATTGCTGGTCACTCTAGTGTGGATTTTGTGAAGGTCAGTTCCATAAAGGACTATGGAGATGTGGATGTGGATGGGGATGATTGGAGTGACCAGGAGACATTGCTCCTGCTGGAGGGGATGCAACTCTACAATGAAAACTGGGATAAAATTGCCATGCATGTAGGTACAAAGTCTAAAGCACAGTGCATCCTTCATTTTGTGCGCCTTCCTCTAGATGGCACACCACTGGAGACTATTGATGTTCCATGTACATCTGGTTCGTCGAGTTTATTGAGCCAAGATGATCATGGGAGATCACAGCTGAATTCAAATGGTAATACTGCAGGTATTTCTATGCAGATTCTTTCTTTCTGCACATTCAGGAACTTCTATAAACCACATTTGCATTTTATTGTGATGTAGGATGCAGTTTTCAAGATGGAAATCCTGCAAGTAAATTTCCTTTTGCAAATTCCGGAAATCCAGTGATGAACCTAGTAAGTTTTTTCTTCTAACCTTGTGCTCGTGTTATTTCCTACGTTCGTTTTATCTCTCCTCTCACCTCTTTTACTCTTTCTATCTTCATGTATGTGCTTCTCCACTCGGACATTCTTCTCCTCCATTTGCATTAGGGACCAAGTACTCCTCTTGTGCTCTTTTTACCAAATTTCTATCATTTTCTTGCTTCTTTCTTTTCTTGTTTGTGTTTTGGACAAGAATGAGTAAGTTTAACTTACTATGCACACATCATTTGTACCTTTTTTTGGCACACGTTCACTAGCTCTCCTTGCCACCAAGGTCGATGTCAATGTTGGGAGGTTTGGTTTATATTACTTTACTTGGCCAATGCCATCTATTGGAAAAATGTAACAAAATTTTGTTCACATAATATCCACTCTTTAATAGAGGTATAATTGAAAAACTATTTCTATGGAAAGAATGCTATTTCTGTGCTGATGTTCGAACGGCAATGACTCTATCATTCATCCTCTTATCTATTCTCACTCAAGTCCTTTTTATCACCATTATAGTACTAAAGTTTTCTCAACTACGACTTCTTTGATGGTATATCCAACCCCCCCCCCACCCCCCCACCCCCAATATGGTCTAATAAAGCTCACCTGGTCTTCTTTTTAAGGTTGCTTTTCTTGCCTCTGCTCTTGGGCCAAGAGTGGCTGCTGCCTGTGCTCATGCATCTTTGGGAGCACTATGTAAGGATGGTGGTAAGGAAGAGAGTCCTCATGGAGAGACAATGAATTTTACTAAAAAAGGTAAGTTATAAATTAAGTT
Source organism: Fraxinus americana (assembly GCA_035079005.1). Classification (NCBI taxonomy): domain Eukaryota; kingdom Viridiplantae; phylum Streptophyta; class Magnoliopsida; order Lamiales; family Oleaceae; genus Fraxinus; species Fraxinus americana. Next base: position 39,851,439 of record CM068707.1, on the reverse strand, counting down.
GGCCTTCTCAGTTCTTCTTTTAATTTTTTTGACCAATTCTCTCAGAAGGTCATAGGAGCCAACATGATGCAGAAGCTGTTCCATTAACTTCTGAAAGTGTGAGAGCTGCTGCCAAAGCTGGTCTTGCAGCAGCAGCTACAAAGGCAAAGCTTTTTGCTGATCACGAAGAACGTGAAATTCAGCGGTTATCTGCCAATATTGTAAATCATCAGGTATTCCTTGTTAATGCTCTACTCTTCGAGAATATTTCCACTAACTTTTTCTTCCTAAAATTTGTTGTGATGCTCATTATTGTTGTTATTATATATTCTTATGTATGGGAGAGAGGTTTATAACTTGAACTGTTGATTTCTGGCAACTAAGAATCACCTCTTTCTGTAATAACTAATAAATGGATTTAAATTGAGTAATCTTGTGTACATGCCAGAGGTTGAATTGTTGCTTTTTGGACACGAAGCTAAAATTTTAAAACTTGGGTAAAAATGTTGTTTCTTTACATCCTCTCCTGTGCTCTTCTGTTGTTACCAATGGTACCAGCATCACTACATCTAATGCTAATTGCTAATTTGTTTTTGCGCTTCACAGTTTGCAACTTCAGCCTTTCCTCTAAAACAGATATCAGTTATATCTACTGAACTCATTTTCCCTTTGTGCTCCCCATTCCTTAATATGGTAAAAGTGACACATGTACGGCTAGTGCCACTTACAACCACCCCTAACCTTGTCCACATTGGCAATACCTTGATGCTTATCACCACCAGATTTGATAATTTGGTTGAGTTTATATTTTTCTCTTCTTTTATCATCAAAATCCGTTGTCGAATCTGGATTGAAACTCACGTTTTCATGTCCTTGTTTTAAACATGGAGTTCCATGTTCCTTACTTTCTATTTCCATTACTATCACATTCCAATATCCCTTATATTTTTTTTGGCTCAAATTAATGCCACAATGAGTTTTGATTATACAGACGGACTGTATAACTTGAATTGTCAGTATGAAACTGATTGAAAAATAAAAAATAAAATTGCTTTTCTGCAATTGGTATATGTAATGACTTGGTATAATATGAATTTGTTTTTACTAATCAAAATATTTTTATGCGATTTCACATTCTTCGACTTAGTAAACTGTCAGTATGTTTTTAATGATCCTCAATCAGTATCTAATAAGCAATTTAATTAGTTCTATTTCCATTATAGTTCGTTCATGTAATAATATCTGAACTAAACAACAGTAATACTTGCATACCAACCACCATCTGACCCTGAAGGCTAACTGGTTTTCTCATCAATAGTACTTTGAAATCTGAAAGTTGCTAAAATTGTTCATTTTATTTTTGTTACTGTTAATTACAAGTTAGATTAGATTAAGCCCCTGTTTGAAACCCATTCTCTTTCTCATTCTCATTCTCATTTTTCATTTCAACCACACAATCTCCAAATAAAATAATATTACACACAAATCTAAAACTTTTCATTACTTTTCCACCACACATTCTCCAATCAATCACTATTCCAAAAATTTTCAACCCATTAAAATGGGTGTCAAACACTCCCTAAGTTTTGTTTTCTTAATTCTTGGAAAGTAATTCATATCTCTAGAATAATTCATTAATTATCCCTAAATTCATGATCCCTAATCAATCTTCAACCACCACCTATGTTCAGTGAAATAACCAAATACGTTGATATCCTCGTAGTTATTTATTATCGCTTACATGGATATACTTAGTCTTTATCTTCCTCTGCTCTTTCTCCTTGTGACATGGATACTTTTGAGCATTAAGTTAATTTTTGACGCCGCAGCTTTCTAAATTATACTTCTCATCACTAAAAATGGTTCCTCGTATATATCTTCTAAACTGTGATACATGCACCAATGCAGAAACAACTTCCCTACATACTAAGGTCTCCTCTTAGAGCAATTTTTACTTGTCTAATTGATATTAAACTTCCTGTCATTTCTAACGGATGCATATGTTAGACAGAGGTACAAGCTTAACTCCTTGGTTTAATGTGTGAAGCTAATGCAAAGCTTTCACAACTTCCACTTGTCAACAAGTTTGGAACCGAACTCCACGAAAAATGTAGAATCGGCGGATTGTTCATTTTACTTGTGATCGTGAAATATAGCCACTTAACCCTGTCCACCCCTCCTTTAAACAAGTTCTTAAGAATAGTGGTTACGTTGTTCACTAGTTAGGACATGATGATAAGCCGAATTAATCTAATTGTTTGGAAGGTATATTTTCATTAAAATGGTGAGTATATCACTTTGTCAAGGTTTCTGATGCTGTGTTCCTAATTATCTGCTACATGCTAGTGAATAATGTGTGTTATTGTTTTCGGGCTGGTCATAATTTATTACCTCAATTCATTGATCATGAACCGAATGGATGAATAAGGTAGGTTAACTGATTGTAGGATTTGCCAAATCTAGGTTTTATAGGATTTTACTGCATAACGTTTCATGTATTGGAAGGGTATGGGTTTTAAATACATTTGTGGGAACTAAACTTTTAGTGAATTTCATTTTGATCACTAAATTTGTTTCAAGTTGGTTATTGGGATTAAAATTCTGTAGAATTTTGTACTCTGTCCTTGTCCGTTTGTTTGACTGATGGAAAATGTGATGCGGCAGTCTAGTTATTTGCCAACCAGGCTGCTCCATTGGTCAAACTGTGGGCATGAAAGGAATGACAGAAATTATGATGAATATTTAAGTTCAGCGAACCAATTTGAACAAGGTTAAGTTCAAATACGAAGTGGAACAAATTGAATTTTAGTGACAAAAATGAAATTTTGCTAAAAATTCAGTAACCACCTAGTGTTTTTAACCTGAGGGGTATAAGGTCTGCTTCAAAACTATCCCTTCATAGCTCTTAAAACACTTTTGGTGTTCTGTCTGGTTAAATTGGACAGGAAAACCCATATTTCTTAAAACATTAGCTTTTCATGATAATTTTTGACAGCGTTGTTTACGCTTTTCTTTCAGATGAAGAGATTGGAGATGAAGCTGAAGCAGTTTGCAGAAGTGGAGACCTTACTAATGAGAGAATGTGAACAAATGGAAAGGACGAGGCAGAGGTTTGCTGCTGAGCGAGCCCTCATGATGTCAGCACAGTTTGGACCCACTGGAACTTCTCAATCTATGGGCCCACAAGCTGTCCCTACTGCGGTCGTAAATAATGCCTCAGGAAATAATAGGCAACAAGTTTCGGGATCTCAACAGCCTTTCGTTTCTGGGTATGGCAGTAATCAACCCGTGCATGCCCACGTATCACTCAGTCAACAGCACGGGATGTATGGACTCGGGCAGCGGGCTCCCCTTTCAGCTAATCACCCTTCCTCTTCCTCTGCGGTAGCTAATGCCATGTTTAGCCCCCCGGCGAATTCCCAGCCATCTCTTGGTCATCCAATTCGCAGATCTGTATCTGGGAATAAGTCCAGTTTAGGTTAATCAAAGCAAGTCATTTGGGATTTGAATATTCTTGGACTGATTACTCTTATTGCTTTTCAAGTCTGCACTAGAAGAGATCAACTGGTGGAATGATACAGTTACCGACTGTGAATCTTTGGTTATATTTAATGCTGAGTCGAGTTACTTCGAATGGTTCAATCGATTGGTTACTTAGTGCATATATGTTCTTCATTACTAAAATCGAATTGTTACACGCTTTTTCTATCTTGATCGATTGCTGATCCCTCAAGTAGGATTCTAGGAAAATATTTTGGAGCTGTAGTGGTGTACAGATAAATGAAGATAATCAGCAGGAAACTAGGAGCAACAACGTTGTATTTGATGGATTTCATTGATATTCTTGATTTTGATTTGAAGCTTACAAAAGGGAAATGTTTGCTTCATCATTTGTCTTTCAGACATTTTGACCTTCTTGGGCAGTATTTATAGCATTTATTGACGGGCTAAATGCGTTGTGGGTCATCCAACTTTTTGTGGAGTTGCATCCGAATTACCCATCTTTAATTTCGTGCAAATAAGTATGAAACCTTAATTTTTTTACATTTTGGCTTCTCTATCCACTGACATTAGCAGCGGGAAGAAGAAGTGGGCGGCGCAGTCACATTTGCGCAAATCGAAGTTAAATGACTTGGTTGTATGATGGATGAAAGGGAGGGAAATTATAAAAATTCAGGTGTTTAAAGTTTATTTATTCAAAAATCATGTCTAATGTTTATTTAGCCCCTGTTTGTCTACCATTTTTTAAAACATTGTTTTCTACAGTAATCAATCTCCACCACACATTCAAATAATAAAATATTCTATACATAAATTGATAAAGTTTCTTTCAATTTTAACCACACATTCTCCAAAAAACACTATTCATTATACCATTTTCATCACAATAATGGTAGACAAACATGCACTTATTAAAAAATCGAATATTATATTAAAACCCTAATTGATAACCCTAATTTATCACTACTCCCTCCACTCTCCCTCCCCTCCCCTCCCCTATGCTCTGTGAATGCATCAAGGACGCCGCGCCGTGTCGTCGCCACCATAGAAGCAGATCGGAGCCTCTTCGCGCGGAGGCGCAGCAATTACGACGCTAGCCGTGGTTTTGGGGGGGTGGTTTCTTCTTCCTCCTTACTTAGTCGACATATTTGGTATTTTAGGATGATTTTTATTTGTTGGTGCAATGGTGGTGTTTGTAGGGGTGGTGGTGCGTTGTGAGACAGTGGTGTGGTGGTTTTGAGGGGCTGTAGCAGGGATGATTTTTATTTGTTATTGTTGGTGCGATGGTGGTGTCTGTGGGTGTGGTGGTACGTTGTGGAGGTGGTGTGGTGGTGGCGGTGGCGAGGTGAGGGTGGTCGTAGTGTTGGTGGTGGATCTGGCGGTTGGGGGTGGGTTTGGACAGTTTTCTGTGTGGTGGTGGTGATGATGTTTGTGTGGTGGCAGTTTTGTGTTGGTGGTGGTGATAGTGTTTGTGTGGTAGTTATTTTGTGTTGGTGGTGGTGGTGTTGTTTATGTGGTAGTTGTTTTGTGGTTGTGGTGGTGATGGCAGTGCGGTGGAAGTGGCAATTATTTGGTTAATTTGTGACCAACTATTTGGTTATTCGTGATTGTGGAAGAATATGTGACTAATTAATTTGAAAATCTGTGACTTATAATTTTTTTGTCTGTGACCATTAAATAATCCGTAACTTACTAATTTGGAAATCTGTGACCAACAAATAAACCGTGTCTTTTAAATTTTTTGATTTGTGACCATTAAATAATCCGTGATCAATTAATTTGATAATATGTGACCTGCAAATAAACTGTGATCGAAAATTAATTTTTAACTAATTAATAATAATTAATTAATAAATACCCGATTTTTGCAAGTTTGAAACTTAACACCTTTTTTTTACAATTGTCAAAGTTAATACCTGATTTGTGAACTCTTCCCAGAAAGGGATGTGATTCTAAAGTTAAGATTTATTCTCTCTCTTTTTTTTTGGAGAATACAGTCAAAAAAATTATAAATAAATTAGCATAAATGTGTTTTATAATAGTTTAATAAGGATTATCAAAAATGTTATATTGCTTTTTCTTTAGTAGCATTTGCTTCAATTTTTATTTTAAGCCACTGCTCGATTGAAATTAAAATTTAGATTTTAATTTTAATTTAAATTAATAACTAATTTTAGCGCACGTTTTTTAGGATCCACAACTTTTCAACCACACATTTTAACAAATTTTTATTACATTACTATAGAGAAATCAAAGTATTATTATCACAATACTAAAATATAACAAAGTTGACGTTGAAGGTTTAAAAGTTAGATTTGTGCAAAATATAAATAAATTAAAGATAGTAGATATATTTAATAAAATTAAAAAATATTTTTTTGAATTAAAAAAATTGAACATTCAATGAGTTGCATTTAAGTCACCTATTTTTAATTTTGTGTAATCAAGTCACTCAACTGCAATTTACTTGCAAATCTAGCTCTATATTCGCTGCAAACAAATTATAGTTGAATGGCTTAATTTCACAAAATTAAATATTAATGACCCGGATGCAAAAAGATGACCTACTATGTTCGATCTTAGCCAGATGACAAGGGTTAATGCATTTTGGGTTAGGGATGGGTGACACGAAGGGCTATTTTCACACTTAAACGTTTACATGAGGACGTTAATGTCAAATCTGAAACGACAAAGTCCTGATTCGTAAACCCTTTTGTGCAAATAAGCCCAAAAATAATAGTCGGCTACTGTTAACCTAGAACCGGACCGGTTGGTTCATTTCCCACCTCTCTTTTTCTTTGAAAACTTAACACAAGGTTACGAAAAGCCCTAATACTCTCAGTATTGTCGACAGTTGCTCTCTGTGCAAGTATTTTACTTTTCTTTGGATCGGAGTTAAGATCGAAGCAGAAAATGCAGTCCCCAGTCCTCGTTCTAAGTAAGTATTGTTTTCTTCTTGCTTAGATTTGTACGCGTGAATAGTTTGGAAGAATTTATTAACACTTTAATTTATATGGTTTGATATAAATTAATTTGACGAATCTAAGTATCCGCGTTATGTATATTCCTTCATACAAAGATTGGATTCCATTTGTATTCTTCCAGGTTAGGGGGAGGAAAGGGAGGATTTTGTGTTGATTAGAGTAATAGAAATTTGTATACTTAATAAGCTTGATTTATGTAATTAAAAGCATTGGTAGAATGCTAGCTTTGGTTTTAAGGTGCAATCTTAGGCGGTCAATGAAGGCTTATTGTTGAGTGAAAAGCGGGATTGGTGGACAGTGAACGAGCTATCGTAGTTACCAGTAGTCGTACTGTCAGCAAAAGGAAAAGCCACTGTTTTCGAGGCTTTGTTTTCTTAAGTTATCCAATAACATATTATGTCCTCTTCTTTGGCTGATGGGTAATTCTAATTTCATGGAGCAGAGGATTCGCTGAAGCGGGAATCTGGCAACAAGGTTCACTATGGCAATATCCAAGCGTCAAAGGTAGCGTGAATTCTTGTCTTCCTTTTTGCTCATGTTTTTCGGTCTGTCCATCATCAAGGGTAACAAAGATGTAAATTGATTGAGTTAGACATGCAATTTGTATCATTTGACTATTGAATTGAAGTTTACTTTTTACGTCAAGGAGTATATTTTCTTTCTTTCTCTTTTATTTTTGGTTGGTATGGAGGAGGAGGTTGTTTTATTTGTGTAGCTCTAAGATGACTAGGATTAACGTGCAAGCTTTAATAGGCTTCTGAGTTGCCTGAAAGCATTCTCGAAATGTCCTTAGGATAGGATTTAATTGAAAAATCTCTGTCATCTGGCTAATTTCTCCATCCTCACAGTTCTCGCTAACTTTATTTAAATGGATGTCTATTACGCTGTTGGACTGTTTGTTTCTGACATCCTTAAGAACTTATCTGATCTGTACTTTGGATCGTCATTAACAGGCTGTTGCTGATATTATTCGTACTACTTTGGGTCCACGATCCATGCTGAAGATGCTACTTGATGCTTCTGGAGGTGATTTTATGAACTATATTTCCTTATTTAAAACATTGAAATAAGAATTGCGATTTTCATGAAAGATTCAACTTAATGTCTTTTATTTCCATCCACTGCTGGCTCAGTTAACCCAAGGAAAGATGGGGGAGGGTTGAGGTGAGGCAGTAGGACAATATTTTCTGGGTGGGATGTAGAAGCATCTTATCATTTAGTTGCTTGTTACATTACTTCGGATTGAGGAGGCAGCTATTATAATGAGGATTCATTACTTGGCCCCGTTTGGAAAACCTTTTTGTCTCATTAAAATGAAAAAATATGACCGTTATCCATCACATCAACATTTAAATTCAAATTTTCTATCTCTTGTGTGGGCTCCAATAACGGCTATATTTTTCATTATCATTCTACAAAAAGGTGGCTCAAACAGGGCATTGCTATTACTATTGTTAGATGTACTTGTCATGATGTCCTTCTCAAGGAGTGTCACATCTGATATTCATCTTGATTTATATAACTACGCGATTTGTTTCCACGTGTCATTTTATTCTGTGATTAAATTTCCTTCTTTCCCCACATTAGGTATTGTGGTGACAAATGATGGAAATGCTATTCTCCGCGAGTTAGATCTTGCACACCCTGCGGCAAAGGTATAGTCTCTTTCTTATGTTCTTTTCCCATGAATTTTTGTAATTTTAAGCGGTCTGACTCCTATTGACCTCTGTTTGTAATTGATTTATGTTGTGTTTTCTCCAAATATAATATTTAACACTTTAATCTACTCTCTTTCCTGATTGCCTTTTGATATATACATGCATTTTTTTTTCTGATGCTGTGGCAGTCAATGATTGAACTAAGTCGAACTCAGGATGAGGAAGTAGGAGATGGAACAACATCTGTCATTGTTCTTGGTAAAGATTGAGCTTACTTCAATTGATTTCTTTACTGTATGTACGTATGATGTACTTGTGGGGTTATGCTAACCCTGTTACATGGAGTTAGTTGCTTATCAACTTCCCCATATTTTTAGACCCAATAAACCTTGTCACATTAGTAAGGGGTGTATTTGTGAATAAAGAAAGAAAAGAAGAGAAAGGAAAGGAAAAAAGACCAACTTCCTCTTCCAAAATCAAACTCCAAGTCCACATTCTGCTCCCTTCTTTGCTGCTGACCTCCCCCACTGAGGAGAATTGGCTAATTGGGTTTGTTCGAAAAACTCGTTTAAGTATAAAGACGAGTTATTGACCAATCAAAAAGAAAAGGAATATTTACAACCATCTCGCTTCTGTGTTCTGTAAAACTAGCCCCACCTCACTGTGTGTGCATGAAATTACATGCACAAATTTCACACAGTGAAGGTGTCTCCGATCTACTGAAGATCAGTTACAGACCGAGGGAGGGCACTCAAAAAATAAAAAGAAAGCACTTGAACAAAAAAGACGCATCTTTTATTTTTTAAGTCAGTGTGAATGGAGATTGATTTCTTGGGTGTTCTTCTCTAACTATCCACAGGCAAAAATGAAACTGAGCTATGTGTTTTGATCATTTAATGTCCCTTCCCTTTTTTTATTTCATCATTCAATCTCACACTACATAAAAAATTCTTTAGCTTGCGATTGAAACAATTTTTTTTTCTTTTTAATTTTTATCAAAAGCTCCCAATATTGGCTAAAACTACAATAATGCTGCTTTAAATAAATGTTTCATGGTGTCATGGTGGTTCGAGGCTGCATTGCTTTGGCATTGAAATGTGACTCAATGAAACACAAACAGAGAATACTATGTATGATGATGGTTGTGATAATGGCTTAACTTTTGAATAATGTTTATTGTTGAAGCGGGTGAAATGCTCCATGTTGCGGAAGCCTTCATCGACAAAAAATATCATCCTACAGTCATTTGTCGAGGTAATATTCGAATACTATGTCATTTTCAGTTTTCCTGTTCTCTTGGGTGACAAGTTTCCTATGTGACTGCACTGTAGCTTATAACAAAGCCCTTGAGGATGCAATTGCTGTGCTCGACAAAATTGCAATGACTGTCGACGTGGAGGATCGTAAGTTTCACTTTATTATTTTCTGTCCCTGTTTTAAAATTTGCAGAAGTTCCATGTTTATCAGAATGATTTCAGTCAATTGGCATGTTACTTGAGTCAAGACTGAGGAGGATCATGATCAAGTCTTACTCTTCTCCTCAAAATGCATAAAGCCTAGTTATCTTTCTATTATTTTCGTTAATTCATATTATATGTCATTAGAATATCTTGCCCTCTACCTTATGCTGTAGCCACCAGAATATTTGTACTTTTGTCAATATGATGTCGAAGATAGGAACCACAAAATATCTGGTTAAGTATAAAGTTGTTTGGGTGTAATCTTTAAGGTCGGAAGTATGCTAGAAACTAGAAACCTAGCAGTCAGTAGTGGTTCTGATTGTCTCATATCTTTGGTAGGGCATCAGATCATTGCTTTTTCTTAATACTTTTTTCTTTTGGTTTCCTTTTACTCCTCTTTCCACCCCGAGAAGTTAGATGTCTCACCTCTCTGTTGTTGCTAGCTGCTTAAATGAGACTGAGCAGATCTGCCTTCACGTTTAAGGAGAAGATATTGAAACAAAGATACTGAAATAATTAATGGGCATCTTATCAAATATGATATAAAATTTATCTAGGAATTCATTTTTTGAACTTGATGGCAAAGTTTAAGCATCATGTAGTAGAGCTTTTGCCTCAAATTTAGAAGCTTTTTGCTGAATCCCTTGTGCAGTTGACCTATACTCCGGCTCTTATAAGAGTACAGATGTATTCATGCTATGGCTGCAGGTTTGTGCTTCAGATTAAGTCCACTCATCTGGCTGATTGTTCTATTAGGATGGTAGTGACTGGGGTCTCTCAACTTGTAGTGATATATCGCATCAGGCTTTTGAATGGATCCTCTACTGTTTTCCTGACATCATTTTTTTTTGTGGAAGGCTTAGTTTACGTTTTTTAAAAGATCACCATCTCTCTCTCTCTCTCTCATAGTTTTAATGTTTGTAGTTATTCTTTTATACTTATGGATTACTGAATTTTATCGTCTCGCAGGTGCAACAATGTTAGATCTTGTCAAGAGTTGTATTGGGACAAAATTTACTAGTCAATTTGGGGATCTGATAGCAGTAAGTATTCTATCTTGTATTACAGTTCATGCTATGTAACTGTCTCAACAACACCACTCCTCTCTCTACGTCTGTATACACTATGCCTTGATGGATTAAATTTCTCGTCCTGGAAAACAGGAGTCTATGCTGGCCGCATTTAATATCTACTGCTATATTATTAAGAATTTTAGTTGTGCGGTCTTTCCTTGTTAAACATGAGATCACACAGAATTATGACTTCCTGAGAAAATCTAAGAAAAATAAAGCATTCGAGCAGATTGTTTTATGGGTTATATTTTGATTCAAGTTGGACCTAAAGGATCTTTATTTCTGGTGAGACTTTCAGGATTTAGCAATAGATGCCACGACCACGGTAGGTGTGGATCTCGGCCAAGGTTTGCGCGAGGTGGATATCAAGAAGTACATTAAGATAGAGAAGGTTCCTGGTGGCCAGTTGGAGGATTCAAAAGTTCTGAAAGGAGTCATGTTTGACAAGGATGTTGTTGCTCCGGGTAAAATGAGAAGAAAAATACTGAACCCAAGAATCATTCTTCTTGATTGCCCCCTTGAGTACAAGAAAGGAGAGAACCAAACAAATGCGGAATTATTGAGAGAAGAAGATTGGAGTGTATTGCTAAAAATGGAAGAGGAATACATTGAAAACCTATGCGTGCAAATACTGAAGTTCAAACCAGATTTGATAATTACAGAAAAGGGGCTCAGCGATTTGGCCTGCCATTATTTTAGCAAGGCCGGTGTCAGTGCCATCAGAAGGCTGAGGAAGATGGACAATAACAGAATTGCCAAGGCATGTGGGGCTGTTATTGTTAACAGACCTGATGAGTTGCAGGAATCTGATGTTGGTACTGGAGCTGGTCTGTTTGAGGTGAAGAAAATTGGAGACGAGTTCTTCGCTTTCATAGTTGACTGCAAAGATCCAAAAGCATGCACGGTACTTTTGAGGGGTGCCAGCAAGGATCTTCTGAATGAAGTGGATAGAAATTTGCAGGTATCTTTGATTCTTGTACCCAAATGGCATTTTGGTATGGTGTATTCAACATTAATAGACAATATTCTAGTCCTACTGTCTACCAAATGACTTTAATATTTAGTTTCTTGGACAAAGTGTTCATTGTGAGTTTCAAAATGTCTATTGAGCAGGATGCAATGTCAGTAGCAAGAAACATAATAAAAAATCCGAAACTTGTTCCTGGTGGTGGTGCTACGGAGTTGACTGTCTCAGCTACTTTGAAGCAAAGAAGTTCTTCTATTGAGGGCATAGAAAAGGTGAAGCAGTAATCTTGCATGCTCTGTTCTGGATGCATCAACTATTTAATTCTTTATGCGTTTATCAAAAAATACTTTGAGCTTTGAATAATAACATGTACCTCTAGACCCCAAAACAGAAAATTTTGGACACTAGATTCAATAATTATTGGGGAAAAATCAATATACTTCTAGATGCATGTTTGGTGTTCGATACTGTACAGGACTGTTCAGGGTAATAAACTGGATTTTAGCATCTTTTGTTCGTTAACACTGTCTAGTATTAACCCATCCTCCTTAATCAAACAAATCACCTGCTAATGTCCAATCAGGAACAACTAGAACAAAAATTAAGCATTGGTTCAAACTCTTATTTGGTCTCCACGTAATATATATGAATAGTCATTGACTTTCAGGGAAAGGATAGATTAGAAACTGTCAAAACTTCAACTTGCTTTTCATAAAAATAAAATAAAATAGAAATTACATTATGGTTTATGAATCTCACTGTCAAATAGAATAGTGATAAGGATGTTATAGAATCTGTACACGTAATAAACATAACCTTCTGGAACACTTCACTAACCTATTCTACTCATTAACCAATAACAGTTTGTTCATGGAACGATGAAGTCATGCTGAGTAATTAGCTTGCACAACTACTGCATATATTTTTATAGGTTATAGAAAACTTTTAATCATTTTTCTGAATTAACTTTCCAAAATACGGTTTTGTGCATTATGCTGAACAGTGGCCTTATGAAGCTGCTGCAATTGCTTTCGAGGCTATACCACGTACTTTGGCACAGAACTGTGGGGTCAATGTCATTAGAACAATGACCGCCTTGCAAGGAAAGGTAAAATTTCCTTTCTTTTGTTTACTTTCAGTTCAATACTAGCTCTGAAGTGTAAAAACTATCATTACCTCTTATAATATAGCATGCAAATGGTGAGAACGTGTGGATTGGCATAGATGGGAATACTGGTGAACTTGCTGATATGAAAGAGCGTAAGGTATGGGTATTTGTTTGTCTTCTTTTCCTCTTTTTTGGTTCACTCTGATCATCTATTTTCGTAATTGTTGGAAGTGTTTTGAGTTATAAATTTTCTCAATTAGTTCATAGTGTTGTATATGTACAACTTCCCATTTATTATCTGATGATCGTATGTGTATTTTTAGATATTGGATTCGTACAGTGTGAAAGCACAGGCATTTAAGACTGCCATAGAAGCGGCCTGTATGCTTTTGAGAATTGATGATATAGTAAGTGGAATCAAGAAGAAGCAGGCACCCGGAGCAAGCCAAGGTCCATCGAAGCCTAAAATCGAGGAAGAAGGTGATGCTGACAACGAGCAGATGATTCCTGAATAACCCATCGGAACTGGAGTTGAACGAACCTTTCTTGTGACTGCCGGACGTACTGGTTTTTTTCAATCAAGTCAATTCTCGACAATTTTGGTGGAACAAGTGTTTTCTGTGTGGGCCGTAAAGCAAGCTTCAGTCTCGTTATGACGGGAGGAATTAGCAGTCGAGCAGTGACATGTTTGACAAGGATGATTAGATAGTATTAAAACTTCGTAATCGTTAAAATTTTATTTATTATACTGTTCAATACTGTGTGAAAAATGCACTTATCCTCTCGATTCGACTCTACTTCAGCCAATGCTTGGGATTCTATCGAACTTCAATATTTTTTGGTTCGCCTCATGAGACATGACTTTGAGTACATTTGAGTTGGAAGGATATTTCAACGATGGGATTGTTATTTTACATCCACTATGAGCATATAATATAAAACTTAAAAATTGACTTTAATGTAATAATTTTTTTTTTCTCTAAAAACTTATTTAGATAACTTATGCTTTCTACTTTTAAATAAAAAAATCTACTTATTTTGAAGTTTGAAAGTAGTTCATTTTAGTACTAAAGTTAACTTTTTGTAACAGTTTAATCACTTAGGTGCCGTTCTTTTTGTTATTTTCAACTCATTTTCTATTTTCGATTTTTCAAAACAGTGAAAACGCGTTCTCTTTCCTATTTTCGAAAACGTGTTTTTGAAAAAAAAAAAAAAATTGTACACAAAACTCAAAACGACCAAAAGGTCGTTTCCCCTATTTTCCTATGCTAAAACGAGTCTTGCAGCTCCAAAACAACCCTCTAAACTCCGTCCAATCTCCTCCAAACCCACAGGATTTACAACCTATTGTGAAGTCCTCAATCCCCTCTTCAATTACTACACAAACAACAACCTAGATGACACAAATACCATCTATCAATTAGTTTAGCAAAAAAGGGTAAATTTGACTTTGCACCATTTGGTGCAAACTTTGGTGCCACATTGGAGAGCTTTTGCACTAAAATTTGGTGCATTTTGGTGTTTTGGTGCTACCTTTGGAGATGCACTGAGCAGTCGCTTATCATATATTTGCGAAGAGGAAGGTCTTGAACTGAAATAAGAGGTGTGGAGACATCTATATTGCTCGTCCATGAAGACCATGCTTTCTTTTCTTATTATGCCCGTGTTTGAAGCAAATTTTTGGCTATTTGTAGAAAATTTCAGAACAGTAACCGGTTCACAAAAATTGTGTACTTTTTTTTCAATTCATGGTTACACAATCTCCATTCTACCCCTCATTCAATTTCTACCTGCTCACTTTTCCAATTTTCAAATAAGGCAGACGGGCATTATAGTAATTCAGCATATCATTTCAGGAAGCAGGGAACAAAAGTGCTAGCTTTGGAGCCCACGTGATTTGAAAGGAAAATGCATTATTGGGAGAGAAAAATGTTCATCAAACATGCCCTATATTACCTCTTCAGTAATAATCCAATGTCTCTCTTTGATTCTAGGCTATTTCAACATTAAGTTCCATTTCACAAGGTTATGTGCATTGGGCTATCACATACCTACAAGTAAGATTCGTCTTTTTTACACATTTATGGTATATACATCTCTTCTCGAGTTTGAAATGACATTGTAGTTATGTAAATAGGTGCATATTCTGGTTGAATCTCTTCGTGACTCATTAATCATATGACATTTCCTTGTTTGGTAACCATTCTTTCAAAACTCTTTTTTTTTTCTCACACTCATTTTCAACCACACATTCACGTAAATTCAAAAATTTTCCTACTTTTTAACCACATATTCTCCAAAAATTTTACTATTAAAGACTCTCTTCCAAAGAAAATGGCTGTCAAACAGGTTTTTTGTGTCTTTATACCCATACAAATTTGAAATTCAATTCCTTATAACTTTGAGTCTTTATTCTTTGCTGTTACGTTTCCTTGCATATATACACAGAGGAGCGGATAATGGTATCCTTGTTGGATTCGGCATCTCGTGTTTCCTTCTTATCTTAGAAGTTTTTCAAATCTTAGATATTCCGATATTAGTCATTCAAGAAAAGACCTTTTCACTTGCACCACTAATATTTTGGTGCAACTTCTAGCTGCTTTCAAGTAAATTGGACCTTTTATTTTGTTCTTCAGACGTGCATTAACTTCGTGTATTGCTTCGAAGACATGAGAAATTATCTCAATTTTAATCAATATTTTGAAAACCGACCCGATCATTGACTCGAAAAAGTTAAAGGGTCAAAGGACAAATAGTCAAATTGGGGTTGACCCAAAATAAAAATAATAAATTTATATATTACATTAAAAATTTCTTTTAATTAAAATAGCATTTTAAATTCACTTATTTAATATTTTATTATTTATGGACCAATGTATATTTAAATTAGATGGGCCAAAACAATGTTTTAAAGCCCATGTATAGAAAACCCTACATGGAAGAGAATGCATTCCAATTCCAGTGACTTTTCACTTGCCGCCGTTGGGCTTTTCTTCATTTCAATTCAATTGCAGTTGTCGGCAGTTCTTCAAGATAAATTCAGATTCGACTGCCTCCCTTGTATTCTACATTTTTGAATTCTCGCTGCCTTGTGTTCTCTCTCATGGCACATATGTATTTGTATATATAAGAATTAAATACTTCACTTTTTTTTTTTTTAAGATTTGAGTGTTGAATGTTATCTGTGAACAATGAGTTTGCAAAGGAGACAGTGGCCTCCGATTTCTATTAGGAATCTGGAGAAACGGAGTATAACATTATTTCATTCATCCTACTTTAATTTTTTTAGCAAAAATATTGTGGAAATCGGAAAAAACTGTGACCGGATCGCCGGTTTCCGCGAACCGGCCGGGTTCCCGGGTTTTGCACCGGTTTCTTTACATCCGATTTTTCTCCCATGACTGGACCAAATTTCGGTCAGATTCTCGATTTTCCAGGTTGAACTAGTCGGTCCGGTCCGGTTTTGAAAACATTGGTTTTAATCATAGCTGTTTTTAGAAGAAAGTAACTCAAATTTATAGCCGAACAAAAGTTTCGCTTGAATAATTTTGTTCTCGTCTTCCTCCTCTGCCCTCTTCTCAAAGTATGAAAGCTTACATAAGCTTTTGTTAGGCTAGTCTTACAGATAGTGACTTACCAATACAATGAATGGTTTTACTATTTTTCGCTTATCCTTATCCCCCTCTCCTGGGTTGGTATTTTACATCCAATAGTTTCATGCCTTGGAGGCAAAACTTGGAATATATTTTTGTAGATCAACCATGTTTTCAAAATCGAACTGGACCGACTGGTTTGATCGGAAAAACTTGGAATCGGAGAAAAATCTAATGTAAAAAACTGGTGCAAAACTTGGGACCCCGTCCGTTTCATCCAAAAACCGGCGAACTGGTCATAGCTTTTTCCGGTTTCCACTATTTTTGTTAAAAAAATTAGAGTAGGATGAAGAAGATAATGTTTTATCCTATTTCTCCAGATTCCTAATAGTAATCAGAGGCTATTATTGCCTTTTCAAACTCATTGTTCACAGACAAAACGCTCAACACTCAAAATCCAAAAAAAAATTAAGTATTTAATACTTATATACACAAATACATATGTGCTAGTAAGAGAGAATACAAGTCAGCGAGAATTTGAAAATTTAGAATACAAGGGAAGTAGATGAATCTGAATTTATCTTAAAGAAACTCTGGCAGCTGCAAATGAAAATGAAGAAAAGCCAGCGAATGTCAGTGAAAAGTCACTGGAATTGGAATGCATTTTATTCCATGTAGGGTTTTCTATACATGGGCTTTAAAACATTGTTTTGGGCTTTTGGGCCCATCTAATTTTAATGTAAATTGGTACATAAATAATAAAATTTTAAATAATTGATTTTAAAATGCTATCTTAATTAAATGGAATTTTTAATGTAGTATATAAATTTATTATTTTTATTCGGGTTCAACCTTGTTTTGACCTTTAACTATCTCGGGTCTGTTTTCAAAACATTGGGAATAACCAAGAAGTGCAATATAACTTCTATGGCGTTCTTGCGTAATGGTTGAAATAGTAATGGAAGAGGGAGAAAGCTCAAAAATTCAACAAGGTGTTCTTTTCCTGCTTTCTGCTATTTTTTCACCATGCACAATTTTTAGCACTCCACTGATATCCTGTGCTTCAGCAATATAAGAGTTCCAGGATTGTGTACAATCTACTCAACCATGGATCTTTCGGTGAATTTTGTCTTTGACTGTAACTAGATTAAAAAGATTTTTTTTTCTGAATAAGAAGGGTTGAAAAATAAAAAGTAGTTTATTCATGTTAATTTTTCTCTTTTGCAGATGTATCTTTGGAAAAAGAACCTTTTTTTTCCTCAAAAATACTTTGCAAATTATTTTATTGGATGCCCTTTCTCCTTTCAGAAATTCTTTATATCTAATTTACTGTGCTGGCCCTTCCAACATGCCTTATTATCAGGTCATCCCTGGTGTCACGGACTGCAGCTTTACTTAAGCCCCGTGACCCTATCGCAGCCGCAGTTTGCCCAACTTCGGCAGCACATTGTAAATATTTCATTTAATTGTAAAAATAGTTGATAATTAGAAAATTTTAGTATGATTCCTCGGCCAAAAGACGTCTACTGGTGTCATTTGGGTTTTTGTTGCTAAGTCTATTATAGGGGGTATTAGTCTTTCAAACAACTTTCAAGCTTTCTAGTGTTCGCCCCCTGCACTAGCCATTGTAATTTCTTGCTTTCAATCAATTGTAATTTCAAGCTTTCTAGCAATCAATGATCAAGTCATGTTCAATGTATTTCCATTTTATGTTGCAAGCTTTCTTTGAATTGTAATCAAATTTCTTTTCGTCCCGAATCGACCGAAAGAAGGCGGAAGGTAGTCTAGCGGAGCAGACTACTGCCGCACGGTGTCCCTTTCTGTGCTAAGAAGAAAGGTAACCCGTGAAAGTTGGTATCAGAGCTACGGCTCAAGACCCTCGATAAGAAAGCTATGGATCCAGATTCCTCGAACGTCACAGAGGTGACAGATGTTCAAAAGAAGAATACGAAACAGCGCGTGGATGCGCTTGAAGTAACAACTGCTAGGTTGTGTTATGCCGCGGATAGTCTCGATGAAAGAGTCGAGGCGGCAGAGGCGGAGATTCGTGAATTAAACGCCCAACTGGGCGAAAGCCGAACGGCTTGCACAGCAATGACTGGAGCTGTTGCTATTATTCCTGATCTGCAGGACGAGATTGGAGCTTTGAGAGTTCAATTACTAGTGCTTCAACGCGCGGTTGGCAATGGGCAAGCCACCGCACCGGAGCATGTGCATAGGCTCAGAGTTCCAGAACCGTGTACCTATGGAGGGGCACGCGATGCTAAAGAAGTTGAGAACTTCTTGTTCGATATGGAACAATACTTTCTTGCGGCTTCGATTTAAGACGAAGCGAGAAAGGTCACAACAGCTACCATGTATCTTGGTGGGGATGCAAAACTATGGTGGCGAACAAAGTATGCTGATATTCAGGCCAACAGGGTCCGAATAGATTCATGGGATCTTCTCAAAGAAGCTATCAGATCTCAGTTTTTCCCGGAAAATGTGGAATATGAGGCACGACGGGCACTACGAGAACTGAAACATACGAGTTCCATCCGGGAGTATGTGAAAGCCTTTTTAGGACACATGCTGAATATCCGAGATATGTCAGAGAAGGACAAGCTCTTCACTTTCATAGAAGGGTTGAAACCGTGGACACGCACGGAGCTTCAAAGGCAGAGGGTTACTGATTTGAGCGCAGCTATGGGAGCTGCCGAATGTCTAAGTGACTATCATCCTGAATCGAGGAAAGATCGACCTTCGGGAAATAGTCAATCTGTTGGAGGTGGAAACAGACCTTACAGAACTAGCTCGAATTCAAGTGGGGGAGAGCGTTACTCTCAGAACAAGGGAGGAGCCTATCAAGGCACCCGTCAGAGTAACTTCAAAGGGAACTACAACAGTAGCAACAGCAACAACTGGAATAAAGGAAAGGCAATGGAGGGCAGATCTGATGCCGCTCCTAAGTTGATGTGCTTTTTATGTGAAGGACCTCATCGGGTGGCGGAGTGTCCTCAGAAACGGATGGTGAATGCATATTGTCAACTAGCAAGTGGTGGATCGAATTCAAAGCAAGATGCCCCACAAACTAGCGGTCATGACGAGACAGACTCCGAAGAAGATGAGGATGTAGTGGGTACATTCTCACATCGGTGTAATACAATATCGCACCGAGCTACTAAAAGGGACGATGTTCCCTCGAATAAGCCAAAGATGGAAGAATCAAAAGCTCGCATTTGCAGGGCAAAAGGCCTAATGTACATTGATGTGAAGATCAATGGAAAACTAATCAGGGCAATGGTGGATACTGGCGCTACTCATAACTACCTTGCGAGCACCGAAGTAGAGCGACTCGGACTTGTCCTGGAGAAAGGTAGTGGGAAAGTCAAGGCAATCAACTCTGTTGCACAACCGATAGTTGGAATTGCGAAATCAGTGTCAATCAAGGCAGGTCCGTTCGAAGGGAGGACAAATTTATCGGCAGTTCAAATGGATGATTTCAAGCTCATTCTGGGATTGGAATTTCTTCGGGATACTAAGACAGCAGTGTTGCCGTATGCTGATTCATTAATGATGATGGGTAGTAAGCCGTGCATCATCACTACCCAAGGTGGGAAGATGGGCGAGAAGAGTATCTCGGCCATGCAATTTAGCAAGGGTTTCAAGAGAAATGAACCCTCATTTCTGTGCACTCTTCGTCTAGAAGAGATCAAAGAAGCAACTGGTCCTATTCCGAAACCTGTAAGAAGACTTGTTAAGGAATTTGAGGACATCATGCCAGAAGAGTTACCAAAGAAATTACCACCAAGAAGAGCAATTGATCATGAGATTGAACTCATTCCAGGTGCCAAGCCTCCCGCCAGGGCACCGTATCGTATGTCTCAGCCGGAGCTTGAAGAGCTTCGGAAACAGTTGGGAGAAATGTTAGAAAGTGGGATTATCGTGCCTGCGAGATCACCGTATGGAGCTCCCGTGTTATTTCAAAAAAAGGCTGATGGTTCCCTCAGAATGTGCTGCGACTATCGAGCCCTAAACAAGATCACTGTAAAGAATAGTTATCCTATTCCGCTAGTCGCCGATTGCTTCAATCGACTAAGTCGGGCTAGGTACTATACAAAAATTGATCTCAGGTCCGGATACTGGCAAGTTCGGATCAAGGATGGAGATGAAGCTAAGACTACGGTGGTAACCAGATATGGAGCATTTGAATTCAAAGTGATGCCTTTTGGCTTGACAAACGCTCCAGCAACATTTTGTACGATGATGAATCAAGTACTTCATGGGTTTTTGGATGATTTTGTGGTGGTGTACCTAGACGATATAGTCATCTATAGTGAGACATTGGAGGAACATGTGCAACATGTGAGACGGGTTTTTAATCGACTCTGAGAGAATGAACTCTACGCCAAGCCGTCAAAATGCTCATTCGCTCAGACGTCAATTAGCTTTTTGGGACACATCATCGAGCAAGGCAAAATACACATGGATGCGAAGAAGGTTACAGCCATCAAAGAATGGCAACCACCAAAGAATGTACACGATGTGCGGTCATTTCTCGGGCTATGCAATTACTATCGCCGATTTGTGAAGGGATACTCAGAAATTGCATTGCCCCTTACAGAATTGACAAAGAAGGATAAGGATTGTGACTGGTCGTCCCAATGCCAAAATGCTTTCGAAAGGTTGAAGAAATCTATGTGGACGAACCCGGTGTTAGCCTTGCCGGATATGACTAAACCTTTCGAAGTGCATACCGATGCCTCAGACTTTGCACTTGGTGGAGTCCTTATGCAAGAAGGACATCCGGTAGCATATGAGAGCCGGAAGCTGAATCCGGCAGAACGTCGTTACTCGGCGCACGAAAAGGAGTTGTTGGCGGTAGTTCACTGCCTTAGGGGATGGCGTCACTATCTGTTTGGGTCTCCATTTATTGTGAAGACAGATAATACCGCAGTGAGTCACTTCATGTCCCAACCGAAATTATCAAGTAAACAGGCACGTTGGCAGGAACTTCTTTCAGAATTCAATTTTATGCTAGAGTATCGTCCTGGATCTAGCAATCATGTTGCTGATGCTCTTAGTCGCCGGGCCGACTTGGCCACCATTTGCTCTATGGCTGCTCTTTCAGGGAGCGCAGTTACTACAAGCACAAGGGACCAAATTCGGGCACTTTTGAATAAGGACCCGGCTACTCAGTATTTGGTCGACCTCATCAAGCAGGGCAAAACTCGTCAGTTCTGGCTCGATGAGGGCCTAGTAAAGACTAAAGGAGACCGCCTTTATGTTCCTAAAGGTGGAGATTTGAGGAAGTCATTAATCACGGAATGCCACGACACGGTTTGGGCAGGGCATCCTGGAGAGGAACGCACTTTTGCATTACTACAGCGTGCATACTACTGGCCTCAGATGCGGGACAACATTACAACTTATGTGAAAACTTGCCTTGTGTGTCAACAAGATAAGTCAGATCATCAGAAAAAGGCAGGCTTGCTGGAGCCCCTTGCCGTCCCAACTAGACCATTTGAGAGTGTGTCGATGGACTACATTACTAGTTTGCCAAAGGTTGGAGATTTTAGCACCATCATTGTCGTGGTAGACCGTCTATCCAAGTATGCAACTTTCATCGCAGCACCTAAGTATGTATCAGCCGAAGAGACAGCTCAACTCTTCTTCAAACATATTGTCAAATACTGGGGACTGCCTAAAGACATCGTCAGTGATCGGGATCCTCGATTCACCGGCATATTTTGGACCGAGTTGTTCAAACTCCTTGGTTCAACTTTGAGCATGAGCTCTAGCTTTCACCCACAATCTGATGGACAGACGGAGCGCTTCAATTCTATGCTGGAAGAATATCTTCGGCACTTTATCTCTACTTCACAGAAAAATTGGGTGAAGCTTTTGGATGCGGCTCAGATGTGTTTCAATGCCCAAAAGAGCTCTTCCACCAATAAGAGTCCTTTTGAGATTACTACTGGCCAGCAACCGCTACTCCCTCATACGGTGGACATCGATCAAAGTACCAAGTCACCTCAAGCAAGAAGCTTCTCTCAAGAGTGGAAACGAAACATTGAAATTGCTCGGAGTTATCTTGAGAAAGCTCAGAAACGGTATAAGAAGGTTGCAGATCTAAAGCGCCGTTTCATTGAATTTAATGTTGGAGATCTGGTAATGGTGAAACTCCCTGACAGAAACTGCTATAAACTGACAAGAGGGAAGGATTCAAGATTGGTGCCGAAATATATTGGACCATTACCCATTGTGAAGAGGATTGGCAAGGTCGCGTACAGAGTTGCACTCCCTTCATGGTGTAAAATCCACAAAGTCCTTCATGTTGGCGTACTCAAGCCATACTTTGCCAACAAGGAGGATGCATCCAGAAATGAACCAAAACGACCTGTATTTGAACTGAAAAGAGCTGGAAAGAAGGTTGCTGAAGAGATTCTGGATCATCGAACTACTCGAGCCTCTAGAAAATATCATCAAGAGTACTTGGTCAAATGGAGAGGATGCAGCAGCGAGGAGAATACTTGGGAAAGCACAAAAGACCTTGAAGCCTTCAAACCATTAATTGAAGCATATCATTCATTGATGGCTTCGAGGACGTCGCCAAAACAAGTGGGGGAGAATGTCACGGACTGCAGCTTTACTTAAGCCCCGTGACCCTATCGCAGCCGCAGTTTGTCCAACTTCGGCAGCACATTGTAAATATTTCATTTAATTGTAAAAATAGTTGATAATTAGAAAATTTTAGTATGATTCCTCGGCCAAAAGACGTCTACTGGTGTCATTTGGGTTTTTGTTGCTAAGTCTATTATAGGGGGTATTAGTCTTTCAAACAACTTTCAAGCTTTCTAGTGTTCGTCCCCTGCACTAGCCATTGTAATTTCTTGCTTTCAATCAATTGTAATTTCAAGCTTTCTAGCAATCAATGATCAAGTCATGTTCAATGTATTTCCATTTTATGTTGCAAGCTTTCTTTGAATTGTAATCAAATTTCTTTTCGTCCCGAATCGACCGAAAAAAGGCGGAAGGTAGTCTAGCGGAGCAGACTACTGCCGCACGGTGTCCCTTTCTGTGCTAAGAAGAAAGGTAACCCGTGAAACCTGGGGAGGTTGTCCAGGCTCTCTTCTCAGCTTGCAGAAGTGGTAACTTTGACTTGGCAGAGATGGATGTCCGGAGTAGAGTTGCCTATGGATATCCAGTTTCTCAAATGCTTTCAGGTTTCATTGCATATTTTGCATTGTTCGTTGTACGTTTAGTTGTGTTTACTGCTAAATGCTAATCCAATGCTTCTTTCAGTTGCATGAGATGATTCTCAAAGCAGATGATGTATCGGACGAACACAAAGCAAGAATATGCAAGAAATTTGCTGAGGCAGATAAGGTCATTCTTCTTGAATAGTTGCATTTAGCCATGCCTCGAGTTCAATGTTTGTGAATTGTGATGCTTTCTTTTCAGTTTTCTTATGCTACTAATGTTTGGCTAAGCTTATAAAGTTAACTTGTAAGTAAATAAGCGAGTGTTAAAATAATTATTTTTATATTGATCAAAGTTGAAAATAAGTAATTTACTTATTTTTAACAGTAAGTTCACAACAAGAATAGTTAACTTTTTTCCTTAAAAATGAGAAATCCGTAAATTATCCAAAACGGTAACAAAAAGTTAATTAAATGTAACTTTTACTTTTGTTTAAGCTTAGCAAACCACTCTCAATGTTTCTCAGCATTAAACATTTCATGACACATTTTCTGAGTCTAGATGGAATTTTATATATCAAAATCTAGCTAGTTCTGCCTTTCTCGATAATTTTTCACCAAATTCTAGTTCATAATTATCCTAAACTGAACTCAACAAGATGATAGAATAACAGGCTGAATCAATGTACTCGTTAAAAGTCAGAGAACAGTTTCGATAACTGCACGAAATATTGTGTACCAGCAAATGCAGAAACATTATTTCTGCTTTTGTGTCATTTGCAGTATCTCGTTGATGGAGCGGACGAGTATTTGCAGCTTTTGGATGTAGCTAGTAACATCATGTGAGCAGTTTGTAACATGCCACAAGAATTTTCTTTTGGGAATCAGGTATCTATTTATCTTATCATGTAGTAATTTGAGCCTTTCAGTATGATTTTAAAAGATATTTACCATTACAAGAACCATGTTGGAATTGTTACACGGTGTATTGTTCAATTCTTTCGAATTTACTGGATTCTTTTCTGTGTTCAAGAATCCCCTCTCTTCTTCCACTCTGTCCCGAAGAGTAACTAGGGCCGGGTGGTTTCTAAGTCCTCATTGGGTACTTGTGAATTCAAGAATATGAGAAGATGGATGCCCTTTACAGTGATTTTATCTACTTGATAGTGAGAGATTAGAATGTATTGAGCTATATATATTTAGCCCATGGTTGGTAGTGATTTTAATCTAAGTTAAAGTCAAAAATCAATTTTAATCACATATTTTATGGGATTCACAATTTTTCAACTTCACATCTCATCAACTTTTATCAAAATCTACTAAAAATTTGATATTAATCCTCACAAAACAGGAGCTTACTATTATTTGCAACTTTTGTAATTGAGCCTTTGAGGATGAGTAATGCTATTTGTAAGTAGTGTTGATCAATGTAACAATTACTTTACTTTCACATAGACCATTGTTGGTAAGCACAGTTTACAAATAACATTACTTGTTGAAGGATTCACATAGTCAACTTCAAATTTGTCAACAATAAGTTTTATGGTTCTCTGAGCATAAAATTTTAGGAACTTGAGTCGAGTTCATGATCTTAGTGACTCAGTGAGTTTGTCTTCGAGTCCAAATGTGCCTTCTACTAGTGCTGGTTTGTGTTTGGATGTGAACTTGATGGTGTTGTCAAGGGTGGTGCTATTAACAAATTCGTTATACTGATCGATTTTTTTTTTTTTAACAATCTTGGCGTTATTAGAATTTTATATTGTTTTTTTGTTGCCCAGTTAATACAGAGATAGTTCCTTTTAACCTTAATTTTAGTCATTCGTATTTGATAAATCGAATTAGGAGGAAATGGAACAATTTCTGTATTTCAATGCAATTGGCATTACAATATGCCGGCAGCGTTCAATGCCGAAGACATCATGGACCGGCATTAATAGAGGTCGAACACATGACTAATTGACTCACAAATTTGGAGACCATCTAAGCAAAAATATAAGTTGGCGACCAAACCGACTCATTTTACAAGATTGGTGACCAATAGAGTTTCTAATTCATTATGAAGACGACGAGCTATATATCTCTTGTAGAGCTTGTAGGTAGATTTATATGCACTCAACATTCGATACATTATTGAGGGGTGAAAGTAGGGATGGATCCAAGATTTTTTATAGGGGGGGACGGGAAGTAATTAATAAAGTGAAAGTAATAAAATTTATATATACTAAAAAAATCGTTAAAGAACGTTATTTATTTAAGTCGTTCTTGACGATGATTTGAATTATAATATTCATCTCTAATAGAATTTAGATTTATTTTCTCAACAAGTTATCTTTTTATAAAAAGTATCATACAATCAGCAGGAAAGTCATTCTCTATTTTGCTGCAAAGTGTCATTTTCACGTTTTTTATTGCTGAAAATGTTTGTTCAATACTTACGGGAGAAAAGGGTGATGTCAATACAAGACGAATCAATTTAGTCACCATAACTTGGTAACTCATATTTCAAGTCATCTTTTAAGAAATAGACAAGATGTAGGAGATATTTCTATTCACTTACAAAATCAACTATTTGATAAAAATCATCTAATGCAATGCAATGCCAAAAAAAAATAAAAAATCATCATTACAATTTCCCACAAATGAAAACAAAAAAAAGGGTACTTACAAAAATACCCTTAAAATTAGGGATGTTTTGAAAAATCATATGAAATATTTTTAGAAAATAAAAAATACTGTGTAAAATGAAAAAGTGACACAATGTCACTTTTTTTTATAAAAATCGTCACACAAACTCAAAAAAAGTGACCAAAAAAAAAAAAAGTGACACTCTCAAAAAGTAATACAAACTCAAAAAAGTGACTAATACCAAAATAGCAACATCTATTTGTTCAGCACCAGTAATCATGTTCTTAAAATAATTAGCATGTCCAGATCAATCCACATGCTGATTATGTTAGCAAAATATAACATATTATCTCATTTTTTGTATCTTCTTTAAAAGTGACAAAAACTTAAAAGATGACAAAAATCTAAAAAAAGTGACAATTTTAAAAAGTGACACAATGTCACTTTTATAAAATTGACAAGCAACTTTGACATCCCTAGATGGTAATGCATAAAATTAAGTAAGTGACAGTATGACACAATCTCACTTTTATAAAAAAAATGATTTTGTTAGTCAAAAAAGTGACCAAAAAACCAAAAAAGTAATAGAAAATAATAACAAACACTATAAAAAGTGACTGAAACTCAAAAAAAGTGACAGAACTTAGAAAAAACAGTAGTTAGTTAGCAATCAAGAACTGTAGGCGAAAAATGGAAAACAAATATTTTCCCCTTTAGATACATAACATTAATTGTACGAAAAATGAAAAACAAGTTGTGAAGTATCAGAACGCAAATATAATTCATAACCAAAAAAATCCTACAAAGCATCAATAGTTCTATAGGTTCTATCCAAGATTACAAGTTCTGTATAACTCCAAATCTAAGGAAAAGTAAGGACCATCATACTATAAAACTTTGCAATAAAAATGCAGAAAATAGCGTCTCTATATAAGCTGAAACATCATGCTCACCCATAGAAGATGTTTACATTCCCTAGAAACATTCTATTATAACCTATAGGTGGTGGTGGATTTTTTCACAATAATCATTCACAACCTTCTCCCAATTCCATCTCTAGGTTATAATCGAAAACAAAAGCGTAAAAGGTGTTTTGGATTTGAATTTTAGGGAAATCGTGGGCTGCATTTCCTTCTTCCTCTGTTTGTCTTGCTCTGGTCTTCATCTTTCCTTTCTTCCTCACTTCAATTGGCCTCCTTGCTTCTCCTCATAACAAGTCAATATGTCTGAACGACCATTAGTTACTCATATATGATATAGCAATCCTAAATAAGCAATAAGCAGAAAATTGGGACTGCAAGTAGGGACTCAAATAGGGACGCAGAGGACATATGGAGGAACGTAGGCTTGAATATGCTTCCCCCTAAATTGTCATTCAATTCATGCAAATAGAGAGAAACAATGACATGTGAGTGTTTATGTGTGTATATTCTATGTATCATACAAAAATCATGGCATAAGTAACACAAAAATGCATTTGGAGCAATTAATCGAACACTATATGCACAGTAATTGAAATGAGTAAGATTTTCTCATGATTCTATATTAAATCCAAATATTCCACAACCAATCCACAAAACCAACATCAACTATGCCCATACTCCCAACAAAACTCAAAAAATTCCAACCATGAATAAGAATTTAAGACAAAGAAGAAAAATTTCGAAACCCATAAAGTTGAGTCAATTTACCTTTGATTTCTTGAAATTTTTATGGACGGAAGTGTGAATTCGTGGATGAATGATGTTGGAATATAATTAATCTTCAAAGCCCACCAAAATTTGGAGAAAAAGGAGATGACGGTGATGAAAAATTTGAAAAAATCGTGAGCGAAGCTGGGTCTTTGTGTCTGTGTGTGTATATAATTGAATGGAGTGGGTTTTGGGACGTATACATTACGGTGATTAGATGTTTAAATTTATGTTAAATGTATTAATCTAATTGGTTTCGTTTTTAGAGTAGTGAGCCTAATTTCCTCAAAAAAATAAAAAAATCTACCCAATGATGAATGGCCCAAACCAGATTGGCAGATTCTCCAGCGGCCCAGCCTAAGGTATTTAAATAGAACTAAAATTATGAATTACAAAAACAACTAAACCGGCAAGAAAGAGTACATACAAACCTTTGTAGTCTTGGAGAAGAATTGAGGTACAATTACGAGGGTTTGAACTTTGAACAAATGACGATTGGGAATTTGGGATTTGAGATTTGGGTTATTTAGCTAAAACAGCCTGAAATATTAGCTAAATTGATTAATACACTAATCACTAATTAAATAATTTTAAAACGTAATTAATACGTTATAAAACCTCCAAATCCCCTCAATATATCTTTCGCCAGATTGTCATCGCAAAGAATTAGGAGGCACCACATTATAATCAAATTTTGTATGTTGTTTACCTCATTTCTCTCCATTAATGGTGAGAAAGTGAAGAAGATATTCTAGAGATAATTGTACGCAATCGTCAAGATTTACGAGATAAAAAGTTTTCAGGCATTTCGCCTTCAACATTTGAACACTGACACGCCCTCCAACACCACCAAAAAACTGCTCTTCGAGCTTTCTCCTTTTCTAACAATCTATATAGACGGTACAATCGAGAGGTTCGTGGACACACCTAATGTCTTGTCATCACCGAATGACCCAACCACTAGCTTTTGGTGGTATTTCAACATCCATTTCAGCGTGCCCCTCTTTAATTCATATGGTTTAGTCTTAGTTTCATTTTTCTTCCCAAAATGTTTGATAATTGTAGATTTGGCCAATGTTTGAGCTACATTCTCATTCTTTTACTCATTTTCAACCACACGTTCTTCAATAAAATAATATTTTCCATTACATCAATATATTTTCCTTTTTTTTAACATAATATTCACCATCACATCACAAAAAAAAATGTAGTTTCTCCTAAAAAAAGTGCATCAATATTGAAGTTTTTTTTTTATTTTTTTAGCATATGATAGGAATTTGTGTCCAATTTGTAGATACAAGTTGCCGACTGAATAGTAATAACTATGGTAATAGCATAGTGACCCAAGTACAGTATAGAGGAGTAAAGGAGGTGGAGAATGTTGATTAGACTCTTGGATTGACAATATGGAGATTACCTGGAGATGGGTTTGTTGTAGGCTGATTTTCGGGAGGGAAGAGGGATAGGGAGAAGCAGTTGCCATTGGTATATAAGGGATTGGATGGTGGGTTTAATAATAATGGTGTTCGGAGAATTTGTTCACTCTATTTATTATAGAATTGTTGTATATTGGATACGAGTTATAAATATAGATCATCATTAGTCATCTGTTAGACTAACTGTGTAATGTGTTATTGGATAATCACTTTTTTCAGATTACCAATTTGATGAAATACTATGTTGTAAAGGAATCATAATGCGACATGGTTCCATTTATTCTTCAAAAGAGGCGTTTCTTTTGAAGTTAGAATTGATTTTTCTTGATACATAACTGCATGAAACGATCCTTGAACAAACATATATTGGTCTGCAAATCATTAACAAATATCTCTATGGTTGACTACGTTCATGTTCCCCTTTAGTGTTCTTGTGAAATGTTGAATTATTAACACGAACGTAATTTGTCACGTTTTTGAATTTTTGTCACTTTTTTAAGTATATGTTATTTTTTTGATTTTATGTAACTTTTTTGAGTGTTTATCACTTTTTTTTTAAAGTTTTTGTTACTTTTTGAAATTATTCACTCTTTTGTAGGACAAATATCAATTCTTAATAATTTTTTTAAATAAAAAAGTGACACCTAACTTTAAACAGTATTGGTTTTTTTTACTTCAAAGAAGCTTTTTATATGATTAATGGGTTGGCTGAGTTGGTAGATAATGGTAATGGTGAATTGAATTTAATATACTTGGCATTTTGATTGGTGTTTTGTCGGTGAACAGATTTAAAGGTGTTTGGCGGTGAACGGAGAAAGAGGAGGGACAGTGGTTGTGTCACTTTTTTCATCACTTTATTGAACTAATTCCAATGTTTTAATTGGTATTTTGTCACTTTTTTGAATTTTTGTTACTTTTTTAGTATTTATTATTTTTTTAATGTCTGACACTTTTTTCCATCACTTTCTTGAAATTTCTTCACTTTTTTAATAACAAACATCATTTTTTTTAATTAAAAAAACATTGTATATCTTTTTTATTTAAAAATGTGACGCTTAACTTTAAAAAATGACACTGTATCACTTTTTTTTTTAAAAAAAAAAGTGACAATTAATTTTCACAGTATTTTTTACTTTTAAAATACTTTTCATATGATTTTTTCAAAAAATCCCTAATTTTAAGGGTAGTTTCGTAAGTTGCCCAATATTGTAGCAATTAGGTTTTCAAAAAAAAAAAATAAAAAATGGTGAGTTTAATTGGAATGGGCTGAATTATTTAGCTGGACTTGTACAAAGAAAAAATAAAAAATGGGCAACTTACGAAAATACCTCTAAAATTAGAGATCTTTTGAAAAATCACTTGAAAAATATTTTAAAAAGTAAAAAATATTGTGTAAAATTAAGTGTCACTTTTTTTATATAAAAAGTTACACGATATCACTTTTTTAAAGTTAAGTGTCACTTTTTTTATTTAAAAAGTGGCACATCATTAAAATAGATGTTTGTCACTCACAAAAGTGACAAAAAATTGAAGAACGTGAGAGAAAAAAAAAGAAGTAAAAAATATCGTCTAAATTAAATGACACGATATCGCTTTTTTTTTTTAATTAAAAAAAGTGACGCAATGTCATTTTTCTAAGTTAAGTATCACTTTTTTACAGTATCATTTTCATTAAAAAAAAAAGGATGTTTGTTATGTAAAACAATCACAGAAATTTCAAGAAAGTGAGGGGGAAAAAAAGGGATTACACTAAAAAAACTAAGAAACGCCAATCAAAACCTAAAAATAGATTCATGATTGATTGGTTTTATTCTACAAGTTGTCTATTTATGATTATATTTTACTTTTATTAATTAAATATAAGACATAACTTCATTTTGGGAACAAACACTATATAAGCAGGAAGTAATATAAATTAAAAAAAAAAAAAGAGACAGAAACTCAAAAAAGTAACGAATTATGTTCATATCAACAATTCAAAACTAGAAATGGAGTCTTGAAACAAATCTTCCTTTGTCAATGTCAATTCATTGATTATTTCATATTACCTTTGCATGCTCAAACAAGAAACACTACTAAAATTCATGGATTTTACGGCAACCCAAACACAACCTTCTTATTCCTTCACTTTCACCCATATTCATTCTTCAATTTCTATTGTGGCCTCACACATTTCGTTTTACAAAATCCATTCACTACCTCAATTTTCACCATTCATTCACAACTCTTCTTCTCACCCAATTTCCAATTCTCTTTCTAATTTTCAACCAAAACTCAATCAAAACTGCTAGAAAACAAAAATCTAAATTGCAATCCCGTTGCTTCATCTTTACTTATCAAGAACTTCAACTCTCTATGATTTCACAATTGATTGCTCTACCTCCGTTACCGCCTCAGTCGCCTCCTCCACCACGTCGAACCACCATTATTTATCTGACTTTGAATCTGAAATTGAAACCACCAACACAATCGATTTAGCCACGACCTTCACTTCCCAATACTTCTTCTTCTCCTCCCTCGTCCTCTCCTACTCCATTGTAGACCCAATATCAGCGTTATCATTACTCGCATCAACCTCATCTTCCTATTGTCCTTCCAACGTACTTTGTGGACCACTTCATCCACTTTCGTCGATCCATGCAAGGAATCGCGTGAACTTATTGATTTAAAATCTAACTGGGATTACTTGCTTTAGCTTCTCATGCACTATCTATCCATAAACCCCCGAGAGCACCCCATAAATTCATCTTCAAAGCTTGGTTGGGGAGGGGAGTTTATAACATATTTAGTCCCTGCTTGAGCCACATTAAAATTTTCATTCTCATTCTTTTATTCATTTTCAACCACACATTCTTCAATAAAATAATATTTTCCATCACATCAATAATTTTTTCTTCTTTTTCGACCACACATTCTTCATCAATCTATTATTTCAAAATACATTTTTCCAAAATAATGTGACTCGGACACACACTTAATATGTTCTTATATATTTTATTAATTATTGGGAGTATTAATCAAATTAGCATATGTTTGGTATACATTCTTTCAAAATACATTCTTTTAAAACTCATTTTCAATCACACATTTTTCAATAAAATAATAGTTTACATCACATCAATAATTTTTCCTTACTTTTTAACAACATATTTCTCATTATATCACTATTTAAAATACATTATTTTCTCAATAATATCCATCAAACATACTCTTAATTAATATTTTAGGGCATTGGACCTAATTTGCCCATAAAAAAAATAACAAACAATTTGGATTTGGGTTGAAATTGAATCATACTCCGTCTCTGGGTGAAAGTAAGAGAATTTTGTCTAGACAAATATTATTGATGTGAGGATTTAAAAATTAAATGCTTGCAAAAATTTTAAAAAGTTGAAATTTGAAAGTTAAGCTCCTTGTACATACAAATAAGTACTTATTTTCACTTTTGTAATATTAAGGTCCTGTTTGAGTCACCTTTTTTTAGAATGAGAATGAAAAATATAGATGTTATTGGAACTCAAGATAGAAAATTTGAATTTAAATATTGATGTGATGAATAACAGCCATATTTTTCATTTTAATAAGATAAAAAAGTGGCCCAAACGAAAAATGATATTCATCCCCAGTGGGGATGAATCCCCAGTCTATGTGGATGTAAATGATTGGTTAAATGATAGGTGAAATTAAATGACTTATTTAATTTCACATATCATTTAATGCCACATTAACGCCACGTAGACTGGGGATGCATCCCTAGTGGGGATGAATAGCATTTCTCGGCCCAAACGGTTTTTGCGTGCTTGGACAACGTGCTAGTGTTTCAATGCAGCAAAAGATCCGCTCCGGTTCAAATTCGAATTCAAATTCTACACGCTAAAACAACATTCTCTTTTCTCACCCAACCAATCAAAATATGCCAAGTCAATCGTAATTTAAAATTAGTCATTTCTCATTGGCCCTTCACTAAACCACATGTCATCAAACAAAGCCCACATTCAAACATACGGCTCCTGTGGGCCCCATCTCTAACGAATACCCAAACCTAATTCAACGGTCCAGATCTTCCTCAATTCAAATCAGCCCTTTTTCCCCGCCTCAAAAGCACCCATCAAACCCTATATTATATGATTCTTCTTCACTTTCCATTTCTACAGAAATCCATGAAATGTGTTGGAATTCAATTTTTGAAACCCTAAAGCGTAAAATTTCACTTGGGTTCTTGAAAATTTCTTTTTAAAACCCAACCTTCAGCCTCAAATTTTGAGTTTTGCAATTCTCATGTTTAGATAATCCATTCTACGGAATGGATGTTTAATTTCAAATTCTGAAACTCTATAGCGTGAAATTCCAGTAGGGTTCTTGAAAAATCCTTTTTAAAATCCTGTTTTTCGATTCAAAATTTCAGTTCTTGACACTGTTTATACATAATAATGGCGAGTGCTGGTAGGAGGTCTACGTCAGCTACGGCGTCATCACTGGCGAAGCGGCATGCGTCATCATCATTGGGATCGGAGAATTCTGGGAAGGGGGCTACGGCGGCTAACGCTTTGCCATCTCAGCATGCGCCCAAGAAACGCCCGGCGCTATCGAACATCACCAACCAGCGGCATGGTTCTGGGCATCCAAATCTGGGGCGGAACTCCCTGCCCGAATCATCAAAAATTGTATGTGCAACTGTTGATATCTTTCATTTGTTAGTTTGTATGGTAATCATGCATGTATATATTTGTATATACACGTTTTCTGAAAAATTCACACTATAATAAATACCCTTTTAGGAATGTAAGTATACATATATGCACACGATCGTACCTTCAAAACTTTTTTATTTTTTTTTTCCTTTTTATTTACTGAATGTTGAATCCAAAAATTCTAGTTCAATTATGTTGGGAAATTTGGGATTAATTTTGATGATATTTATTGTTCTGGAGAAGAAAATTTTAATTTCTTGGCTTCTTCTTTGGTATCTTTGTTGTATAAGGCAGAGACACCACAAACCAAGCGTGTTTTGGGGGAAATTTATTTATTTTTATCTTTTTGAACTGTAATTTCGTTTTCTGGTCACCGTTTTCTGCTTAGTTTGACAGTTTTGTCCCATTCTATTCTTATGCTCTGTCTTGATAAAGAGTATTGTCACAAACCAATACAGAATAGCTTGATTACTTTTTTTCCCTTGAATTTGTAATGCATCTTCCTTAATTTGCATCTTTTCGGAAGCGCAAATTGTTTAGAGCTTTCGGTTCTAGAGAAATTAGAAAATTTTATTTATTGATGATACCGTGAACAAATATTCAAATTTCATGGAGGATGCTCTCTCGTAAGTTTGCGGGCTCAGAGTTGTCACTGAAAGTAGAGCTTCTCTTCTCTAATTTTGGGATTTTGGCTTTTGGAATTGATATATTAAAAAGAAGAAATAATATAAAAATGTTTTGCAACTGAAGAAATCAAAATGTGCCACTTTACAAATTTATTTTTGAACTTGAATGCTGCTCTTCTTCCAGAATTATGTGATTAATTTGAACTATGTAGGTACCATGCATTTCAAAAATTGTAAGCGTCAGGAAGGGGTCTTCGACTTCCACAAAAGCAAGCTTCTCAGGGCCTACTTTGTCAGGTTCTCTTGTAAAACCGAGTGTGGTTGCTTCTAGTAAAATTACTTCTTTCCCAAAAAGTGATGCAGTGCTCTCCAAGATTATCGTTGCATCTGCACCATGCAGTATGGATGTTTCTCCAGATCAATCAGATGGACTATCAATTTCAATGGATGAGTCTATGTCTACCTATGATTCCTTGAATAGTCCAGAAGTAGAATACATAGATAATAATGAAATAGCAGCAGTTGATTCCATCGAGAGAAAGACATCCAACAAACTCTGCATCTCAGAACCCGTTGAAGTAGCAGGTAGTTCATTATTATCACTTCACCGATCCTAGTTTTGTTTCCATGTCTTGGCCAATTGTGCAACATAGACAATTTTACAGTACCCTTTAATTGTCTTGATAGGTAGGTTTGTGTCACGTTGATTTTCATGGTGTGTAATTCATTTTATGGATTGGACGTGCAGGGAACATATGCAAACGAGAAATACTTGCTGCAATGGACTCTGATGATATGATTGTCGATGTTGACGGCAATCTAAATGACCCGCAGCTATGTGCAACCATTGCTTGTGATATTTACAAGCACCTGCAAGCATCTGAGGTTAGAATTCTATTTTTCCATTTTGAAAATTTGTTGAAACACTTAACTAGCATTGAAACATGACAAATAAAGATCTATCTATTATCTCTATAGTTCAAGTAATCCTTTTTAGCCTAGTCTTGTGAGCAATCTGTTACGTGTCGATGTGCCAGGCTAGCATGTAAAGACCTGTTGCATATATAATGGTTGAAAGATTAATTTTATATCACTTCTATTATTCAAAAACTTTTCAATAGGCAAATGGAAAGTTGATGTTTAAAGTATCGTGAATTCTACATGTAATGGAAGAAGTAACGTCTATGGTCATCTATGTTTACTAAACCTTTTATGTTTGGCTTTTGATTTGAGCATAATGTCTCTCAAACAAATTGCCCAAAGTGACGCAACGCAAAAATAAGGAACTCATTTGAAAAACTTTTAAGAAAACAAATTTTGGAATCCGCCAAATTATGAAAAATCAAACTCATGAATTCTATTAATGAAAGATAATAAAAAACAATGAGACAACTCTTTATTTATAAGGGTTTACATGAAACCTAATTTAATAGGACTAAAATTAATGAAAACCTAGTTTAAACAAATTAAAATTAAAAAAAGATTTCGAAATAAACTAAATGACAAAAATAGGCTAAAACTTTAAAAATTAGTTTTCTAGTTCTAAACGAACTCGAATGGCCGAAATTCATCATACGTCGTGGCACAACGATGAGTATTACTCGTATCGTCGTCCTCTTTCCGGAATACTATTATGAGCCCAAAATGAAATTTGGATGTTCTCTTTGCACTATTACATTTTTCCCATTTTGATCCAATTCTTAAATATCACGAAGCAAAAAGGATACTACTTTATATCATGGTGTTGTGCTATGGAAGTACTTTTCTCCATAAAAAAATACTAATTTTTGGTTGTATAACTTTGCGATGATCACTATATTTTTATATAATTTTAGGCTAAGAAAAGGCCTGCTACTGACTTCATGGAAAGGGTCCAAAGAGATATCAATCCCAGCATGCGTGCAATTCTTATTGACTGGCTTGTTGAGGTAACATGTTTTTACCTTCATGTTGAGGACTTGATACTGTCATCTTTAGGCATTGTCCTGTTGATTTTAGATTTCAAAAAGTGCGTTCATGATTGAAAATACTGAAACATTAGGGTAACATGAATCTTTAACATAATTCTTCATTTATCCTGAATGTAAATCTTATTGTGTCTAATTACAACTTTGAACTACAGGTTTCTGAAGAATACAGGCTTATTCCAGACACATTATATATGACTGTCAACTATATAGATCGTTATCTTTCAGGAAACATTATGGACAGGCAAAAGTTGCAATTGCTAGGCG
Source organism: Fraxinus americana (assembly GCA_035079005.1). Taxonomy (NCBI): domain Eukaryota; kingdom Viridiplantae; phylum Streptophyta; class Magnoliopsida; order Lamiales; family Oleaceae; genus Fraxinus; species Fraxinus americana. Next base: position 39,814,632 of record CM068707.1, on the reverse strand, counting down.
TTGCTTGCATGATGATTGCATCGTAAGATTCAGTATTTTGTCTATTTTCTTTTTTCTTTCACACCTATGACTCTGCATGAATTCTTTCTCTACTCTCTCTCCCTACATGTCTGTGTGCACGTGCCCGTTTGTACATATACACGTCTTTCCCTTTCTTGTGAAGCCAGAGAAATCAATGCATTTATCACTGCGGATATAAAATTCACAATATGAGATTGTACTTCGCAGCAAATATGAAGAGATTTGTGCACCTCAGGTGGAAGAGTTCTGCTACATAACCGATAACACATATTTTAAAGACGAGGTATGAGTTTATTTCCAGGAAGTAGAAATTTACTTGTAGATTTGAACTGTAACTAAGCAGTTCAAGCCCTGCAGGTTTTGCAAATGGAGTCTGCTGTTCTGAATTATTTGAAGTTTGAAATGACTGCCCCTACAACTAAATGTTTTTTGAGGTGATGATTGGATTTATATATACATCGGAAGGAGTAAAGTTTAAGATGCTCTTGGTGTTGACTTTCTTCTCTTCTTGTAGGAGATTTGTTCGTGCTGCACAAGGTGTTAACGAGGTATCATCTCATTTAATTAAACGTAGAATAATTACTTATGACAGTAGCAATCAATTCTTATTTGCTTATTTCTGGTCATTCGTTATGTTCCAGGCTCCGTCCCTGCACTTAGAGTGCTTGGCTAACTACATTGCAGAGCTGTCCCTTCTAGAGTACAATATGCTTTGTTTTGTCCCATCCTTGATAGCAGCTTCATCTATTTTCTTAGCCAAATATATTCTTCTCCCTTCGAATAGGCCCTGGGTATGCTCTAGCATGTTGCTTGGTTTCTTAGATTTTTCTATAGTATTTCCATTTCTGTACAAGTTTTCTTTGATCATAATTCAACTCTTGTAATGTTAATGCAGAATACAACCTTGCGACATTACACTCTTTATCAGCCCTCTGATTTACGAGATTGTGTTCTGGCATTACATGGTCTTTGCTGCAATAGCCACAACTCTAGTCTACCTGCAGTCCGGGAGAAATACAGTCAGCATAAGGTATACAAAGTTTCTTATCCAAGTCGAAAAAATAGGAATACTGTTCCAAAACTAGGATTTCTAAATCCCGGGACACTAGAACACTTGGTAGTGCATTTTTTTTCAAGCAAGTTTTAGACTTAAGCTTGAATACGTTGCTCTGCCCTATTTGAACTAATGCGTTCCTGTTGTGAATCAGTACAAGTTTGTTGCAAAAAAGTACTGCCCTCCATCAATACCTCGAGAGTTCTTCGAGAACTTAAGCAGCTAGTCTCGAGTTCAAGTAGCTGTCCCAATGCTCTGTTGGATGGATGGACTTCATGCGTAGATCATCTTCTACCAACAGCTCCCCTGAACGGAGAAAATGCAGTTTGCTTCCTCCTCATTCATCTTGATGACAATACATGCCAAATAATAGGCCGTCTGGGAGTTGCGCCGTAATCGTGTTACCATTTATGGACTGATTTACCATTGTGTGGTGCAAATTCATTTAGTTTTAGAATTACCCTCAGTTGTATAGATGAGTTTTCTTTTAATTCAAGGAATTTGTACCTGCCAAAATTTAGGCCCGAGGTACTTCGAAATCATGACAATTTCTTCTACAAAAGGTTGTCTGCTTTGATAACAATTATAACTACTACTTTAAATATAACTCTCCCTTAAAATCTACTTATAAGAGGAGGGTGATTTTTTACTAACTCACAAACTATGCCTTAGCCTCCACTTGGGGAATGGCAGAATCAAGATTTTTTAATTTCCGCATTGTTGCCATTCCCTAGTTCGTAAATGAGGTCTACAGTGATCCATGTTCTCAATTAGGCAGCTAGATAATTCTATTTAATTAATCTTCTACTGGAAGTAGTCCTCTCATGTCGTCCCTTCAACAAATAGGATCATACTAGAAGGGTGCTTTGATACCAATTGTAATTACTCAAAGAATTATCCCATAAAATTATAAAGAGAATGTGCTCAATAAGTTATAAACTTATAAACAAAGGTGAACTTAACGATGTGAGAAATAATCACGTCATTAGAGTCGTTTCATATTCTTTTCTTGATATCTCTATTCTTGATTGTGACATGCTCACTCAAGAACCGTCAAGTCTCCAATGACAAAGAGTTCGGCAAGTTTAGTGAATTCCACTAGAGATGATTGGGTGCCGCGATCAAACTTCGGAACCAATAGTGTTTTGATTTCGAAACTTGACCGTTGGAGCTATTTAATAATCGTTATAGTCTTTTAGTGGGCCATCACATATATAGATGACCGTTTCCGATCGTCCAACGTGAGAAGAAAAAAATTGCTGTATTTTCCCTTTTTGACAGCTTTCTTATGGAAATGACAAATCCTAATTTTCCAACTTTAGAGTTTCTATTTAGAAGTAAATATTATATTTTAGGCAAAATTGCAAAGTGGGTCTCTACCAGCGGCCTCGTCTGAATAACAAGTTGATCGTCTGCTAGATTTTTCATTATTCTAGCTATAATGAAAATCATTCATGAATGGTTGAAGCTAACAAATGACTTTAACATATCTAATTTTATGAAGTAGGATTGATATCTAAAGACTTGATTTGAGTCATTTTTCATGAGGGTTATAATTTAATGAACATTTTGACAACTTTTATCATTGGAGATTGATTGTGCTAATATAATAGAAGTATCGATATTTATGTATACGTATATGCAAGCGTGTCTTAGTATGATAGACTCGAACCTAAGATGTTTACGTATACGTACGAGCAAGCGTGGTCGTGGTATATTACACAATCTTAAAAGAATAATCCTTGTCGTGGTTCTAATGCCAACTCAAGATAAGGAAGAACTTGATTTTTTTCTTCATAAAGAAGTTTATACTTGAAATTCCATTCTTTCTCTGTCCTTTCATTTTCATAATAATGACAAACAAAAATCTGCAAAAGTGACTTATTTTCAAGATTTTGAACTTTTTTATATTGGAAAAAATTCAAAAATTTCTTCCTAGTATTTTTCTTTTGTTGTTTGTTAATTAAATTTTTCTTCGATGAATTTACGAGGGAAAAACATATTTCAAAAGAAAAGAAAATAAACTGGCCAACCAAAGGCTAATAATTTATTTTTTTTTTTATTTCAGTTCGAAATAATTTAAATACACACAATACTAAAATTATTTCATGGATAAGCATTTCTTATTAAATAATAATTTTAGTTTAAAAAATTAAATTAAATATTTTCAAGTTACATAGAGAAGCATTTCTTTCTCGTTGTCTTGAGCAAGAAAATGTTATTCGCTAAAGGTTTGTTTGTTAAAAGAGAATTGAATACTATCATCCATTAAATTTGAATAACAACCTTAATATACTAAAATTTTTATTCATTATTCGATGTACCTATGATCATGCATTAAATTCGCAATAATTATTTTAAGAATATCAAGTTTTAGTGACACAGTAATCATGCTCACTAACAATGGTAGTTATTAACTTGGATTATTGTAAGATAGCTGTAAATATTCTTTCCAAGAATTGAGGTTATCAGAGAGTTCAAATCTTTAATTAATATAAATAGAAAATTTATATAAAGTGGCATATTAGCGAATGTTGATTGGCTCCTTAACAAAGTGCAATCAATATTTGAAGTGAAAATGTTGTCTTCTTGCCAAGTATATATGTTAAACAAAGGGAATTTCTTCACTAACATCATTATATTGATTATTGCCCCCGAGATAGTCTTTTGCTCTTTGCCACCCCCACCGAGCGCCAACCCCGGAAAATGAATTTCTTGAGCCAAAATCATAATTTTTAGAAAAGGGATTTGGCTATATATCAACTCAAATCGAATAGAGTAGTGAAAAATAATTCAAGTAATCGTCGTTATATATGGATGGTCAAGCACATGTCCCTTTTACTCGTGTTCTTTCATTTACGAATCTTTTGTCTTCACATGTCGGCAATCAAAGATAGACTTTTTATTGTAACTCTACGAGAACGCGAGAACATAGATACCCATGCACTTGTAAAAGAGGAATGTTAAGACAAGACTGCGCAAGTAAACTTTGGAAAATTCCCTCTCTTAATAGCCTTGAATTCCTCAGTCTTCGGGAACCAGATATGAGAATAGGATACTAAATGTCCCTCTCTAAATGCCAATTATTTGTTCTAAAAAAGAGACTTATTTGACTGATAATTGACAGGCTTTCTTGATACTTAATAATTATTTAGGGAATTAATTATTGATAATGGAACCATATTCTTTCTGATAAAAGGATGGACCAGAGGCCATAGAAGTGCTACTTAAAAGAGACTGATTGAAAATTTAACTTATAAATAGTGCTAGGAATTGATCGAGGAATGGAACACAACACTCCATTGATTTCCTCTCCACGCATTCTTAGTGAAGTTTCCACTTTGATCAAAGGAGGAGATAAGGCTAAACAGTGACAGTAAGAATCCTTCTTTTTCGTCGTTTTAGCATTTTGAAATTATTTACAAGCATATTATAGTATATTTTGTTATGGTTACTTCTATGTTAGTTTCATTAGGGTGATTAGTTGAAACTTGTATGTTAAATGTAAGTACGTCCTTGTTTACTCGAATGTAACACTGTCAAACAATAAATGACCATAGCGTCGACCTAAAGTCGAGAAGGTAGATAACTAGGGAAGTAAGGGGGATGATTTTTTGCTTGTCACATTAACAGTGGAGTCAATATTTCTATAATCTACATGCTTTTTGGTGGTGGGGGCATTTGACAAAACGTATATGGCCTGTTTAGTTCATCTGTGGAAGACAGTAGAAAAGATATTAAATTATTTTATTTCTTAAACACGTGGCGTACAGAACGTACCATTTGTGGTGATTTTACCTTAACCTACTTGCATGACGTTTCTAACATGTTTCTCTTCTTATATATAACCTGCCTGCCATGGCTTCTCACAAGTGCACATTCTTCTGCACTAAATCTGAAGTGCATTAACACTTTCCTTCTGCTTATCATATCATCTAACTCAGATTAAATAATTTCATCTGATTTTTTTCATTTTCTCAATTTGTTTCAATCAAAGATGAGTGCAAACAAGGGCCAAAACCACCCCCAAATCTTTGATGTCTCCATCAATGTGCAGCCTCAGATTGGTTCCAAGTGTTTCGACGATGATGGGCACCTCAAACGAACCGGTATTTTTCTTCATTGAGAAACAAATACTGAGTGTATGTTTGTCACGCAGTATTAGAGACTGAACTTTATAAAAGAAAGGATTATATCTTTGTTTTTAACTGAATTTTCTTGTTTCATATTTTTCTAATAGGAACTGTATGGACTGCAAGTGCTCACATAATAACTGCCGTAATTGGTTCTGGTGTTTTGTCCTTGGCTTGGGCAGTAGCACAGCTTGGATGGATTGCTGGTCCAACCGTGTTGCTCTTATTCTCATTTGTAACATACTACACCTCTACTCTTCTGGCAGCATGTTACCGGTCCGAGGATACCGGGAAAAGAAATTACACGTATATGGATGCCGTCCGAGCCAACCTCGGTAAACTTTTTAACATGTGAACTTTTGTTTAAAAATAGTTCATATAGCTGACCCTATGTTTATCATGAATAAGATTTAGCTTATTGCTGTTATTACTAAAACTTTAATGTGACACTTGTTTGTTTTTGGAATTTCAGGAGGATTCCAGGTCAAAGTTTGTGGAGCAATTCAGTACTTGAATCTATTTGGAGTTGCTATTGGTTACACGATTGCGTCTTCTATAAGTATGAAGTAAGTACGAATTTGAAAGTGAAAAGCGTATCTTTTAACGGATAGTGTAATAAAAAAGATTTTAACTTTTTTTGAACAGGGCTATCAAAAGGTCTAATTGTTTCCATTCAAAAGGAGATAACAGTCCTTGCAGAGTTTCAAGCAATCCTTATATGATTGCATTTGGTGTTGTGGAAATACTTTTCTCCCAAATCCCAGACTTTGATCAAATATGGTGGCTTTCAATTGTTGCTGCAATCATGTCTTTTACTTACTCCACCATTGGTTTAGGCCTCGGAATTGCAAAAGTTGCAGGTAAGAAAAGAATCTCGAGCTTAATAGACAGAATTAACGAAGAAAAAAGAAGTTAAAATCTTGTTTGTTGTTCCATAAATGTCTTGATTTTCAACTGCTTTAAACCCGATTCTTTGTTTCGTTGCAGAAACCGGGATAATAAAGGGAAGTCTAACTGGAATAAGCATAGGCACAGTGACTGAAATGGAAAAGATATGGTTAAGTTTTCAAGCACTTGGAGCCGTAGCTTTTGCCTATTCTTACTCCCTTATCCTAATTGAAATTCAGGTACAGTTTATATCCCTTTTTTCACCTCTATCAATTAAAACTTCGTCTGTTGTTACGTCCTATATCGACTGATCTTTATTTGATTCGATCATATATATCAGGATACAATAAAGTCCCCACCATCAGAATACAAGACAATGAAAAAGGCCACTCTATTGAGTGTAGCAGTAACAACACTTTTCTACATGTTCTGTGGCTGTTTTGGCTATGCAGCATTTGGTGACCTCTCCAAGGGAAATCTCCTCACCGGTTTTGGCTTCTACAACCCCTACTGGCTACTCGATATAGCCAACGCTGCCATAGTCATCCACCTTATTGGTGCGTACCAGGTTTACTGCCAACCACTTTTCGCCTTTGTGGAAAAAACATCAAAAGAATGGTTCCCACAAAGCACATTCATCACCAAGGAAATTGATATCCCTATCCCAGGATACAGTCCTTACAAAATCAACCTTTTTCGATTAGTATGGAGGACAACTTTCGTGATCATAACCACGCTAATTTCCATGCTGATGCCATTTTTCAATGACGTTGTGGGAATTCTAGGCGCCTTTGGGTTTTGGCCTTTAACAGTATACTTCCCTGTGGAAATGTACATTGCGCAAAAGAAGATAGAAAAATGGAGCACAAAATGGATATGCCTACAAATACTAAGTGTTACTTGTCTTATTATCTCCATTGCTGCTGCTGTTGGTTCCTTCGCCGGCGTTGCTTCTGATCTCAAAGTTTACAAGCCTTTCAAGTCTAGTCGCTGATTTGGTTCATCTGAAGATTGTAAAATCAAGAAATTTATGAAAATCAGGGTGTTTTAATTTTTGTTCATGTTTATAAAAAGCCTAAAGGTGTACTTCTTCCTTTGTTTTTAGTCCATAGTGTAATCCCAAATTAGTTTCGCAGTATCAATAGGAAAAAAAGGGGCAAGGCCATGTATGCATTTTGGTATTTGGAATCAAAACACTTTATTTTCCCAAGCATGCAAGTTTACCTCTATTAGTTTAAAATTTAGGCGAGACATGGTCATTTGAAATGATACGAGTGCACAAAAAAGTGCTTGTTTCAAGTTTTACTGCTGCTCATTTATGAACCGTTAAATTCACTTCTTGACCTTTTCACCAATATCTTATTAAAAGCATGTATTTAAGATTTTTTTTCGTTTCTCAAAAATCTAATGGTTGTAATTGATAAATTTTAGGCCATGTTAACTATTTTGATTTCTCACTATGGCATTCAGTACAAAATTTGCTATCCTCATAGTAGGATGTAGGGCTGTAAGTAAAAACCACCAAATCGAAAAATCGAACTGAAACCGCATTTTAGAAACCGTCGGTTTGGTGTCATGTGGACCCGTCAACGAAATGATTTTGAACCAAACAAAATCGGTCAAAAACGGTTTGGTTTGGATTTGAGAATTTTAATTGCGATTTAAAACCAAATCGGATCGGCGAAAAAATATATAAAAATAAAAAAATGAAAATTTCTGAAAAATCCAAATATGTAAAATTCAATAGTTTTGTCATGTGTGGATATTTTTGTCAATTTCTAATTTTCTATTACATATATATTATTATTACCCAATAATCCTAATTTATATCTAATAATCTCAAGACTAACCTAATCTATCAAAAGCCATTTTCCTCTTTAGAATTCAGATGAACTTCAGCCGACACCCGACACAGCCTTGAGCCACCAACACCACACCAAATCGTAAAAGAGATTTTGGGTTTTCGGTGATAATATTTGCTACGAATAAAGTTTCAGATCAATAATTTTTTTGAGCAAACTGAGGTAAGAAATATGAAATTATATGGGTTTCACATTTCTCTCAACTATTGGATAATGTTAAATAAATTTATTCACTTTGATGGAAAGTTTTTATCTACTATGTACATGATTCTATTCTATTTGTGTGGACAAACTCTTGTTTTGTAACTGAATTAAGCATGATAAAATATGTCAATAGAAGCTAAAAAATGTTCATGTGCAATTTGATATGTGGATGAACTGTTTAATAAGCTAAAAGAAATCAACAATGACTCCAGTGGCAACTATACTTGCAACAATTTAATTGTTGTGTTTTATTGTATGCTTAGATATTTTGTTTAACTGTTTCTTTAAGTGTTTTGAATTAATAAGGATGATATCTATTCAGTTAACCTATTAAAATCTTGGATTTTGATCCGTAGGCGTAAAGTTTATCATTTAAGGTGTTGCCTTATTGATGTCTCAGTAACTATATTATGGAATTATATGCTTTCAAATAAATATTTAGTTTATAGGTGTTTTTGGTCTTATATTTAGTTTATTAGACTTGTATTGTAACGTTATCGTAACGTCTTAGCCTAAAAAGTGTGAAAAAACTATTTTTATGATTTCACTTGAATTTGTTGGCATTTAAATTTATAGTAGATATATTTAGTTGTTTTAGATTTATTGCTAGTAAGATATAAATATATATTGAATTCAATGAATTAATGACATAAAAGTAGACAGACAAAAAAATATACGACGAAATCGACGGTTTAAAATCGGACCAAATCGTCGGGTTTAGGTTTGAGTATTTTTCAAACCGTTCAAAATGGTTTGGTTTAGGTTTGAGTTTTTCTCAAATCGGTTTAAACGGTTTGGTTTGAAAATCTGTAAAATCGAACCGCTTACACCTCTAGTAGGATGGTTACCAAAAGCCCAAATGTACGGGTTGTTAGTCTTGTATTTTCTTTATTTTTTTTCTGTGTATCATGTTGAAGGTCATCTTTATGTCCCTCTAACATTCGCTACCCTCATAGTAGGTTGGTTACCAAAAGTTGCTACTCTTTTATTCATTAAAAAAATTTAGGGCCTATTTGATATGAAAAATTTTCCATGAAAGTAAGAATTTGCTTTTTATTTTCCAAGTTTTGGCTTGTTTGATTGCTAAGTTTTCCCTAGAATTGCTTTTTTTTTTTTCACTCACAGGTGCACAATTTCTTGATTTTTGTGGAATTCATTTTCGCATGGTTTGTGTGGGAAATGGTTTTCCAACTTTTTATTTATTTATTTATTATTATTATTATTTTTTTTTTGGCAATTGGAAAAAATTCTAGAAACAATGGTAAAAAAAATTTATCACTTTTATTGACAATTTTTATACAAAACAAAACCAAACAAATGATATTCGGTATGGTAATTTTTTTTAAAAAAATTTTTTTGGCATTTGAAATAAATTTTAGACCCAATGGTAAAAAAAATTATCACTTTAATGGACAATTTTCATGAAAAACGAAGCCAAACGGACATCAAACGTTCAATATTTTCCAGCTATAAAATTATATCAATCAAACACAATTAATTATAATTTCCAGTAAAATAAATTCTAGATAATTCAATTTCATGTAATTCATTTTCTTTCCACCCAAATTTCATGTAATTCATAAAGTATCTTCATAAAGTAATGGTGGCCAACTAGCCATGATTTAGGGTTTAGTGGTGGAATTATTAAAATTCTCAATGACTTGATTCTTAGTTGTCTACTTCCAAATTTGGAAGAAAGACAAGTTTGAATCCAATTTTATCTACTCTTTTTATATATTGATGAAAAGTTGATGACTTCTCAGTTGTTTAATTTCAAATTTGGGAGAAAGCCAAGTTTGAATCCAATTTTATTAAGTCTTTTATATATTAAGAAAAGTTGTTGACCTCGTACATAACGACTAGAGTCCTATGTTTTAATAATGACTAACCAGAAAATTGACGTATTTGATCTCAATATCGACATCACCTTTTTTCTCACCTCGGCCCTGTTTGGTCCACATTATTTTTTCATTCTCATTCTTCTACTCATTTTCGACCACACATTCTTCAATAAAATAATATTTTTCATTACATCAATAACTTTTCCATTTTTTTCAACCACATATTCCTCATCACATCAACAGTAAAAATACATTCTTACCTTCAAAATATACACCAAACGGGGGCTCAGTATCTCAACGTGGATTATTTTTATGGAAATAAATTTGCACTTTCACGTCTCCTCAAAAGACTACTATGGGTACCAAAAAGATTTTGGGTCCATTTATTGTGTGCTTGGGAAATTCAAGATCTTTAAAATTTCGAATGCTTCAGCAATTATGGTTTGTTTGATCCACACTATTTCTAAAATACATTTTTTCTTTATTTTTTTCAACTACGCATTCATCAGTAAAATAATATTACACGAGAATCCAAATTTTTTTCTTATTTTTTAACTCAACGTTCTCCATTAATCTACTATTCAAAAATACATTATTTTCCAAATGATGAGGTTCAAACAAGAAACGAAAAATATGATATATTACGAGTTCGATTTAATTGTTATACCATACTAAAGTTTAAATTTTTGAACTCGATGTCATGAATGAAATATCTTATATATGTCCCAGAATATGATAAATATTAATGAAGTGTAATGATATTTAATAAAATAAATTTATTTTATTGTTCTGTTCAATGTATCTAAGGACCAAAGCAATTCAACCATTAAATACTCGCACTATAATTAATTATTATGCACGTGTGGTAGTAGTGGCGGCGCCGCCGTGGCCGGTGGTGGAAGCTTGGCCCAATCACCAAACGAGTTTTTTAAAGTGGTTCTTTTTGCACATCTCTTTTAAATTTGTAAATGATGAACCACTAAACATAATCTCTCATCACATTGCATGTTAATTTTATATGAAAATAATTGCTATAATTAATATTCGCTAAGTTTCATCTTAAAATTTAATCTTATTGAGGAGATTTCAGTTGATTAGTATTTTTATATTTAATTGATATAGGAATTGATATTGATTAGAATTTTATATTTAATCTATTTAGGAATGGACTCGTTTGAGAACGTCATCTTGAGATTTTGATGGCAAGGGTGGAAAATGATGTAAAATAATTGCCTAGAAAATGTTTTGTAGGGAATTATTAATTAAGTGTGTTTGATGATATAATTTTCCACCCGAAAATTTTTTAAATTTTGTGTTCGTTTGACTTTATTTTATATGGAAATTGTCCATTAAAGTGATATTTTTTTTTCCACAATTGGTTATAAAATTTGTTTCAATTACCAAAAAGTAAAAAAAAAATCCTAAAAATCATTTTTTCATCAAAATTTAGTGTTCGTTTGACTTTGTTTTACATGAAAATTGTCTATTAAAGAGAAAAAAAAAATTTATCATTGTGTCTAGAATTTTTTTAATTGCCAATAAAAAAAAAAAACCAAACCTAGAAAACACAATTCCCACCAAAATAAAAAGAAAAGATTTTCCTTAAAAAGTGAGAACAAGGGAGCATGAGGGTTGAGTGCGGAAAAATTATTCAATGGAAAATTTGACTTTTCAAACACCCAAAAACTTGGAAAGTGAAAAATATTTTCCATTTTCCATGGAAAATCTCACCTTTCAAACACGGCCTAAATAATCGTTTGAACTTTGAATTAGTCAAATTACTTATTAGAATTTAATGAACTCTAACACCATACTAAGTCGTAAAGTTTTATTTCAAGAATCATGATCGTTGTACATTTTGATGTACACCCTTATTTAGACTGCCACATGACATTATTTTATTTGGAAAAAAAAAAACTGTTTTTTCTTTCAATAATTTTTTTGAGAACACTACATGTTAAAAAAAACTTTTTTATGTTACTAGCATGTGTCTGTCTATCATTCTTAAAAAACTTTTTTTTTTTTCTAAATTTTTTTTTAACTACACATTCTCATAATAAAATATTTTATACGTAAATTCAAAACTTTTCTCAACATTTTAATCATACAAACTCCAAAAATTCACTATTTCAAAATTTATTTTTTCCCAAAAAAAAAAACTCTTCTTAATGGGCATAAAACAAGGGCTTAATATCAATTTGTTTCAAGGGTAATTAGCACATAACATCTCCATCTTTCACTATTATTGTGGAAAATGTCGTCATCTTTCATTTTTTTCCATTTTCACCCTTATTTTTTCACATTTCATTTCACAAAATGTCTTTTTTATCCATTTTTTCAATTGAAAATTGTGACATAATGAATATACACTTCTATTTAAATAAAACAAAAAGAAAAAGAAAAACTAATTGTAACAATAGTCCCAGATATTTTAAAAATTGCAAATAAGTCTCAAATAAATTATAAAAATGGTAATGAGCAAATAATGTCCTTACCTTCACTATTATTGCGAAAAACGTTCATACCTTTCATTTTTTTTTACCATTTTCACACTTAATTACATATTTGATTACACAAACATCATTTCAATCCATTTTCGTCCAATTTCTCAATAAATAGTTGTAAAGTGATGAATATACCATTTTATTTAAATAAATAAATAAATAATTTTTTTTTTCTAATTTTTACTAATTTATTTGAAACCCATTTACACTTTTTTATTTTTTTTTTAATTTCTTGTTTTTTAATAAATTTATTGGGACTCATTTGCACATTTTAAGAAAATTTGGGACAATGATTGCAATTAGTTCTTTAGTTTTTTTTTTTTTTTAATTTAAATATGAGGGTATCTTCTTCATTTCACAACTTTTTATTGAAAAATTGAGTAAAAATGGATAGAAATAATGGTTTACACAATCAAATACATAATTAAAAGTGAAAAATGACAAAAAATAAAAAGTATATACGTTTTTCACAATAATAGTGAAATGTGAAAATATTATGTGTTAATTACTCTTTTAATAATTTATTTGGAACTTATTTTGCACTTTAAAAAAATTGAAATTATGATTACAATTAGTTTTTTCTTTTTCTTTTTGTCTTATTTAAACAGAATGATATATTCATTATTTCACAATTTTTAATTAAAAAATGGATGAAAAGAACCTTTTCCGTAATGAAAAATGAAAATAAGGGAGAAAATGTTAAAAAAAAAATGAAAGGTAAAAATGTTTTCCATAGTCAAATGTAAGAATGTTATGTGCTAATTACCCTTTCTTACAAGTTGATTACTGAATGTTAGATACATTGCAATTTTATCACTCTATTCAGATTCGAGATATTGACTTGAATTTTGCTACTTTTACAAGGTGATAAAACTGTAATAAAATGAACACCCACCAACTTAAACAAACATAGACCTGAACGGAGCTATCGAACTGTAATAAAATGAACACTGACCAACTTAAACAAAATGAAGTTAAACTGCTAGTCAATTTAGTGATCACGTGTGTATTTATAACTCAATTAAACTGCTAATCAGTAATGATAACTCAATTAGAACTAAGAACATTCAAATTTAGTACATTAAAAGCTCTTTCACTACTCTGGAATAAAAACTCATCCATTGTGAATCATATGACCAATTGATACTATATGCTAAACCATTCATCACAATGAGTGAAGCTACTAAAAAACAGAAATCGATAAAAAGAGTTTGCTAATATATACTAACTTACGAATGGAATACCCAAATCGAGCAATGATATCAGCTTGGCTGCACACTTGGAGGAGCTGCAGGCTGTAGGTTTGACTTGACGGGAATAGTGGTGGCCACTTGTTTATGGTGTTTGTGACGTTCCTCCACCAGTGCAGAAGTAGACTTCTCAGGGTGGAAACCTTCGACGAATGATGTTTCTTGTTTTCTCTTAAGTTTCTTTTTTGATAATATGTCGGTTGCCCCCACATCAACAGGATTGCTGGAGTGTCCCTTCGCTTTTTCTTGTTTCGGCTTGTCCAAGTTAGGACCATTTGCAAAGGTAGCAGGCATGTGAACTTGAGCATTAGCTACTGCTGCACTGGGGACTGATTTGCTGATCAAACTTGAACTGTAATCACGAGAATTTGGCACCAATATTTCTTGCATGTGAGATGGCAAAGCAATGTTAATAGCTTCTCCTCGAACAGGCTCGTCCACCTTTGGTGCCAGCTTCTTCTTTTTCATTTTCTCTTGACCCTAAGCATTATTTTTCAAAGATCAAGCATAAACTATTACAGCGTGTTTGGCAGGGAGTATTCAGTAACATTGGGCAATCCATAATCCAAAAATGTTACTAAAGTCAAACGAAATTACACAAAACAGATCCAATTTTAACTAGAAATGGAACTTTCACTACTTTCTTCCCTGTATTTCAAGTCAACATTCTTAATGTCGTGCCCAACTGTCCAGGATGGCATGCATTTACCTTTGTTCCTAAGAATTCAAGCCTTATAATTGAATTCCCATGTATGAAGGTGAATTATTTCTGCTCGTGTAAAAATTAGATTAACAAACCTCGTTTGTAAAAGTAATATTTTCCTGGATCAATTGTTGCCCCTATCTTCATTATTCCTAGGCTGACATGGCGTGTAATTTTCATTTAACAAAAAACCAAGAACGGTGATATCATTTAATGAAGGATAACCGCTTCCTGTTATATTTAGTGCTTTCTATGAAAGTTGATTATGCAAGTTTACATATTTGCATATAGTTTTAACATCAAAACCAATAAAAACAAGTACGAAAGTTTAAGGGGAAATGTTATAAAAGATAATCTAATGCTAACATCAATGTAATGGCATTTGATGTATCTAAGCAGCATGTTTTTCAATAACAGCTATTAATGAACCCCATTCTCGAACAGGATTTTAAGCACAACCACAACAAATGAGACAAAATAATTTGCTGGTATCGATATATCAATGCATCAAAGGTAACATAAAAATAGCTATACAGTTGCCCCAGCCCCACCGAACACTCGACGGAGAGGCGATAAGGCAAAAAGAGATTTCTTATCACAAAGATATTGAAGTACGCTACCGACTGTCAAACCATGGTATCAATATTTTTTTTCTATGGATATATGAATTTCTTTATTAAAAGGGGTAGACCCTCATATACAACATAAATATAGGCATCTCAAACATATGCATGCACACAATTATGGCCCTAAATAGATATGGCAGAAGTAAAATCTTTCAAATTTAATAAAGCTTGATAATGCAAAAATTTAGAAATACACAGAAAGGTAATAAAGATGATATCCATACCTTCTGTTGGCTGCTTAACACCTTCCTCCTATCTTTTGCTCTATATATAGCACGTTTAATGCCATGGGTATCCATGCCACTAGGCCACAATGCTGCAAGCTGCATATGAAAAGGACAAAGATCAGAAAAATAGTCATTACGAGTGGAACAACGATATTTGGTGGTCACAGCAGCTATTAGATCACTAAACAATTGAAGGATATAAGCCAAAGCCTGGACAATCTAATAGATAATTGAGCAAAGATCCAAAAGTGATTCAAAAATCCATTATTGAGAAGTAAGACTCCATTTTCCTCCCTTGTTTTGACACGGAAAAATGTAGGAGGGAGTGAGTAGCTTCCTCACCAACACTACACCAGGAATCTCCACACGTGGGCCAAACACAAGTGTTGGTTCATGCACATCAATTACTTGTAATTAAGACGTTATTTAAATGAACGAACATACAGAAAATTGCAACGACAGAAATCTTAAATTCTCGTTTGTACATATAATGCATCTCTTCTCACGTAATGTGGGGAGTTTCATTGACTAAACACAAGGGACATTCTGCGAAAAAAGCCATGACTAATGCTAAAGTTTGATTCAAATAAACCTATTTCAATCAAAATAACTAGATCAATCACATGCCAACTACCTCTTCATACAACCTCCTGACTTGTGGACCCGGATCTTCTTCGAACCTCTGAATGAAAAAGAAAGATCAAGTTAGATATTCTAGATTAAATTCCAATGAGCTCAGCTAGAACGAGGGAAGCTTGATCTATTACTTCAACATAGAGGTCATATAGGTCACAAATTTTATCTTCCAATGCACTATCGATGCGATATTTTCTTTTCAAGGATTCTCTTGCTTCTGGACCAGTTTCTTGAAAATCATCTGACGATGCAGTTTGTTGCTCAAGTAACTGCATAAAATATCTGACATCAGATATTAACATAAAATCAAAAGCAATCACAGATTGTGTACAAGGCCAACAAGCTTCCAGGTGTGTCATGGCAAAACAATCATTTCAAAAACATGGATTTACAATAAAGCATATTGCATCTCTCTAATCTAATGGTTGATTTCCCTATACTTAGCCCATATTATATAAGATCACATAAAAAATATTTTTAAAAAATTTTTCGGTACACAAAACCCTAGAAAAATCTTACCTTAGGTTTCACCAGTGGAAGCCGCACCTTAACCATCTCCGCGACTTCTTGTTTTATGTGATGCAATCGATCATCTTTCTCTTGCTTAGCTGACAATCCCATCGTAGCCATGATTTTTAGATTTCTCTGTCGCAAAAAGAGCAAGCAGAATAATCAGCAATTGTGGGATAATAGTAATAAATAACAAGATAAAAGAAACATTGCAATAATCAATAAATGCCGAGACAATAAAGAATCTGTAGAAAGTACGAAACATCCAAAATGGTCAAAGAGAAATTCTTCCATATTCAAAGTTCACCCCTTCCCCCCACCCGCCCCCAACCAAAAAGAAAAATGAAAAGACCACCTTCTGTTTAGAAAAATGGATATTAAACTATCATAATATACTGTTGTGACGTCATTCTTTTGTGGGAGAGAGCATTTGGGAATGGCATGAAATTATTTAATGTAAGATGCCTACTAACAAGATGAATAACAAATTTCAATGCTTCAGTCACGTTGAATAGCGTTGCTAGTGTACAAGGTGTGATTTTCCCTAAACTGCTTAAAAAGTATATGCGTCAAGCATTTAAGGGGAAACGAAAAAAAAAATGATGGCCGAAGTCTTATGCTATGACACCACGTCACAATTCCAAGGTTAACTTTTTGGTAATAATGGTGTGGGTAATAATTGTAAACTCATATTGGTAACTTTGGTGGACGACTCGTAAGTGTTTAATTACTCCATAGTGGGTTTCTTATTCACGTACAAAACAAATGTCAAAAAAGTAGATTCCTCCAAATCTAGGGTGCACCACAAACATGGGACTCGAAGAAATAGACAATAATATTGAAACAGTCCTTATAGCTAGCTATTTGGTTTCTCTATCCATTTAATAAAGTATTTGGCCGAGTTTAATAACATCTACCTAACACAAAAAGGTTGGTTTCCCCAATCCTATGTGTTTTACAGGGTCTTATTTTAGCTTGTTTGTCTAAGAAGTCTAATTTCCACCACTATGTCCAATTCCATTCCATGCCATTGCTTACTGACCTATTTCTATATTCCATATGTAATCCAAGCTAATAACACCAAAAATATCATTAAAATACTTTTCAAATAAGATATGTACTTTTTGGTTTTAACCCTATGAAAATACCGTATATAAAATTTTCAATTTACTATCTACGAATCTGTTCCAAATCTCAATAAATTCCTAGAGTTTTAGATGGAATGGGGATAGTAATAGCCTGCATTCCCACAATAGAACGCAAAAATGTGGATTTAGGGAAGATCAATGAAGTTCGAACACTCTTACTGGGGTGGCGCGTTCAGAACATGCATCCCACACTCCATGTGGGTGGTGTGTCCTCTTTATATACTTCTTAAACTTCAACACTTTAGGGCTACCCCTCGGACACACCTCAAGAACGTTCCAACAAGCCATGTGGTGTGTTCTATACTATTCATGTGATTTCTAAATCTTGCCCTTATTTGATCCCCATTATTTCCAAAATACATTGTTCTTTGTCAATAAAATAATATTACACGCAAATCAATTTTTTTTTTCGAATCACACATTCTCCATCAATCTACTATTTCAAAATACATTCTTACAATAAAATGGGTCTCAAACAGGCACCTAGCGAGAAGCATGTCCTTGACGCATCAAGGATACAGACAACCAAGTTTGTAAATTTTAGGCAGTAAAATTAGGAAAAGAAATTAATTCGTTAAGCCATTTAGGTTTAAAAATGAAACCTAAAATAATGTGAGGTACGTTTTAAGAAATTCATATCATATTTGTTTAGTATGCGATATTAGCATTTTTCTTTCTCGGACAATAGTAATAACTAATTAAACCAGAATTATCTTTATACAAAATAGCCCATCCTCTAGTTCAAAAATTTCATCAACAAAACAAAAGATGAAAAAGTATCGACTTTATTGAAAAAAATATTTATCATATAAACGAATAATTTTAAAGAATTTAATAGCAATGTCCCCATGTCTGTGTCCTACACTCTGAAAAATCATGTGTCGACGGTGTCATGTCGTGTTGTGTTGCGACCATGCTTCTTAGGAGTAGATTGATCACAGGAAAGATGACATAATTAGAGTTGGCAAAATAGTGCGTGAAACAGTACATAGTTTATTCAAATTTCTTTGAAGGGTCTCCGAAGTCAAACATACCCTAAAGTCAAAACAAACACCTTGATCTTTTAATAAATTATTAGCATTCTTCTTTTTTCCCTTATTTTTCTAGTAATGATGCCAAGGCCAAAGAGATTAAGAGTCCCCTTATCTAAGTTAGTATTTCTACTACTATACACCAGGATCTTGCAAACTTAAGGAAAACAGGATTGACAGAAGTACATTATTTAGATCCCATAAATGAACAATATCTGTAAACTCCAAAAACGTACAAGATAACAATCCAATCATGTCCCAAGACTTGATTATGACTCCAGGAAAGTTTTGGCTTTATGAATTACTTTAATTGAGAAACTGTTAACAAAACTTGGCCGCCGTCAAACTGAAACAACACGCTAGTGATAAGTCAATTTCTTACCGAAAGTCTATATAACATATTCCTTCCACGGAAGCTTGATGCTTTATTCCCATCCTTTTTAAATTTCATAGTTCTTATTTTGTGCTTACTTTCAGTATTATCCTAATTCAATAAAATTGAAGATTAGCAACTCCAAGGTCAAGCCAAAACTTGGTCTATACAGAACAGTGTACGGCACCCTAAATTTACAATATCAAAAGTGTACTGGTTTGTGTCCAACTGGACCGGACCAGCATGATTGAGAATGGGCCAGCTGTTCGGTACGATCGAAACCCTATTTAACATGCCTGACTCAAGCCCAGACCGATATCAGAGAATGTGCAGAACTTGATTTTGACAGAGACAAATAAATTCATACATATGGATCATAAATCAAAAATATTTTTAAGGACATAATTTTAAAGCTTCAAGTATTGGGCCAGTTGAGACACAATTGGACAAGCAATATGCTGTAAAAATGATTTTTTTTAAACCAAGATTTACCATGGAAGCCATTTGACTTCTTTTGAGAAAGACAGCAAGATGACTAATCCGATGTCTGACTTGTTGACTTCAAGAGAGAGATGAGAAATTTATTCAGCTATCACTACGCTTTAATGGTTTCAATGCATAAAATTGATAAGTTCGTAAATTTTCAGAACAGCTCCCAGAATGTTTTTAAGTGGCTATGTTCCAGGAAAAATTTAAACATTCATGGACAAAGTTTTCCTCTAGTACGGCTTTACCAAATTAGACCGTGCATCAGCCACACTGCAGTAAACCATTAAAACTGGTTTGTTCTCTTACTAAACATGAACTGAATATTACTAGGAGCAAAATTGTTCCCTCAAATAGACATATGAAGACACTCGCAGTTAAAATGCAGGATACATCATACATATACAAACAGAGACCCAAGAGAGGAATGCATGGGCAGCAGAGAGAGCAGGCAAAACAAAACACAGTAATTATTCATATAATGGTTCTTCGTCTAAAAGAAAAAGATACCTTTAATGTCCTAAGTTGCATCAAGTGTCCAACAATGCTCATTAAACGGTTAGTCACATCCTTTGATATTTTTCCATGGCTTGCCTGCTGCAGCCAGCCCAGAACATATTTAACTTCTCTAGAAGTATAGCATAAATATATAGGCACAAACCGATTTATTAAACATAAAGACAGAGATGAGTGAATAAGACTATTAATCGCTCTCTGGTACCGCTAATCTAGCAACTTTAGACAGCTTCTGTTTTATTTCAGGTGTCAATCTCCTCTTTACTGCCTGAGATGGATTATCAGCATCCTGAACTTCCGAAGATGGTGGTCTTGCTGATATTTTTAAAACCAAAAAAAAGAAAAGGATAATTAATTACTACGAAACTCACATTATATCAGGAATGAAAATTAAACTGGTAAGAGAAATAGTCTAATACATTCAGCAACTGTCTTCTCTAACTCCCTGATGGCCTTGTCTAGAATTGTGCTTTTCGGTCTAACAGTAGATCCTTCCTTCCTCTGCAGGACTGGAGCCTTCTACAGAACACAACATAGCAGGGCCTTATTAATTAGTAGATTAATGAATTGAGAAAGCAACAAAATAGGTATCTACAGAAAAATGTTTAAAACTTCATACTTTCTGCGTAACAAGGAATCTGCAGTAATATTCAAGATAATGCAAGGCAATAAAGATGGAAGTAAGTCTACCACGGACAACATGCACAAGATTATCATAAATTATGAATCTCAATAAATGATTTGATTTATATTATGGATCATAATAAAGCCCCAGACAGTGTAAGAATGCAGCAAAATTAAAATTACTTGATTTTGTTCATGAGAAACCATTGCTACAATACAGCAAGAACAATTAATACTCACCACTGTTTGCAAGCAACTCCCACTTGAATGAACATTAAGGTCAGGTTTTTCAAGAACTCCACCTTTTTCTTTCTTTTGAATGAATTGACTTACCTCATCACTGCTGTTTACTGGCATTCCAGATGGAGTTTTGCTAGAATATAAACTTTTATCATTTGACATCTGAGTTGATGTATCTAGAGATTCATAACCCTCTTTTGATTTGTTACCATGGTTCTTTGATGAGACAACTCCAGTCCTCTGCTGATCAATGTCCTTTTCCTGCCTGACACCATCACCATTTGACAGTTCTGAAGCACCAGATGCAGTTTTAGTATCTGCAGTTTTCTTCTTTACTGAAACTTCAGCAGCATTTGTCAGAGCCTCAAATTGCACATCTTCACTTCGTACATTTGGTACCGGCACTTTGTGTGACTCACTAGTTGAGTTCCTTTCCATCATTGATGATGCTTTTTTACCCTTATTCCCTATCTTTACATGTTCACTAGGATTAGGTCCATCTCCATTGTCACCAGGATCCTTCGCCAGGTCTTTCCGTCTTCTCTTCTTCAGCTGCTGGTTTGGCAATGATGTAGGTTCACTGCTAGAAAAATAAAGGTAAATAATTCGAAAGGCCAAAATATAGAGCTCAACAGATCAACAATCAGTGATAATGCATTCTCTTGGAACGGGGAAACCCGAAAAGGAACAAATTGTTGTTGAAAAATAAATAGATAGTTATTTGAATGGATTTCGGACACATAAAATCCATGAGAAACCCAAAAAAGATAATTGAGTGCATGGCACAAAATCATGTAGCTAGAGCAGCATATGCTTGATGATAAATTCAAGGCTTCAAGCCACAACTCCATAAAAGAAACTAAGCTACTTTTCTAAGAACAGAAATCACTAACCACGTTGTTTACGCATGCAATGATTTCGTAAAACACTCTTAATGTTGTGTGTGTGTCAAAAAGCTTGCTCTTATCAGCCTTGTATAACTTTGTGGGGCCTTCCAATTTCTCCTATTAAATTTGATTTGGACAAGAACGCAGATCTGCAAATCCTAAAATAGAAGCCAACATCAATGTCCATAAACTACATATATGCGAACAATAAGCATTCTATTTATTTGTGATTGATTGAGTCTGAATTTCGGAATACAAAACAAGATATTTAGATTAATTTCTCATTTTTCCAAATTCCTATTGCAAAGACCAAAAGAATTACAAATATGTCAAGACCAGTTGCATATTTAGGTTCTCGATTATCATATTGCAATTATGTACTAGATTTTCTACTTAAAAACATCTGGTCAGATAAATTTAGAAATGTAAGGGCATAGAAAACTTTATTTTCAATAACAATATAGCATAATTCAATGAATAAAATTTTGCATCAAAAGAGTGTCTCAAAAACTCACATGCGCTCCAACTTCCCACGATTAACAAAAAAACCATCATGTTTTATTGCTGAGTTATCAACCTGGAAATAGTCATCCTGCACAAAAAGTTAAGATTTTTATTGACTTATTACAAAACAAATAGATTAACCAATACGACCAGTTTAAAAAGAACTAATAAAAATGTCAAGTACAGCTAACTGATCAAATTACCCACCAGCTCAGTATCATCTATAAAGGAATCCTCTGTATCATATTCATCGTCATCAGGCACATCATCTAGAACAACATCTTCCTCGTCACTACTTCCATCACCCTAGAAATTCCATGAAAAAATAACATAGACAAAAATAACCCAGTTAATCTGCAGTAACATGATAGAGATTGAAACATGCTTTAAAATTGGAACTTCACATATAACTAACGAATAAGATTTTAAAACAGATTGCCCTACATTAAATGTTTTTTGCAATAACAATTTATGTCACATTAATCCTTTGAAGAATACACGCTAATACCCACTAAAAATCAAAATTAAAATTAAAAATAACATCCATACAGCACATACCGCATACATGCGCTCAATTCTTTCAATCACGTTACTCAGACGATTGGAGCCGGGCTGTGCTTGTGAATCATTAGTTCCATTTTCGCCAGATTGCTTTAAAGTTGGAGCCCCCGATGGAGGCGCAGGTACAGGATCAGGAACAGTGTCATGGGCCTCCGAGGCCGGGCCGGGCAATGGACCACTCCCTTTGATCTTACCGGCAGCGGCATCTTTGAGAAGCTTTTTCCACGATACAATTGTGGTTTCGCCTGGTTTCAGCTCCACCGTAAACCGTAGTCGGCCGCCGAATGATTCATAAATGGCCTTGGGTTTTGACCCGTGACCCGATTCGGGTCCTCCGCCACCCCCACCGCTACCGTCACCGCCACCGCCTTCGGTCATGGAATTAGAGTGCGGTGATAGAAGAATTTATGTATTTAATAATTGATTGAAAATTGGAGTTTAGATTTTTAAGGGAGAGGAGGAAGAGAAAAGAGGGAAATTTTTATAAATGAGAAACCCTAGGTTTTGGGGAAACGAATTGATTGTAAAAAGGTATTTTCGATGAAACTGAAGTAGAGTGACGAAATAAAAATTATTTTTTCTTCACTCGAAATTGGAGTTAAGCCCCGGTCTAGGCCTTGATTGATACACATTATTTTTTTCATTCTCATTCTTCTACTCATTTTCAACCACATATTTTTCAATAAAATAATATTTTCCATCACATCAATAAAGTTTCCTTCATTTTTAACCACACATTCTCCATCAATTTACTATTCAATAATGCATTCTTTCACAAGAATGTGTCTCAAACACACTCATAGAGCTTGTTTGGAAGGGATTTTTTGGAGAAGAATTGATTTTGAATAGTGATATAATGGAAAATGTGTGGTTGAAAAAGAAGAAAAAATTATAGATGTGATTGAAAATATTATTTTATTGAAAAATGTGTGGTTGAAAATGAAAATTGATTTACTGTAGAAAAATTTAAATCCCTCTCAAACAAGGCCTTAATATTATTGTTTGGGTAAAATGAGATTTTAAATAGCGATTTTTTAGAAAAAAATGTACAATGAAAAAGTATGAAATTTTTTTAGATGGATGTATAAAATATTTTATTGTGTGAATGTATTGTTGAAAATAAGTATGATAAAAAAAAATCAAATAAGTTGTGAAACAGGGGCCCACCAAACTTTGGCCATTGTAATGACTTAGTCACTGAACTTCACAATACTTCTCATGGCCACTCAATTTTATACTTTTGCACCCCATCATTTATCGGACCAATTTCACTTCTCTCTTCTCCTACGCGAATGACGGAAATAATATATGGTATTTAACTCCGTTGATTATTTCAATGAAATGCCAATGTGGAGGACAAGTCAGCAAACCGTATAATCCAAACACACCTCTCCCTTTGTGCCTCCTAGTTCATTCCAACATCTCTCCATCTCCAACATGGGGTACAAAAGCAGCAAAGGCCACAATAGAGAATCGAAAGAGGCAAATGCATGACGAACCATCTACCAGAAAGCATCGACAAAAACCCCAACCTCTCTCCATCTCCAGCATGGGGAAGCCCAAGCTGTTCAAGAAATGGAGTCTGGTCTCTTTTATAATTACTAGTCAGACGCACGTACAATGCACGTGCTATCGGAGTAGTTGGCTACTTAATAGAGTAGTTGTAAAAGATTAATGAAACAAATATCAATGAAGCATCGAAAGACAGATTTTATCATCCATGTACAAGTGAAATAGCCATGTTTTTAAAACCTTATTTTTTTTCATCAAAATGCATCATGTTTATGATGCGTGCAAACAGAGAAAACCATGTAATACTTTCAGAAGATATTGCTTCATGAAATCAAGTTCGTGACATATGACATGAATGTTTATTATACAGTATAACAACTGGACATTCAAACATATGAATTAATATGTAGTTTTGTCAAATAAGTTATTTCAACTCAAAAGCATATAAATAGCAAAACTTGAACGACAATTGTGGGAGACATTCAACATTAGAAAAGTAACTTCTAAACTTCCATCAGAGCAGCATAACAAAATGTTAACAAAACATAGAAACGTAAATAAAAGTAAGGCAACTCTAAAAATCAGCAATAGTAACCTCGAGCTGGACCCTTAGTTCAATGGTAATTGAAGTAATTTGTTTAACTACATTAGGTGAGCATCAATCAATCCCTTGTGAACTTGGATTTTGAATCTATCCCATGTCTTTCTTTGTATATTCAAATTAAAATGGTGGTCTCTGAAGAAGCAACTACCTACAGTATATATATAAAATGAAAATAATTTCAAATGGAAAAACTTTTCAAATGTGAACCGGCATTGAGATTGAACTTCAACAAGTTACATGTCCCACAATAAAGTACATCCTTGAAAGTATGTTCAAATTTGATACAGTGTTCGAAAGCTGGAAATTATAAACACGCTTTCTAGTATGTACCTAAGCGTGTTTTTATCATTTGAACCCCACAAAACGGCTCACTCGGCTAACGCAGCTCAACAACAATAATAATAATATACAGTACCAGTTTAGGTGGTTATACTTATAACATGTTTGATACTCATTCTTCTAAAATATTTTTTCTTTCTTTCTTATTTACAATCATACATTTTCAATAAAATAATACTACACGTAAAATAAATAATCACGACTTTACGTTTCACAATGAACATAAAATTATTTTTGACATCAACAACAAATTTTTATATCGTTTAAAACGAATATTCGTAACTTAAAATACTAAGTCAAACTTAAAGGAAAAAAAAAGGCTTAGCCAAGCTGAACCATATAGAGAAAAAAAGGATTGGCCGAGTCAAGCCATACAGCCATTTAGAATCAAATGTAAAAAAAAAAAAAAAAAGGGTGGTCGTATTATATCATGTTTGATTCCCATTTTTCTAAAATATATATTTTTTTTCTCTTATTTACAATCACATTTTCAATAAAATAAAGAATTACGACTTTACGTTTCACAATTAACGTAAAATTATTTTGACATCAACAACAAATTTGTAAATCACTTAAAACGAATGTTCGTAACTTAAAATATTGAATCAAACGTATAAAAAAAAAAATTTAGTCGAGCCTATTCGAGCCATATACAAAAAAAAAAAGCGGCTTGACCGATTCGAGCCATAAAACCATTTGGAATAAAAGGTAGCAAAAAAAATAAAAAAGCTTAGTCGAGCCTCAAAAAAAAAAAAAAAAAAAAAAGGGCTTGGCTGAGTCGACCCATAAAGCTATTTGGAATCAAAATCAAGCGTTAAAAAACAAAAAAAAAAAAAAAACTTAGCTGAGTCGAGCCATAAAACTATTTGAAAAAAAAAAAATGGTTTAGCAGCGCCGACCCATATAACCAATGAGCTCGGCTTAGGCGGCGCTTTTATTCAATGTATAGATATAGATATAGGATAGAATAGGAAAAAAAACACCGTTTAGTCGAGCCACATAGCCATTCGGCTTGGCTACTTAGCTATAGATATAGATATAGGATAGGGTATAGGAAAAAAAAACAGACGACTTAGCCGAGCCGAGCCGAGCCGAGCCATATAGCAATTCGGCTCAATGGGCTAGCCATAGATATAAGATAGGGTATAGGAAGGAGAAAAAATACACACACACTCGGCTTAGTCGAGCCGAATGGCCATTCGGCTCCGCGACAGATTAGCTACAGTAACCAAAAATTGGCTATTTTAATATAGGTAGAAGATAAATGAAATTCAAAGTCTCTTTTAAGTGAGCAAAATTAGTTAGCGCTTGTCGAGAGCCATTTTGTATCAAATTTTTAGCCAAATTCATGCCATTATACATTGTTTAATAGTGCATGAAGCCACAATTGTTGACTGATTGGCTTAAAATTACTAATGTGCCCCTTTAACATAAAATTTATTTTTCTTTAGAAATGACATTTCTGATTACTTGATTCATGTTTAGTCAGTAATTAATGTACAAATGGGACCCATAGATCTTTCCAACCGTAAAAATGGCTCCCAAACAGGCGCTCAATTGGTTGAATAATTTTTATTCCATGTTTAACTATTCAATGTCGTATCAATGATTGTCAACTATATTAATCAGTTTCTAAGTGATATAAATTAATTAGAAAATAAATTGTGGAAGTTTCTTTATGGAAATAGGAATTATACAACTTATCGTATCGTACATATATAAAAGAATGAGTTTTCAGGTTACTGTTCATAAGTCAAGCTGAGCCAAATGGCTTTATGGTTCGGCTCGACTAAGTTTTTTTTTTTTTTTAATTCGGTATCCTACATAGATTTTATGGCTTGCTTTGGCTCGGCTAAGCCATTTTTGTTTTTTTTTTTTTTCCCTTTTTGTTTTTTTTTTGTCAGAGCCATATGGCTTGGCTCGGCTCGGCTCGGCTCGGCTAAGCCGCTTATTTTCCCCCCGTTTTACGTTTGATTAGTTTTGGTTACTATTTACAAGCCAAATGGCTTGATGGTGGTTAAGTCGGTTTTTTTTTAAAAACGTTTGATTCAGTATTTTATACTACAAATATTAATTTTAAGCGATTTAAAATTTGTTGGAAATATTGAAGTGCGACCATAATAAATATATGATCAATAAATTTTAAATATCAAAATAATTTTACATTAATTGTGAAAAGAAAAGTTGTGATTGTTTATATTTCTTTTCAATCTCAACCTCATTCCAATGTCTTTTTTCCGAACTTTATTTTCCTACAATTTTTCGTTTGATTCGATATTTCATGATATGAATATTCATTTGGATCGATTTCAACTTTTTTAAAAAAACTTAAAATGTGATAATAGTAAATATATTGTCGATTAAATTTAAATATAAAAATTATCTTAAATTATTAAACGTAAAATCATAATCGTTACTTTTTCTTTTCTACCACACCCTCAACACCCATACTCACACAAATTTCTCTCAATTTCATTTTTCTTCAATTTTTACGTTTGGTTCGATATTTTACATTAAAAATGTTCATTTTCAGTTATTTAAAATTTATTCAAGAGTTTAAAGGGCGACCATGATAAATATATGATTGATAAAAAAAATTAACTTGCATGAATTATTTAACATAAAATCATGATTTTCAATTTTCCTTTGAAATCTTGAAATGCGGCTATGATAAATATATGGGAATTATTGCTATCTTTTTATAGGAATTAGTACTATCTTTGTTTATAATTTATTCGCTTGCAAATTATATAGAAATTTTTAACTGAAGTAAATTGGAATTATATTTTCCTTTCAATTAGTAGGTCGAAAGCAAATTAAGGATTTTCTAATCAGAAATTTATTTTTTTCTTTTTTCATTAAAGGAAAAAACACTTGCTACTCTGAAATTATTTTCTTTCTGTCATGTAGTGATGATTAATAATCTCTCGTGCTTGTTATTTGAAAACGCGTTACTAGATTTATTAGGATTTAGAATACGAGAATATGTGATATTGATAAATATTCTAGATATATGCTTCTTAGATTTGATATTATTAAGGCGACTATATTTCAATAATTGGAGAATGTTGTGGTAATAGTTTCAAAAGTGAGTACATGTTTTATTATCTGTTCTTCCAGTTTACTGTTTTGATCCACAAGATTATTGTAAATCTCTTGGAATTTATGCTGTGATTTTTATGGTTATAAGCTTTCTTAATTTAGTGATTTGGCTAACTTTATTGGGTCGGTTAAAATGGTAAATTTATAGCGTCAGAATGGATATTGAAAGAACTCAATGTTTTTCAGAAGAATCCTCATATATCATACAGTGTCGGTAGACAAATATCTTCTATGAAGTGGATTATTTTGATTTTTTTAAAAATGGATTTAATGTACAGTATCATTAGAACATCCTGAAAAGATATCGACGGAATTGATGAAGTTGGGTGATCGTTTGTCTTTTTTTCCTCTATGATGGAAGTTTTCATTGTGTTGTAGTTTTAATATCGATAGAGACCATTGATTTGTCCTAAATTCTGCAATGTATTATTATTAATTAATTAGTCTTGACTACATACATCTTGCATAGGGTCTTGGTAAAGAAATTAAATATTGGTGCAACTGATACATGTAATTGAAGATTCTATGAGCACGAGATGAAGGAGACATACTGTCTTATCTCAATAGGTAGAAAAAAGAGGGTTAGGTTGAATTTCATTATTTCTTTAGCATGACATCAACACCTAATTATTTATACCCTGTCTTTTTTTAAAAAAAAAAAACAGAGAAATTTTCAAACGCAAGGTCTAGAAAATAACATTTGAATCAAATATCTTAATATTATTTTTGTCATCTGTCATCATTTCAAGTGTTTTAAGTTTAATGTAACTAATACTTAAGATAAGTAATTTTTTTATATATATTTATGCTGTCATATAGCCAACTATACTATGACACGTGCATTGCACGTCCGCCTTACTAGTTTAGTGAAAGGTGTGTATGATAGATAGTGTATCCATTAATCAGTTTTGAGATTTTGGTTGCATAATCAAATGGCTACAATTTTCTGTTTGTCCTATGAGAAGGATTTTGATGAAAAACATTTTTTGACCTCTACTAAGAATATGTAACATTATCACTTGGTTGTAGGTGGATTTATTAAAACATGGCATAGCGGACCCATCTTCCTTGACCTTTTCTCATCCACAGAGCTCTACTATGAGTGCTGATATAGAGAATGATAAACTTCTAGAGAATGGAGATAAGTACATTGTAGACCAAGGTTTTGTGCATATAAGGTTTGTGAGATGCCTGTAAGAATGAAATTGATCCAAAACAATTAAGCGCAAATTACTTGGATCGAGGAAAAATCGAAAATCCATAGATCGGGTTTACACCTCCAGCCATTGATGATATTCCACAAGCTTCTATATTCTTCTGGTTAGGCATTTCTAAGCTCTCCAACACTCCGAATTTGATGGGGGTATAATCTGTATTTTTTGTAGTGTTTGTCGTGCTTGAATTTAGGGACCAAACCCCTTTATATGGCCAAGCACACATCAAGGCGCGATTTTAATTACCTTCCAATCAATGACTCCATGAATACTAAATTGAAGTTTTATGAATGTTGAAACTAAAGAGTGAATGTTGGACCATCAATTGCTCGTTGAAGAAACAGATTGTACATTCTCCCACTTCGTCCATATGTTCAACCTAATGTCTTAACTTAATTCCATAATTACCGTTCTTAAGAAATAAGCACATGAATCATGGCAATGAGCATAATAACAAGTATTACCTTCCATGTATTACAATGTATTTAGTTCATCAAGAATTATTCTTTATGTGATAACTATACTTAATGAAAATATCCTATGTCTTATTATTGGTTCTACGTAGATGTATTTTCTCAAATAAATTAAGGCGTACATGAATATGAGAAAACATCACAATAAATAAGAATTTCATACAAAAATTGTATACACATTACAAAGTAGAACCAAGTCTCATTTTCTCTATGTGATCCTTAAAGTTCAATGGTGACATGCCTTTAGTCAAAGGATCGACGATCATCAATTCAATGTTTACGTGCTCCATGTTCACTTTCTTTTCTTTAACACGTTCCCTTGTGACTAAATACTTAATATTGATGTGTTTACTTCGACTACCACTTTTGTTGTTCTTAGCTATAAAGATAGCAATTGAATCGTTGCAATAAATTCTCAATAGCCTAGAAATAAAATTCATAACTTTGAGCCTAGATATAAAACTCTTGATCCATACACCATGTGAAGTATCCTCAAAATAAAGGACGAACAAAGCTTCCATGGTGGAAGTAGCAGTCAAGGTTTGTTTGGCACTCCTCCATGATATAGCTCTACCATCCATCATAGAAACATACCCTGAAGTTGATTTGCGTGAATCATCACAGCCACCAAAGTTTGAATCCGAGTATCCAATCACTTCTAGATTATTTGTTCGTTTATACACAAGCACATAATTTTTGATTCCTTAAAAGTACCTCATTACTTTCCGTGCTACTTTTCAATGGTCCATACTGGATTACCATGATATTGTCATAACATTTTTATAAAAAATGCAATGTCAAGCTTTGTGCAAACTTGAGCATACATTAGGTTTCCGATAGTAGAAGCATATGAAATGTTCTTCAGTTGTTCATTTTCTAGATCATTTTTCGGGTATTGGTTGAAATTGAACCTATCACCATTCACAATGGGAGTTACACTTGATGAACAATCCTTTATCCGAAATGTCTCTAAAATTTTATTGACGTAGGTTTCTTGAGACAGACCCAAGATCCTTCGTAATTTGTCTCTATGAATCTTAATTCCATGACATAAGATGTGTTACCTATAACTTTTCATATCGAAAAGTTTAGAGGGAAATTGTTTCACCTTATGAAACAAACCCTTATTATTGGTTGCAAGCAAAATATCGTCCATGTATAAAATAAGAAAACTAATCTTACTCCCACTAATCTTCTGGTATATATATTGATCCATGGAATTTTCAACAAATCCGAATGAAGAACGTACTCCATGAAATTTAAAATACCATTGGCGGGACGCTTGTTTTAGATCGTATATAAACTTCTTAAGCTCACAGACCAAGTGCTCACAATCATTAGAGGAAAATCCTTTAGGTTGTTTTATATAATCCTCATCATCTAAATCTCCATTGAGAAATGTTGTTTTCACACCCATTTGTTGCAGCTCAATGTTTAATTGGGCTACTAATGCCAAATTAATACTAGGGAGTCTTTCTTAGATTTTAGAGAGAAGGTCACCATATAATCGATTCCCTCATTTTGAATGAATCCCATAGCAACAAGTCTCAACTTGTATATCTCAATGTTACCTAGTGAATCTTTCTTTGCCTTAAAACCCCATTTACAACCAATAGCTTTGGCACAACCAGACAACTCAACAAGATCCCAAACTCCATTATCCTTCATGGAACTCATATCTTCCCATATGGCATTGTACCATAATTCTGACTCTTTGTAACCCATGGCCTGTGAAAATGATTTGGGATCATTTTAGGCTCCAATACTGTAGTCAAGTTCTTGTAGGTACACTTCATAATCACTAAGAATTGCTAACCTTTTTGTTCAAATAGATCTTCTTAATGTTATATCATCATCTTCTTAAGAAAGTTGTGATTCAATTATTTGTTCGGGAGGTTCAAGTAATTTCTGAACTATCTTATCTACTTAAATGTTGTTATCAGCTTGTGGGATTTCAATGATTGATTGTTCAACACTTGCTTGTACTTGAGGGGTGACGTGAACTATGACCAATTTGTCACTTGAGGTGGAAGGATGAGATTCTGAATGATCGTACTGATGAACTTTGAACCTGGTTTGATCGCTTTCACTTATCAAGTTATTCTCAAGAAACTTATCATTTCTTGATTCCACAATCATAGTGTTGTGAGATAGATAGTAAAATTTGTACCCTTTAGATCTTTTCGGCATATCCAATAAAATACCCACTAATGGTCGTTGAGTCCAACTTCTTCTCTTGTGAATTATAGATCCTCACTTCAGAAGGGCATCCCCAAACGTACATATGTTGCAAACTTGTGGATTATGGATCCTCACTTCATACGGATATCATATAATCTATTTTAAACACTTTTAACATATCAATTTGTATTGATACATCTTGATGAAAGAGTTGTCTAAACTAAATTAGGATAACTGTAGCACATGCAATCCATTTGACATTCTTCTCATTAACTCTTGTGAGAAAAAAAAAAAACAAAATGACCCCACAAACAAAAGAATTGTATGGTACAATTGAAAAATCGGATAAGAGAAA
This sequence comes from Fraxinus americana, assembly GCA_035079005.1. Lineage (NCBI taxonomy): Eukaryota > Viridiplantae > Streptophyta > Magnoliopsida > Lamiales > Oleaceae > Fraxinus > Fraxinus americana. The sequence continues at coordinate 39,782,023 of CM068707.1, read as the reverse complement.
GAAGTTAACAAAATAAGTTATGTGGATTTATGGCGTTGATCATACAAAGACCACTAAGAGACTAAAATGAGATGCCCCCACGGGCATGGTATAGTAGTAAAATAGAATGATTCTTTATGGAGTATCGGAAGTTCGAATTTGCCGCGATAGTTAGAAAACAACATATATATTGGAATACAGATGTCCTACGGAGACGAAGTTATCGGGGCTTTTGAGGAAGTTTTTGCAGCTAGCTTTTGAGAACTCTTATTCTTACCCGAAGAGAGAGATGGAGTTTAAAGTCAATACACAAAAGAGCAATTAACAACTAAAACTCACAATTTGAGTACATTTTAACGTTCATTGCATGATAAATTGGACGTAAAACACCCAATTGCCCTAATTTTTCATCATTGTGACATAAGAGAATTTATTGGAAGATTTATTGGCATGTTGCAATGTCCCTAATTTCCAAAAAGTAAATATTTTTTCATCAAAATCCTTCTCATTACTCATAGAAAATTGGAGCTTTTCTAATATGTAACCAAAAATTCAAAAACTGATTCATTGACACACATATATCATACACGCCTTTTCACTAAATAACTTGTATAATTCCTATTTCCATAAAGAAAATTCCAATTGACTAATATAGATGACAATCAGTGATGCGACACCGAATTATTAAACAGGGAATAAAAATCATTCAACAAATTAACTAATTTTTCTCACTTTAAAAATACTCTGAATTTCATATCCCTACTAATATAAAAGAGTCAATCCGCCATTCACTATTCATTTGTGAAGCATTTTCGTTGCCCATTTTATCCTCACCAATTAACATGTTTTCCCCCACTTTATAAATATTTTGCACCTCAAAATAAAAGGGTCATATAGACTTATTACTTGCCACAATTGTTGACTTCTTTATCCGCCGTGCACTATTCATTTCTGAAGCCTTTTCGTAGTCGGCTGAAGAGATATTTTCGTAGTCGGCTGAAGAGATATTTTCGTAGTCGGTTGAAGAGATTAGTCTATTTATATGGGAGAACTAATGAAGAAAAATTTATTCCATCATCGAGAATTTCTTAACATTCATTGCCGTTTACTGTAAGTCTTTATCGCTGTTTACTGTAAGTATTTATATGTAAAAAAATATTTTAGTTTCTATTATCATTAAATAAATACAATTGTGTTCCATGATTAAGATTTTCGTAAGTAGTTAGGTATAGTTAATTTTATTTTTTTGTATATTTAGTATGCAAATATCATTATGTTTCCCTACTAATCTTGAAAATATTTATTTTACTCCATTACGTTCTTCAGCTTGTACGACTAAATTTTGAAGTTTTGGTATTGCAGCAGAACATAAACTTTTACTGTAAGTATTTATATGTAGAAGTTATTTTTGTTCATATTATTATTACTTTTGCATGTTTAGTATTTAGTATTTCTTTAAGTAAATATAATTGTGTTCCATGTTTAAGATTTTTGTAAGTAGTTAGGTATAGTTAATTTTGTTTGTATAGATTTAATATTTCTCTATGTTTCACAATAAATTCTGAAGCATATTAGGTTAACTTAATAAGTTTGTCAACATATCATTTTAGTATTATTAGTATTATTACTGGGTTGTCAACATTAAATTTTTACTACTTAAATTACAACAATTAACAATACTTACATAAAATCCTACATGGATTCATGCAGATAAAAAAATTGACTAGGAAAGACAATAAAAAAGAAGAAATATAAAAAAAAAAAAAATTACTCCCCGTCCCGTGCACGCACGGGGAGATATGAAGTCCCCGTGCACGCACGGGGACAGCCAAATTTTTTTTTAAAATATTTTTTTACGTTTTTTTTTCCCTTCTTTTTTTAGCTAAAAATTCTATTGATTTACATTTTACAAAAACTATAAATGCAATTTCACTTATTACAAATTTAAATCAAAAATATTAGAAAATATTTCATTTCATACATACATGAAATCTAAATTCCCCCCCGAGCCCCCACGAGGGGCGCTGCCCCCTTGACCCCCGCGACCTGACCGGTCAGGTCGATCCCCGTTGGGGGCGTTTCCCCCAAACCCCCACGAGGGGCGTTGCCCCCTCGACACCTGCAACATTCAGGCGTTGCCCCAAAATATTTGATGAGATATGATTAAACTATGGGCTCATGCTATATGCCAGGACAGAGCATGTGATTTTAACAATATATTATAGTTTTCTAAAAAATGTTTTATTCCCTGTTGTTGCATATTGTTTTATGTATTATGTTTTACAATTTTTTGTGGCTTATAGAATAGAGATGGAAATGCTCAATTTAAAGTGCTTACTTTGTGTTTGAAATATGGATTATGTTAATTTCACTGGGTACCATCAATTATTGTCATTTCATTTTCTAATTCTTCGTTTTATTATAGTTGATGAGTGTTTTTGTTCGATTCAATTTCTCTTCGTTTGTGTATTTGGGCTTTATAACTATTTTTCGGCATACGAATTTGTTATTTCTTGTACTGTGTTAGAAATTTGTTTTTGCTAAATTGAGAAATTCAAATCACACATTTGTCTAATTTCATTCTAAAACAATGTGAGTCAAAGCAAAAGAAATTAATATTGAGTGGAATACTCTTGACTTGGTTTCATGAAGACATTTCGCATTAGCTGCAAATATGTTAAATAAGTTCATATATTTCATGTTAATTTTATTCCCACTTATTAACTTTCTTCACTTTTTGTGGTTGCTTTTAGTCTCAACTATTTCGCATATTTTTCTCATGGATGTTCGGAATTCCGATGAAGTTACTGCTCCTTTAAACTTCAGAACATTGTCCTCTCGCCAACAACAAACCCAAAGGCAAAGAGGGCGACGACAACGGTTTCGCACTGGACGTACCGATCATCGCAAAAGAATAGCATCTGGACATAATAATTCTGATGCTAATCCTACGTTATCAGAACAGAATAATTCCAATTCTGTGCAAATGCAATCTCCTATAATGAATCATAATTTCCAAGATGCTGAAACTTCTACTTCAACAAACCAAGATTCTCCTATTATTTACAACACTGAATTACAACGTAATTTTAATATATTAAACATACCAACCACTTCATATGTATTACCTACGTGCGATATTTGTAAACATTGTAGTGCAAGAAAATTTTATAGAGAAAGCAAAGGTTTATATTGCTCTGATGGAAAAGTTTATCTTTCTATGCCTGATTCACCCTCTGAATTGTACAAGTTATTTACGTCCAAAGAATCAAAAAATATGGAATTCAAAAGGCTTGTAAGAGGATATAATAACCATTTTGCTTTTACTTCATTTGGTGTTAAATATGATAAAAATCTCTTCAAATCATACAAAGGTATTTACACATTTCGAATTCAAGGGCAAATATATCATTACGTAAATAAACTTATTCCACAAGACAATAAGCCTTCTTACATGCAGTTATATTTCTATGACACAGACAATGAACTTAAAAATCGTATTGAAACTTCAGAACACTTTGTTGAACATACCTTACTTGTCTTAATTGAAATTCTGAAGGTAAATCCATATAGTAGATTTTTTAGATCTCTAACTAATATACCTAATTTGGAAGACCATGAAATACACATAAGATGCGATCCAGGACTTGATCAACGCGTCTTTAACACTCCTACAGTATCTCAAGTAGCTGCTATATGGGTGGAAGATGATACGAATGCTAATGTTCGCGTTCGTGATATTATTATACATGGTCATTCTAATGATGCACATAGAGTTCATTATTATTACGGTTGCTATGATCCTTTGCAGTATCCATTACTTTTCCCATACGGGGAATCTGGTTGGCACGAAGGCATTGGGAGATGCATGCACACCTCTGTTCAACGTACTTCTGAATTTGATGTCATACCTTCAACAGTGACTTCTGCAGCTGAATTTATTGAACACGAGAATGAAGGTTTGTAAACAAATTCTGTTCTACATTTTTTGTTCATTTGTACACTGTAACTGTTATAAATAAATGATATCTTTTTTGTAGTGCGTAGTGGAATGAAGCACCGATCTCAGGTTTCTTGCCGAGAATATTATTCATACAAATTGCAAATTCGGCCTTACAGTAAGTCTATTTTGCTTCACAGTGGTCGATTATTTCAACAATATGTTGTAGATATGTATGTTAAAATTGAAACTGCAAGATTAGACTATTTTCGAAATAACCAGAAACAAATTCGAGCGGAACTTTACCAGGGTATTGTAGATAGTGTTCAAACTGGAGAGACGAGAGGTTACAACATTGGAAGAAAATTTATTTTACCACAGTCTTTTACATGTGGTCCTAGAGATATGATAAGGAGATATATGGATGCAATGGCTATTGTGCAGCGTTATGGAAAACCAGATATATTTTTGACTATTACATGTAATCCAAATTGGTTAGAGATTACACAAGAACTAAAACACAATGACGAGATTCAAAATCGCCCAGATTTAATTGCACGTATATTTAGAGCGAAATTAGAAGAGTTGAAAGATGATTTATACAAAAAAAACATCTTCGGCCCTGTTGTTGCACACATATATGTTATCGAATTCCAAAAAAGAGGTCTTCCTCATGCACATTTTTTACTCATTTTCAAATGCAGCCACAAAATTCGTTCTGCTGTAGATGTTGATAAAATAGTTAGTTGTGAGATTCCTGACCAAACCAGATATCCTCATCTTCATTCTGTTATTGTCAAACATAATATGCATGGTCCTTGTGGGGATTTGAATCCCAAAAATGTATGTATGGAATCTAATGGAAAATGCAAAAATAAATTCCCTAAGGATTATTGTAATATTACTACATTTGGTGATAACTCATACCATTTCTATAAACGGCGCAATGATGATATTTGTATTAAAGTTAGAGGGCGTATGTTGGACAATCGATGGGTCGTGCCGTACAATCCTGATTTAAGTGCAAAATTTGATTGCCACTTAAATGTCGAAGTATGTTCTTCTATTAAAGCTGTAAAATATTTGTACAAATATGTGTACAAAGGCCATGATCGGATTAATTTCTCAATTACACCAGCTGAAACAGTGAAAGAAATCGATGAAATTTCTGCTTATCAAATTGCTAGATGGATATCTCCACCTGAGGCAATGTGGAGGATTTTATCGTTTAATTTAGCAGAAATTCATCCAACTGTTTATTCTTTACAATTTCATTCCTAAATTATCAACAAGTGCGATATAACGACGAAGATGATTTAACTACTATTATTGAGAATGAAGATACAAGACGAACAATGTTAACAGAATTTTTTAGAATAAATGAAGCAGATGAATTTGCTCGTACATTATTATATCGAGATTTTCCAGCACACTTCGTTTGGAATTCATCTAAGAAAATTTGGACTCCCAGAAAGAAACATATTGTCATAGGCCGAATTGTTTCAGCACATCCTTCTGAAGGAGAAAGATATTTCCTACGGGTGCTTCTCAATCATATTCGAGGTCCAATGTCATTTCATCATTTACGAACTTTAAATGGAAAAACTGTAAGTACATATCGAGAAGCAACACTTTTACATGGCTTGTTAAGCGGAGACAATCATTGTGAAGAATGTCTATCTGAAGCTATTGTTTATAAAATGCATATTTCTTTAATACGTCTATTTGCTACACTTCTTATACTCTGTAATCCTGATCATCCAAAATTACTTTGGAATAAATTTAAGAGTTATATGACTGACGATTATGTACATGAAAATAAACCTCAAGATGTTGCTGAATTACAGGCGTTGGAAGACATAAATTCTATTATAGAATCATTGGGTAAAAATATAAATGATTATGAAATAGTGTCATTCAATGTTAATATAGATGAAAATGAGAGGTTGACAAGAATGATCGCAGAGGAGACAACAAATTTGGATATTTAAGGGGGTTACGCTTGTGCAGCAAGCTTAAATAATCAGCAAAAAATTGCGTATGATACTATAATGGAAAAAATAAATTGTAATTCAAGTGCAGTTTACTTCATTGATGGTCCAGGAGGAACATGTAAAACTTTTCTATATAAAGCACTTTTAGCTGGTGTGAGGTCACAAAATTTAATTGCTTTGCTCATCGCATCGTCTGGAGTAGCTGCATCTCTTTTACCTGGAGGACGAACAGCTCATTCAAGATTTAAAATTCCGTTGGAAACAGTTAGACAAATCACTTGTTCTGTTAGTAAACAGTCTGCTTTAGGAACTTTGTTAAAAATGTCAAAGTTAATACTCTGGGATAAAGCACCTATGGTAAATCGGTGTGCCATTGAAGTTGTTGATAAAATGTTTAAAGATATTACTGATTGTAATTCGCCTTTCGGTGGAAAAGTAGTAGTTTTAGGAGGAGATTTCCGACAAGTTTTACCAGTAGTACCAAGAGGGAAAAAAGATGACATTATGAAAGCTACCTTAATTTTCTTTGATCTATGGCCTTTATATACACACATACCCTTGGTTGAAAACATGAGAGCAAAATTAGATCCAGCATTTTGTGATTACTTACTTCGTATTGGAAATGGAACAGAGCAAGAACATAATTGTCATTGCATTAAACTTCCTAAAGACATAATTGTACCATTTGAAGATGAGGTTACATCTCTCAGAAATTTAATAAATCATGTATTCCCGAACATCGAAACGTATGTTGATAATTTACATACAAAGGCAGACCGAGTTATTCTAACGCCTCGAAATGAATGTGTTGATCATATTAATAGAATTTTACTCGATCAAATTCCTGGTCAAATTTACATATATTATAGCTTTGATGAAGCAATTGACAAAACAGAACAAAGTTTACAAGAAGATTTCTTGAATACTTTGACCCCTAATGGAATACCACCACATGAATTGAAGCTTAAGATTAATTGTCCTGTAATGTTATTGCGGAATATCAATCCAGCTGAAGGTTTATGCAATGGGACGCGTCTTACTTGTAGAAAATTTGATAAAAACGTCATTCTTGCTGAAATTACATCTGGTAAATATTGTGGAAAATATGTTTTCGTACCAAGAATCCCTTTTGTACCTCTGAAAAATGATCAATCTTCAATTCCATTTAAAAGAACTCAATTTCCAATTAGCCCATGTTTTGCAATGACAATAAATAAAGCACAGGGTCAAACACTTGAATTTGTCGGTTTGTATCTACCTGAACCAGTTTTCTGTCATGGTCAACTTTATGTAGCATTATCAAGAGCTAAAACAAGCAAATGTTTAAAAATCCTACTCAAACCATCAAACACTCAAACTATGCACTTTAGATGTACTAAAAATGTTGTCTACAAAGAAATTATTTCATTCATACATATTTAGAACTACAAATATTTTGTAAGTATTTTTTCACACCTCTTATCCACTATTTTGAAACATAAATGGTGTACAAATTTTTATAAGCAGCATTTGTAGTTCTTTGATAATCAGGTTCATGGAGTAACACGTGAATTTCTCATAGATCGTAATGACAACGTTTTGTTGCAAGCTGTCACCCTTTTTGATGAGGTGAAACAAATCGACACTTCGATTGCTTCTGCTTTTTATAATACTCCTACACACATGCTGTAGTATTCTTAAATCTGGATACAATTGAGCCTAAATCACGTGGTTTATTTCCTTCTGGGTCATAGTAATCAAATCTTTTTCACTAATCTAATTAAACTCTGATTTCTTCTTTCAGGGTCTAATTATCATTGCACATTGGTTAGAACTAATGTTTCATTGGCGTTAAGTGCATCAAGAACAAAAAAATACGCATCTTCCTGTTGAGATGTAAACTTCTATCAGAGAATGGATTCGTTTTGCAAGATACTAACCGCAAGTAATACTAGCACACATGAAAGCTTCTCTGTTCTTGGTAATGGTAATCCCACAGTATTGTAATTTGACCTCATGCAATAATGATGTACAACCAATACGCTCTATTCTTTTTGAACGTCATGACTTGCCAAAGCTTCTGAGGTAGTCTTTTATCAGAAAAATTCACTTTCGAGTTCTCTTTAATAAGCCTTTATTAATTGAATATACGATTTCATGATTATCCAACATCTTCACAGATTAGGACAACCACAACAACATGGCAGGTGATGGTGCACTTAAGCATACTATTCAAAATGTGATCACGTTAGAAGAACAAATAAATGCAATAGATGATGATTGTAATCATGGAGAATTATTTTCCCCATACTTTTCTGGATGTATGTATGTTTGCTCTTTGTTTTATTTTTTACATAACAATTTCGAAAGATAAATTCTCTATGGATGTCGTTTAAGTTTTTTTAAATTTCTTCGCACTCTTTGAATGTTTTATAACTGTATTCTATGGGTGAAATCATATGTAAATTTATTTTATTCCATTAAACTCATTTTGCTAACTTTGCGTATATCTCCCTTTAATCCTTCATATTGAACGCTAATATTACCTTCAAAATAACAAAAGCCGTGCATTGCACGGCCATAACTAGTATGATTATAAAAGAGACCCGAGTCCATTTCTTGAAGAGCTTGGGCTTGGGCTTGCGCTTGCGCTTGCCAGAGATGGAGAAAGGTTGGGGTTTTTGTTGGAGCTTTCCGATAGATGGTTCGTCGTGCACTTGCCTCTTCCTGTTCGCTATTGCGGCCTCTGCCGCTTTTGTACCCTTTGAATTTCGCCATCATTACAACTGATTTCTTTTGGGTTTGAAAAGAATAGGGAGGCACAAAATGGAGAGGTGTACTTGGGAGTACACGGTTTGCGGTCTTGTCCTCCACACTGACGTCTTGTTTAAATAATTGAAGAAATTAAATTCACATATTATTTCTGTCATACACGTAGGCAAAGAGAGAAATGGAATCTGTCCGATAAGTGATAGAGTACAAAAATATAAACTTGAGTGGTAGCCAAAGTTTACCGTGTGTTGAAACATTTTTACTCCTCAAAATTCCTAAATAATAAAAATAAAAATGTACTTAAAAATTAAAAAATAATCACTTTAATTTTCCATTTCATTCTTACCATTCAATTTATGTTTATTAAATACAATTATTATTAATTAACATTATTGATTTCAAAAAATTAAGTCAATTAATTTCCACTACATGCAATTATTACAAATTATGAGTATATAATTAATAAAAACATTATTGCATTTTTAAAAATTATAATAATACTAAACATATATAATTAATTTGAAATGGCATAGGCTATGACTAATATTATTATATATGACCAGTGCCAAAATAACAATTGAGGAAAATAGAAGGGACAAAAGAGGGTACATTGTCTATGATCACATCACCATGTCATTACCGTTGCCGGAATTAAAAAGAAAGGCACCTAACACTCCCACGATCCTTGATGGTCACTCAATGCCTCATAAAACCTTATTATACTTTTATCGATGTCAATAATAAGACGACCTTAGCAATAATCACATGGCAATATCTGAGGCCATGAACCCATTTTGATATGAACTCGTCACGAGCAAAGAGAATCGAGGTCGCGTGTGCACAATAAATTAATACAGTTGGTTACGATTGACATACAATTTGATTACATGTCTTGTTAATAAAGAAATAATATTTAGTGAAAAAAATATGCAGTATGTACACTTAATAAGCCTTTGTTTGATCATTATCATTTACAAATATATTTTTTCTCTTCTTTTTAACAACATATTTTTCAATAAAATAATATTACGTGTAAATTCAAAAACAAATTCTTATTTTTTAACCAAACATTCTTCATCAATCTAGTATTCCAAAATACATTCTTAGTAAAAAAAAAATGGGGCTCAAACAGACGCTATATAAAAAAACACTTATTTAATTATTCTGCCGACCAATCAATTTCATGTTTCAAAACTTTTTCGGTTGATAACCCACTAGCAAAAGTTCCACTCCCAATAATCGCAATAAATTGATCCTTAATAATTTTTTATAAAAGTATCATGCTACTTGTACATGGCCACATGAGCCTTGTACTTATGGGGGCGCCAGTTGCATACAACCATCATTTTCCTTTTACAAAAACTATTCAAGTTGTGCAATCCATAGTAATAAAATCTAGCTCAATCGGTCGGATCGGAAAATCGGAGGCTCAAGCCTGACCGAGTCGGGCATATTAATTTAATAGAAATGTACTCGACTCGGTCAAAATAAGGCTTTGACCGTGTTAACCGATGATTTCACTGACTAGCTGAGTTTTGAAATCCACATGCAAAGTTTTTGGGCTTAAGAGAATTGAACATTGGACCTCTAAAGGAAATAATTGATTCTCACCGCTTGAACACAAAGTACTTTAGTATTATTTATGTTCAATAACTTGTATCTATTTAATGAATCATTTATAGGTTTTTTAAAAATCATTGATCCAACATTTTTCTTTATTTTATAAACCTAAATAATTAGTGAGAAGTAACTTAAAAACTTTAATTTTACCTAATTTTTTTATATTTATATTTTTTTTGTAGATTTTTATGCAATAACCCATCGGTCTGACCACTAACTTGCTAGTTCGACCAGTAACCCAAGATCCAATACCTTGTTTCGATCGATATTCGGGTAGAGTCTAATAATTATGGTGTAATCTAAATATGGGAAAATTAGGCCTAATGCCCCATTAAACTAACTAAATTGAATAATACCCTTTTAAAACTAATTAAATAATTCAACCCGTAATTTATATGTGATAAACCTAAAATCCAATTTTCCTTGAGTACCGGACATTGGTACCGATGGAAACGTCGGAATCTCCACATTTGGCGACCCGCGACCAAACTAGTCGAAAGTCACCACTAGCTAGCTCCCCACCCCTGGACGACCTCACTCATGCCACCAATTTGCACCAAAATACTAGCAAAGAACCGGAATTGAATCCAGAAGTTCTCCTTGTCGCAATAGGTGCGACGCAATCTGTGAAAATTTGCAATTCCAACTCTGTTAAACGAATTCCGATTGCGGACCACCTGGACTAGGTGCACCTTCACCTAGCGCACCTTGCCTGGCCATGGGTCAAGACCAATTACACCTGGGACCGGATCAATTTTTGGCTGCAACGATGAACTTGTGTGAAAAATTTGGAACTAACCAATTTGATGAATCTATGCTGCTCCAACAATCGGATTTGATTTTGCCCCTTTACCTTTTATTATTTGAACTTGATGTTGCAAGTGATTAAAACTCTTGGACTTTCATTACCGATAAGTCTTATTTTTAGTGGAAGCGGCTGTTAAGCAACAAATTGATAATTGCATCTTACCGAATGATAATGGCAGCTATATTTTAGGCACTAAAATGTAAAAATGTTTGCGTGTTAACTCATTTTTTTTATTTCGTCAATTTTGAGTGTTAGTCACTTTTTTTTTTTTAATTTGTATCACTTTTTTTAAAATTTTCGTCACTTTTTTGAGTTTGTCACTTTTTTAATCTGTATAACTTCTTTTAATTTGTGCAACTTTTTTGAATTCGTCACTTTTTTAAAAATGTCACTCTTTTTGAATGTTTTCACTTTTTTTAATGTTTATCACTTTTTTTAGTTATCTCGATTTCTATCACTTTTTTAGTGACAAACATTAATTTTTAATAAAAGTGACATTGTATGTCATTTTTTAATAAAAAAATGACATTTAACTTTAAAAAGTCGTGAGTCACTTTTTCAGTGTCACTTTTTTTACTGTCACTTTTTCTATTAAAACTAGTGACAATTGATTTTATACAGTATTTTTTACTTTCAAAATATGTTTCATATGATTTTCCAAAAGATCCTTAATTTTAAGGGTATTTTTGTAAGTTCCCGGAATCAAGACTGGAGCCCTTGGTTCCAAATTACTTGAGCCCGTAAGAGTCCATGTGAAGGCCCATTCAAGACACTGTTTATGGGCTAATTTTGAGCTCTGTAGTGTAGACCTCGACCATTTTCAGAGAACTGCGAAGGGCTTTTCAGCTATAACACATACGGGGGTTAAGATCCAAAGGCAGAAAGAAAAAATGTGGAGGAGGCCGTCGTCGCTTCTAGCAAGAAGAACTTTCCTCGGTAGGAAAACGGCAGCTCAGAAGTTCAGGGATACAGTTTTTCATTATCAGGTATCCAATTCTGAGTTTCTAAAATTAAGCGTTCCATGTATTGAATCCTTGTTTCATAAATCGGATTTCTCCATCTCGGTATGTGGAAAATCTGAATTTTGTCCGAACCCAAGATTTTTCTCAACGAACCCATCTGAAAATTACGCGGAAGAAATCGCGGAATCGTCCGTTTCGGAAGCCAATGAAGGGTTCGGGGGGAGCTTGAATAATGTGTTTGATGAAAGTATGAGCTCTATTTCGTCGGGATTGGAAGCTGGGTCTTCGATCTTAAATGAAGACGCGGATGGCTTAGAGTTAAATGATGGTTTGGCTGCTGAAATTGATGAGAGTTCTGTTCCTATGGACCAAAAGTTTGGTTCTTTTGCAAGCGAGGAGGAGGAAATTGGAAAAATGGAGGAGAATGATATGGAAAAGGTGCAAAGTTTGTTGTCATTGCTTCAGAGCAGTGGTACTGCTGATGGGTCTCTAGAGAATGACTTTGAAAAAATGGGTTTGGTTTTGAATGAAGATTTTGTGACTATGGTGCTTGAAACACCTTATGTTCCAGGGGAGAATTTAATCGGCTTTTTCAGGTGGGTTTTGAAGAAATCGGAGTTTAAGGTGACGACACAGGTTCTTGACGCACTTGTTAGTGCAATATGCAAGGCAAATAGGAAGAGAGAAGCGTACGCTTTATGGGACCTGGTGCAGGAAGTTGGGGTGGAGGAGAAGGGCATCCTGAGTACTGGGAGTTTAAACGAATTAATAGCACTATTTTCGAGGTTAGGGAAAGGAAAGGCGGCATTTGATGTGTTCAATAAGTTTGGAGAGTTTGAATCTCCCACAAATCCTGATGCATATTATAGTACGATTGAAGCTCTTTGTAAGAGGTCATTTTTCGATTGGGCTTGTTCAGTTTGTGAGAAGATGTTACAAGACGATAAACTTCCTAATAGCGAGAGAGTTGGGAAAATAATTTCTTATTTGTGCAGGGGAAGTAAGGCTAAAGATGCACACTCAGTTTATCTGTCTGCTAAGGAAAATAAAATATATCCTCCTCGGTCTTCTGTAAATTTTTTGATCAGCTCCCTTTGTCGACTTAGACAAACTGATAAAGAAACACCTACAGAAATCGATAAGGAAACTGATAGGGAAACTGTTTCCTTGGCTTTAGAGATGCTGAAGGATTATACAAGAGAAGAAAGGATGTATGCAATTAAGCCTTTCTCGAGTGTCATTCAGAAATTGTGTTGGATTGAAGATGTTGAAAGGGCAAAAACATTGCTCCTCGAGATGATTGATGTGGGTCCACCTCCTGGAAACGCCATCTTCAATACAGTCATCAACGGGCTTGCAAAAGTCGGGGACATGGATGAAGCTATGAAAATAATGAGACTGATGGAGAGCAGAGGTTTGAAACCTGATGTATACACTTACAGTGTCATTATGAGTGGCTATGCAAAGGGTGGTGCAATGGAGGAAGCATGCAAGATTTTCGATGAAGCCAAAAAGAAGCACTCTAAGCTGAGTCCTGTTACATATCATACACTCATTCGTGGGTTCTGCAAGCTTGAACAATATGAGGCGGCTGTGAATTTGTTGCGGGAGATGAAGGACCATGGAGTTCACCCAAATCATGATGAGTACAATAAGCTCATCAAATCTCTTTGCTTGAAGGCTTTAGATTGGGAAACTGCGGAGAAGTTGCGAGAAGAGATGAAAGATAATGGCTTGATTCTAAATGGTAGAACAACTGCTCTTATAAATGCAGTGAAGGAATTACAAGAAGAAGGGATAAGCCATGAAGTAATTGCTGCAGCCTGAATTGAATCCAATTTACCCTTTTACTGAAAGCTAATTTAGCGTCAAGATTTTGATGCCAAATCTGGGACCACTTTTGTAATGTTTTTCTTTTCCTCTTCTTTTTTTTCCAGTTAGTGATATAGAATATAATTGAATGCATTTCTGGTGAAGTCCATTATAATTTCTGTGCTGTTTATGTTCACTTTTCGTTTGAGAATTTGGTGAAGTGAGCTTTTCTTTCGCATCTTGACTTGCTTAAATGCTACTTTTCTGGAATAGTTAGTATTTATGGTTAGTAAAGAAAGTAGTTTTGAAAATCATGGCAGAATAAGTTACTTTAAGCATAACGACACGTGTTCTAAAGCAATTTACATCATTTCTTGATCTAACCTGGTTATTGGTGGCGCATTAAGACGACGAAATTTAGAACAGCTGTGATACCTAATTCCTCGTGTGTACATTATCTACTACCGTTATTATCACGCAGCACCTGCTCTATTACAGTCAAGTGACAGTCAGTCATTTTATCTACATTCAAGCAGTATTCTGAACTGCTCGAAATACCTTTTCTTCTCCAGCTGTCTTTTGACTCTCGTGATGTCAGCCCATTTATCAACATTACAGAAGACGATTGTAATCAGATGTGAGCTGCTTTTTGTGTTGGTTTGATATATAATTTGCTGAGGGGTTGCGTGCTCAGCCTATGTGGCAGTTTAAGCGCGTATGACCAGATTAGATTTTATTCAGAGACTACATTGCTACATTTTTATTTTTATTTTTTGTGATTTTCCGGATGTTGTGATGTGATGAAAATAGATTACAGCTTTTGGTTGATGATTATGTTATGATATTACCTGAAATTAATGTGATAGAGATGTTCTTAATATGTTTTCGAGCATTGTTAACCTGCATTACGAGAATGTCTCACAATCTTTACTATTGTTATTATAGGATGTTATACTGTGAAATGTTAAGTACTCGATTTTTGATAAATATGTATAAATGAGAAAGCAGGTTATTTTCAAAATTCTCCCCTCTCTGAGTTTATCAACTTTTTATCAGGTAGAAGTTGAGTTCTTGTGCAACTTTTGAAGACAGAGCCTTTGATTTTGGAGTGAAGCCTCATGATAGAGCTAGTTTGTATGACTGACTTCATAAAGCAGGTAGTCCTTATTTTGGGAAACATGTTCATTTTGGATGTCATTTTGCATCATTTGTAAACAGCTATGTTGATTCATTACATATTTTGTATCTACATGTATACTTTACGTTGTTTTAATAATAAAAGTTTCTAAGTTCGACTTCTCTAATGCGTTGTTTTGTTGTGGTTATTGGAAAGGAAAATGGTGTCGGATTTGTTGTGATTATTATGATGGGTTATGTTGCATTTTATTACATGTTGGTTAGTACAAATTACATGGGAGACAACGTCGATTTTTTATTTTTTATTTTTAAAAAAAAGTAAAAATAAGTTGCACGATATAGTAGTTTTGATTGTGGGTCGAACCTCTAGATGGTATCTATCATCAGCACGTCACATTTAAGGTCCATTATTGTTACTCGGGATGAGTCGTGAGAGTTTTCACCATGAGTTGATGAACGGATATATACATGTACTAGGTAGACCACGATTGAGTGGGATGCAAACAACCAAGGTGTACACAGTCAAGTGGAAGGTCCTCGGCCAAGTGGATGTTTACTTGTGAGGTTTTTTGGGCTTCACTCCGTTTTTGGTGGTGATCGTGTTGTTAAAGAAGTTTTATTGATGATTACTTGTTGCGTATTAGTGGTCTTAGGGAGTGTTTGGTAGAGATTAAAATCGGATTAAAATTGAAAAATTAGCCGTTATTGTTGACTTTTATTAGACGAGTGAGACTCAATAACGGTTATATTTTTTCAATTTTAATTGGATTTTAATCCTTCCTAAACAGGCTCAGTCTATTTGTATCAGCGAGGTACAATACTTTCGACGACCCCCTAATTTTGAAGGTAGCCTTGGACGAAAATTCTCTCCCTTTTTTCTTTTTCTTCCTTGTCTTGTCCTTATATTTTTGCTCATATTTTTTTCTAGTCGTTGCATCGTTATATATATATATATATATATATATATATATATATATATATATATATATATATATATATATATCTTCTATATATTAAAAGTGGCCACGTAACGAAATTTCTTGTTTTTAACGGAAAAACTAACGAAATTTGTTGTTTTAACGGACTATGTAATGGAATTTCTTGTTTTAAACAGGCAGCTGCACCTTCGTTCAGTGTTTTTATCATAACTTTGTATTCAGATGTCCGATTTAGGCTATTTAAAATGTGTTGGAAAGCTAACTCATCTGGCTACAACTTTGATTTAGACATCATTCTCCAATTCGATCACTTTCTATGCCAAAAATATGTCTCAATATGAGACTAAAACATCGGAGCATAACCTTTCGGTTGTAAATTGATTTGTGATCATCTTTTGACTAAATTTGATTTCATTGACGTCTTCCTTTATCCAATTGACTCCGAACACTCTCGAATCTTCATCGTGAGGTTAGGCACAACTTTTAAGTATTTATATTTTAGTCCCCGAACTTTGGATCCCTTACAATTTAGCAATTTTTCCAAATTTGTCAACTTTTGCTTATTTTTTTCGATCTCACCAACTTACATCACAACATCAAAATCACACATCTAATTATTTAACAATTACATAAACATTACATCATTAATTATTTAATTAACTAAAAAATTTACATCTTTATTAATAACAAATTAATTATTAAACAAAACTATTAAATATAAACTAGGCAAACGTGCATTGCACGTTGCTTGCGTCTAGTGTGTGTGTGTGTATATATATATATATATATATATATATATATATATATATATATATATATTATTCAAAAAATTAGTTGAAACATGTTTCTATTTATTATCAGGATTTTAATTCTCACGACCTTGTGCAATAAAAACTTGTCGAGAGAATAGGGTAACATTAAGATATAAAACAAATCATAGCATGAAGCAACTTATTGGAACAAAGTACATCGATGGAAAAATGAATAATAGTCCTTCCTTTGTTTTACTTTGATTACCACATTTTACTCAACTATTTTTAAAATTTCGTTTATTTGAGAAAAATTCAAACAACTACTATTCTATAATTGTTTTGTCCTACTGGGTTTAACCTAATGTATGTCGTTATTTTCTTAATTTATCATCTATTGGTATGGCTCTACTTTGTGGAGTATATTGTCATTTTGTTGTATCCACCCTTGATATGATTTTGTATCTATCTCAACATCATCATATATATTCGTCTTG
This sequence comes from Fraxinus americana, assembly GCA_035079005.1. Lineage (NCBI taxonomy): Eukaryota > Viridiplantae > Streptophyta > Magnoliopsida > Lamiales > Oleaceae > Fraxinus > Fraxinus americana. The sequence goes on along the minus strand of CM068707.1, from coordinate 39,764,836 downwards.
GCTTGATGGCTAACCGGCCATGATATTCTTATCACGCCAAAATTAACATTACTTGTTATAGTTGCTATTTGATAAATATCTAGTTGCATTTGATCTCTCAATAGATCTAGCAACAATAGAGCAAAGAAACGAAGAAAGATTCATGTAGCTTGTCCCAAATTCATTAGGAATAAGTTATAATATGTTGCTTATATGATCTTGTGATGTTGCTAAGACATAGTTGTAACGATCCGACATCTATGTCCAATCTGTTATATCATATGTACGGTTCCCTTTGTGAGAACATCTACCTTCTTACCTTTCACGACTCTCTGTCGCTTCCATGAGGATTCAAACACAAAACATTTATCTTATGAAAGATTTAAGTTGAATTCTGATATCAATTGGGTAACTCTTATAGGATTGTGTTGGACTTAAAATTGAAGAAAGATTCTATCTCCATTGTTGTGTCCGTCAGAAGTTGCAATAGGCTCCTCGAGTAGTTCGCCTCCGTTCTTCTGGAGGGCAACTTCTTTTTAGGGTCTAAAGCATGACATCAACTTTTTGAGGGGGTTCATGGAACCTGATGCTTAATAAATCAGTACTTTAACCGACTTGACCGGGGTAGAGCAGGGTATAGCCAGGCTGCAAGCTTCAATTTTCTGCTCCTTATCAGCCCCCTTCCCCTTGCTTTTTGAAAGAAAAGAGCGCATGTTGTCTAAGGCTAAGAGGAAATTGAAGTGAGAAAGAAATCAGCAACAATGATCAACTGGGAATCAGGAGGATACACAGGAAAAAACTAGTTAATTTTGATATTTAGACTGAAATAAGAAGAAACTAAGAGAGCAGCATATGCTTTCATGACTCGTGAGGTTAGATTTTGACTAATGAAGAGGAAAGACTTTGAACGTGAAAACTAAAAGAGTGGTAGAAGATTCTCTCTTTGTAGTGTATACCTGCCTCATATATCAATTGACATTTTGTCGAGTTTCAGGACAATGGAGCCAGTTGTCTCCTATAGAGAGTTGATTTTAAATACATGATTCAAGAGGAGACTTGGATTTCTAGGACACAATATCATTTTTTCTGGAACTCATATTCTCTGCATAAAACAAATTTGTAATTCCATCTGTGTATCCACCTATGTTTTTCTTAGTCGGTCTCAGGCCCTCGTAAAAGTAAGAAGGTTAAGGTTGGTTGTGTTAGAAATATAAATCATATCTAAAATCGAAATCAAATCTATATGCAAACATCCTAGATTAAAATCACCAAAAGCTTAGGATCTACATCATGCCAGAATATTAGGATTTACAGATTTGGATTATATACCTGGATCCATTATGAACGATTATTAACTGTTGCGGAATTATTACGACAATCGATCACGTACTGATGAACACGAACGAAGGGGTGTGGTTTGTGTCTTCCTCAACCAAATCGTCTTATTTCCTCAATGGGACCGTCGTCTCTCTTCCAGATGGGGAGAAGGGAAACTATGTATGATTTGATGTGTTGGGGACCATAACCAAAATGATCTTTATATATTGCATAATTAGAGTTCTCATAATCCCCTATTTATAACAATATTGGTATCTACTCAATTAGCCCATATTTATTATAATTGAATTAAATATGTTGCCATTAAATATAAAAAAAATCATTGATTTTCCTAACCTCCTAAATATTTAGGAGTGCCACTCCTAAATAATTTAGAAAATCGTTGGTTTTCCTAACAGGTTGACCACTAGCTTAAAACTTGTCAAAACTTATGACATGAATCCTAAATTCCTAATACACCTATGTTCTTTGGTGAGTTATGTGGATTGATTAACAAAAAATCATAATCTAGTTGCTCATGCATTTCTTCAATTTAACAAGCAGTGGAGGAATGAATACCGGGACTATGTACAACTATGCTTAAAGAACAATGCTGGAGTGTCAGGGACGGTTTGACACCCTACGTAATAGATCCCTCACAATAGGGGGAATGGATGATTTTTTTTTCCTTTTTTAATTCATATGGGTCCCGTGTGGATTCCACTATAAATGTGAGAGAATGTCAACTAGAATGTCAAATTTCTTCTGGTAAAATTGTTTAATCCATGCTTAAAATATGCACAGACAGGCTGAAAATGTTACAGGTTGGTAAGTCTTCAATGGGATTAGTATGGTTCAAGGTTTGCCGATGATGAGTAGTCACAAGGTTTTTTTTTGGCTTTTACCTATGACCTCGAGGCACCGATTGAGAACAATTTTGGGAAGAACGATGTAAGTAGCTAGATCATATTATGCGTCAATCTAAACATTCTCCCATGTATAGGAGTAACACGATTTTGGCAGAGCAAGTTATACGAGGGAGGGGTAGACAAAATTAAGACGACTAGTTTTAGTTGATAATATCTAGTTGTATTAGATGTCCCAATAGATCTAGCAAGCAACTACCAAAGATTAATAGAATTCACCCTAAACTTAGCGATGGAAACAATAACAGTCGTTACAATTAACTCCTCCTTCAAGAATTGATGTCCACAACAATTCATATTTCTAGTTGGGTGACTTTGTGGAATAGCCTTCCCCGAGTCACCTATCCACAACTCTAGAAGGGTACATGCCTACTGCCCGCTTCAATACCAACTGTTACAACCGTAATAATTAAGTCACTAGCAACTAGCAAGGAGAGGGTTCTTATTGGTTACAAATTGACCTGACATAGATAGTGAATTCTAATGGAACCAAGCAATCTAGGAACGGTGACCTGACTTCTCGATTTTCCGCAGCGCTTTAGCAACAGTCATCATATCTGGCCTATCTTCTCCCTTCTCTTGGATGCATCTGTGAGCAATATCTAGGAAATCTTGCAATTGCATCTCTGCTTCATTCCCCCCTTCTTCTGTAATTTTCTGATCTACGTAATGTTTTAATTGATCCTTCTGCAAAAAGCTCGTGTCGCACTTACTGATTCTGACTATTTCATCTACTGGATGTGGCCATATAGATTGTTGTCCAGCCAGGAGATTGAGTAAAAGCAAGCCAATACTATAGACATCAGTTTTCTGGTTAACAGTTTTTGACTTTGCATACTCAGGGTCCATATTTATACAATCCACTAACAAAACATCTTTCACCTGGAATTCTCCAGGAGGAAGCATTACTGAGTTTGAGAAGTCAAACATTTTAGTAACACCAAATCGATCGATGATCACTTTATCTGTCCTTAGCTCTCTATTATAGATCACAGGCCTGGGAAATGCAGCATGAAGATAGGCAATTGCATATGCAATATCAGCTGCGACTTTGAGTCTGCTTTTCCAGGGGAAAAAATTATCGCAGTTCGAGTAAAGTAGATCAGTAAGAAGTTCAATTCCAGCATCTTCATATACCATCGCCGCGTATTTGAATTCCAGGCAACAGCCTATAAGCTTTAATACATTTTTGAGATGGCTCATTTGTGATGTAATCGCAATATCACGGATGGCTCCATTAATTTTCCGGTGACTGATTAGTTCCTCACGGAACATCTTCACTAAAACTGGGCGTTCTCCCAAACATCCTTTAAATAAATAACCATTTTCACTGATATGCACGCACTGCACGAAGTCGTTTGTCGCTCTGATTAGCTCTTTGGCAGAGAAGCTAACGATTGGAATTCTATGGCGTCCATCAAAAGATGCAATAAGATCCTCCAGTAGTTCGCCACCGTTCTTCAAGAACTCGACTGATATTTCTTCCTTCTGATTTGGTCTAAAGCATGACTTCAACGTTTTGAGGGGATTCATGGAATCTGATGCTCAAGAAATCAGTCCTTGAAGGCTACCAGGGAATGAATTCCTGTAAGAAAGAAATTATATAAAAAATGAAGAAACTACCAGAGAGCAGCAGAATTTGTTTACTTTTACAAAACTTCGATTTTTATTAAGCTGCTTGTACATGTGCTTTTGCCAGGATTTTTAAGAGGAGACCAGGAAACAACGGAGTGGTTGATTTTGACCGGCGGCAATGTGAAAGAACCTTTTTTTTTTTTCTCCCCCCTTCGGTCTTTTGACTTTGTCAGCTTGTCTCCTACAGGGAGTTGATTTTAGTGATTTTGGACACATGATTAAGAGGAGACCTGGATGTTTAACACCGATTTCATTGCTTAAGTAAGCTTGAAATATTTCCTTACAGAAGTAAGTTCGTTTTGAAATAAATAATAAGGAGCCGTTCTCTTTGTGTTTCAGTTTTTTGTTTTGAGTTTTGAATTCATTTTGTGTTTTGTGTTTTGAGTGTCTGTTTTGAAGTTTCTGAAAACGCGTTCTTTTTGTCATTTTGAAAAACTGTTTTGAGAAACATGAAAATGGAAAACGCGTTTACTTTGAAATTTTGAGAATATTTTTGTAATAATATTTTATTCAATAAATATGATTATTCAATAAATTTTAATAATTTAATATTAATATAATAATAAATAACATATAAAATTAGCAGTTGGTGAATCTTAAAATATTTGTTTCTAGATATAAAAAACACATTAAATTAAATTCGACAAATCCTTATTTTTATCCTTGTACGTAACTTGTGACAATAATTACAGTGACGCACATGAAATACAGTGACGCACACGCACATGAACAGAACTTCGTCATGATTGGGTCAAGCGCACTTCTAACGCTACCAATGTTATTTTATTCATATTTATATTCTCTTGTTCATCTTAATCTTTTTTAATCAAAAAAAGTAATTTATCATTAATAAAAAGAATGGCATCCTCCAAGAGGACAAGGTATAATATCCATATACTTCATTGACATCCATGTTTGCAATATCTACGTGTAATAATGCAGCAATCAGAACCTTGCAAATCCTTAGTTCACAAATTGCAATCAAGGAAATTAGAAGTTCTTCAAATGAATCAAACTAACAAATATCAAACTAATTCAGCGGTTTGTTTGTTTACAGAAGCAACAATATTATTCATCATTCTCATATCACATAGTCAAAACATCTTAAATTCATACTTCTGACATTTTTCATCAGCCCAACAAGAGAGCTTTTATATCTATTACAAAAGAAAACTCATATTTAAGATAGATTTTCCTCATAGTACATGACCAAAATTCTTTTATTTATCTGATAGAAGGGCAAGAAAAGTCAAGGATTCTTGCCCCCATTGCCACCGCTTCTTCCTCTTGAATCATGCTTGGGATTGGGTCCTGCATAGTCATAATCTAATGTGGCATCAACCTTTAGTAGCTTTCTTGGATTCACATGGACCTAAAAAACATGGAGCATAAGGATCATTTAGAAGAGGGGGGATGTCATCAGGGTAAAAAGGGTCTTTTAACATGGAGAAGCAATGCAACGAATCTTGGCAAAGAGGCATGTATGAAATGATCCAAAACAATAGAAGAGTTCAAGCAAAGTAGATAGAAAGAATATCCAACAAGGCTCCAGTAGATAGAAAGAATATTCAATTAATCTTGAGACGTTTTCCTCCAAGAAAGTATATGTATCTAATTAATCCAATGACTGTAAAATATGTTAGAATTTCCAGCATGTACATTTTTCCTGTTAGCATTGATGTCCAACAAATTTCAACAGACCAATCATGAAAGCAAATACTATTTAAGCTTAAAACAAGTTACAGAAAAGGGCATTGGTTTATCATCTAACATCTTATTTCACAGTAAACAATTTTTCAATTATATAGAGAAATGACCTACACATATCAGACCCATTGTAAGCTATAGATTCAAGCCTTAAAATCATAAAACAGAATGAGACAGTACGGTAACAACTGGGATTATTTCAAGCCATAAAAGAACATGTCACTCTTTAATTAAATGCATAGATACAAATGATTTTGCTAATATCTTCAAAACTTTTAGGAAAGCGTTGAAAGAGCAATGCTGCTATTAGATGAGAGGAGCACAAGAAGAAGCCCGTGAATGGACTTTGAGATACCAATCTTTGATTCAAACTAAAGCAACAGTAGGAACCATAGAATCAATTCACTTTGAAATATAAGCAATAGAGTTATAGTACCTATGCAGTACAGCAGTCAAAGAGATGGTTGGAGATGACAAAAACACTTTAGCTAGGGTAAGAACACTGGCAACTAAGCAGATATTGCTAATGTCATAGGAATAACTATCCTACAAATTGGTAAGTTATCACGTAAGTGTTGCAAGTGCAACTTCATATAAACTACGGTGGTCAAAACTTGCTGACATGATCTCACCATTTTGAATGTATTTGATCTAGTCAGATGAAAAAGATTTGTTAGACCAACAGAGCACATAACAAATGCAAAAGGAAGTATTAACCTATTGACAGACGAGCAAAATTTATCCAATCAGATTTGCACATATAAACTCTCAGCTGTCGTGTGAATGAAAACACAAATAAAACATTCACATTGATGTAAATCAAAAGCCACTGTAAAAGCCAAGTCAAAAGCCAAATCCAATAGAAACAAATTTTACATTCACACAAACTGTAAAACATGCCTTCAGCCACTGATCTCGTTTTGGCCACACGATGCAATGCAAGTTTGGCACATTCAGTTGCAATCAAAAGCCAAAGCCAACAGAAACAAATAAAACATTCACATTGATGTAAAGCATGCCTCTGTTCTCTTCAAGATTCAGTTGCTAATTTAATCAGTGAGGCCAAACTAATAAACAATCAGTGAGGCCAAGATTCAGTTGTTAAGTTCGATTATGTTCTGACAAAGAAACTAATAAACAATCAGTGTACTCTTCAAGATTCAGTTGCTAATTCAATACCTAATACACAATGAAAACAATTTGCTGAACTTAATCGAGCCTCGCCAAAGATAACCTAAAATCGACAGTTTCGACTGCGATTTCACATTATTCAGGCACCAATCAAAATTAAACCATTACACAGACACAGACCATCCAAGATTATCAAAATCACCCATACCCACCAACCAAAACAACTAGAACACACAAATTTGGTAGGTGCGAAATCTGACCAAAGGAAAAGAATTTCGAACTTACCGCAAAAACAAATTTAGCAGGCAATGAACTAGCTCGGACCTGCTTGAAAACGCGAACCCGGAGATGTGGCTGGTGGAGCTACTCGGTTTTCAGTTTCTGAGAGAGAGAGGAGATACCAGGAAGAGGAGAAAGAACGTGCCTGGAAGAGACGAGAACGAGGAAGAGGGTTTCATTTCATGGTTTAATCCTCCAGTGCCGCGTTTTGGGCTTTTTTTGAATAGTGCGTGTTTTGGCGTGTTTTGGGCTTCAATTGGTTCAAAAAATAGAAAACGTGGAAAACCACGTTTTCTATTTTGTGTGTAAAAAAATTTTTCGTTTTCAAAAACGTGTTTTCAAAAATAGGAAAGAGAACGCGTTTTTACTGTTTTCGAAAATTAAAAATAGAAAATGGCTTGAAAACGGTAGAGAGAACAGGGCCTAACTTTTTGTTAAAGTCAAAATTGAAAATAAAAAAAGTTATTTATTTTAAAAGTAATCTACACTCGATAAGTTACAAGATTAAATTCAATTCTTCACAAAGAAAATGGAAGGTCAACGTAGTATGGAGGGTGACAGACCGTATATAGACATGCAACTATCTGAAGGTATCTGGTTATCTCAATTGAACTTTCTTTGGTAGCAAATACAAGCTTGACGCAATTAATAAGGGTATTTCTGAAAAATGCGACCCTTTTGTAGTGAGATCACCTTCATGCATGAGAAATGAGTGGTAAATAATAATTTTTTTGCTATCGTATTTTCTCCTCTCTTTATTATTTATTTAACATAAAGGTAAAAATGTCTTGTAACAAAATTTTGTACTCTTATTTCAAGATAAAGAGCCTGTTTGGTGCACATTAAAATGAAATAATACATTTTTTTGAAGTGATGTAATGGAGAATAAAGGAAAAGTTATAGATGTGATGAAAAATATTATTTTATTAGAAAATATATGGTTGAAAATAAGTAAAAGAATGAGAATGAAAAAAATAATGTGGGTGAAACCGGGGCAAAGAGAAAAAACTAAAAAGGCACGAGGTTCGATTCAGAAGTGTCAAAAGTTGAGGATGGTGACTGTAATTTAGCCGATTATAAATCAAAATCCTTGATCCATCCCTAAGATCCATTAGCTCAGCATCAAGAATGAGGCTACAGGGAGAGATGGGATTTCTCTAAGGGTGGTTGCCACTCCCTTTTTGCCGATGATTTCTCGATTCAATTAAACCAACAGCCCTTAAATGCAAAGGATAAACCCTGTGAATACACACAGACATATATATATATATATATAAACAGATACAGACACTTTCCCATTGATCTTTCTTTTTCTTTTTCTTTTCTTATTTCCCATTCTGGGGTCTGTTTGGTTAGCGTGTTGCTGTGGGGGTGCGATCGGGGCGTCTTCAGTTATTGTTCTTGATTGTGAGGCTGTGATGATTTTTTCTCTCTATTTTTGTTTTGCTGAGCTAAATCCGATCGGGGATTGAGATAAATCGACCCGTATCTTGGCATGGCGACCCGGATGGCATGAAATTAGGGTTTATATCTTGCAACCGGAGATTCGCAGCCATGGCGTGGTTACATTCTCTCCCTCTTCGCTGAATTATACAGATCTGAGCCTCAATTTTCGCTGCACCGTGTTTGCCTAAGCTTAAATATATGCAAAAAGTAAATTTTTTTAAAAAATGACATGTTTTTTATTTTTAAGTAAAAAACTCACTTATTTCTGGATGACAGCATAGGAATAAAATTGTTATTCATTCTAAAACTCAATTGAGTAATGTTATTTATCCTCAGTGGGGATGAAAACACAGTCTATGTGTTTTTAAATGATAGATTAAATGAAAAGTGAAATTATTTCACCTATCATTTAACGCTACTTAGACTGTGTTTCTATCCACAGTGGGGATGAATAGCATTACTCAACTCATTTAACCTCAGTTTGGTTTAGATAAAATTTTTAAGTTAAAATTAACAACTAATTTTAAATTATTAATTTTATTGAATTCACAATGTTTTATATATTTTTATCAAAATTTACTAAAAGTTTAATTTTAATTTATATCAAATAGAGGGTCACTAAGCACCTGCTTGAGTGTTTTCCTAACTATACTAAAAGAGCCACTTTGCCACGTCATCGTCGCCCAATACGACGCCGTTTTGTTGAACACATTTTCCTACTATTTACAGCACTCCTGCCCTATTTTCTCTGCAAAATATCCTCCTCAATCCGGCAATGAAAATTGTTCCACCGCCTCCATCTCTCGACAACTCTTCTCACTCGACTTAACCCTAATTTCTCTCGCTCTCTCCTCTCTCTCGCGACAATCAACAGATCTCCACCTCCATCGCCGCTGGACAGATTCTCTGCCTGAACCCTAATTGAGACATATACATGTAAGTATGATATTTGGTGCTTCGATTCCTTCCTCTTCTGCTGTTTTCTCCTTTGGCAGATTATAAAGTTCGAATTTTTATTATCTCAAACTAATTGTAAAGAGAAGAAAGAAAGCAAATGGAGAAGATTGGGAAGAGATTTGAAGGGAAGGTGGCTATAGTCACGGCTTCGACTCAGGGCATCGGCTTCAGCATCGCGGAACGGCTCGGCTTGGAAGGTGCCTTTGTTGTTGCCTCCTCCCGCAGACGAGTATGCTCCAATTTCTGATTTGCTTAATTTTTAAGAAGGTTGTATAGCTGCTCTTGTTCGAAATATTCTTTTGCAAGTGTTATTAGTGAATGGGTATCTTTCTTTTACCCGTATCAATTGCTTCTTGCGGTGGTTTTTTGGGATTGGAACTTGATAAAAATCAATTAAGGTTTGAATGGAAGTTTTCCAAGTCACATTCGAAGGTTTTATATTTTCCTTCTGATAGTTTTACATTAATATAGTAGGGATTCAAGTTTTGTTATAAACTAATAGGTTGAATAATTTATCTTACACTGAGTTTGGTTCACAGAGAGAGGGGGGCGGCAGAGGAGGAAGAAATTTCAGTTTCCATAGAGATAGTAGCTTATTTTATTTGTAATTTACTGCTATACATTTCTTGGTTTGGCTGTGTCCAGTTTTGTTATTTGCTCGATTGCTTTGTCAGCTTGATTAATTTCTCATTATTCATATGTGGATTTATGGGCTTATAATTCTGTTTTGGTCGTTTACAATTTCTTTTGGGTTTCAGATGGAAGAGGTGCTAACATCAGTTGCAGAAACATTAAATAACTTTTCTGTGATTTACCTGGTCGATATCACCGAGGTACCTGATTTTAACACTGTATGAGTTATATGACCCTTCCACCATCATATTCTTTTTGTTGATTCAGAGGTTGCATTATCTGTTATGACTAAACTAAAATAAGTGGAAAACTTGAGTTAGTATCATAACTTTGTGTGTGATGGTCATATGGGAAGCTTAAGCTTAAGGTTGACCTCGGGTCTTTCTCGGATAATTTTTAGCTGAGGCATAATTTGCTTAACTGTTTAGAGTTTAATATCATGTGATATAAAAAGAAGCTGGTAATTATCGCAAAAATATGTGTTTTTTCGGTGATATGAGTTCACTTTATTGCAAGTAATCTATATCTATTAATCTATGTCGATAGCCTTGTCTCATTGTTGGAGCTGTTTATCTGCTGAAATAATCTTAACAAAAATGGTGTATACAAGGACAACAGTGAAATAATCTGCATGCATTTTTGGAGCTATTTCTCATGTAATGTCAAAATAGAAAGACAAACAAAATTGAAGCTAAAATTTTAAATTTGCTCAACTTTTATAAACACACACACCCCAAAAAAAAAAGATAAATATAAATTAAGACGACGAAGAAACAAAAAAGGGGAAAAATATTAATACAAATAGAACTGAAAGGAATATGAACAAGTGAAATAGTTGGAATCTTTAAAACATAGTGTAACCTAACCACAAACTATTTGGTAGGTATTAGTAGTTAATTTAATTTATTTTTAGTGATTCATTATTAGTTTTTTGGTTTTTTTGTTGTTTGATTCATAATTGTATTTTGAAAGCTAAAATTTAAATTTTCCCAGCAAAGGAAGATTGCTTGAGAAAGAAAAAACAAAGGAAAAAAGATTACTCGAGAATTTTATGTTGCATAAGTTTGTATTTACTATTCAGTTGAAAACACATTTGCTAACAGATGACAAGCTGCTTAGAAATGTTATGTTTATTAGCATTTTGACATTTAGTCAATACTCGGTTTTCACATTATTTTTTTGCTTGAATGACAGTACATTTGATTCCTTTTGTTTTCTGGAAATTAATTGATGTGTTTAGATTTGCTAATTTGTACAGGGTTATTATAGACGAGGTGCTGCGAATTTGAGATTGGCAAGTTTAAAGAAGCTTCGAAGGACTTTCAAGGTTTCCCTTGACTTTTTTGTTTGTAATTGTATAGTTTTTGAATTTGTGATTACAATGAGTCAAAGATTAAAACTTTGTTTGTTTTAACGTCATGTTTACTTCTGGTGAAATGTAGAATGTATGATTGAACTCATATATAGATTGAGGTAGTGAATTAAATTTTTTGCACAGGATAATCATAGGCGAAGGAGGATTTTGGGAAGGAGAGAGTTTTGTTCGCGAGAGCAAATATAAAGGTTGGTCTATTTTCTTTCAATTCTTCGGTATCTATTACTGCTTAAATATTTTTGTGTGTCAAAATTTTTCCTGTACTAGAATTTATTATGGCATTTCTGCTAAGTGGAAGTTCAATTCTGCCTATTATTTCTTAGTCTTACCTTGTCGTAATACTTCATCTCAATCTTTTGAAACTAGGAATTGGTTACTTCGTCAAAAATAAGAAAAAACTTCCAAAGTTCCACAAATTTGTTCTCTTCGGAGGCAAAACCTTCTCTTTTAACAGAGTAGCTTCATTGGATTTGTCATGCTGATGTGGGTGCTAATCTTATATCTTATTGTTCTTTTTGGATGGTTTTGTCCTGTTCCATGCTGTTATGGGGTTTTTTTTGGCCGTAGTGCATAAGTGTGTAATTTTATGATACCAAACATGACGTATTATCTGTTGTTTGGATTTGCAGATATCAGTTTAAGAGTTCCCAGCAAACTCTTTTCCCTCTTAAGGAGAAGCTAAGGCCTCGGTTGAACCATGAACAAGTCTATGATCCCACCTGCAAGCTAAAAATAGGCGATGTAATTGAATTAACTCTGCCCATACCAGATATTTCTCTAACGAGTGCGGAAGGAGATACAAGATATATAATGGTGGTGTTACTATATCAAGCACACTGCTTGCTGCCAGTAAGCCCAGTACTATGGGTAGCTTGAGAAATTGGTCCTTTTTTTCTGTTTCATTTGATGTACACCATCCAATGTAACATTGGTGACTCCTGTATATAGATGTTGAAACATTAAAAAAAACCGTAGTTAAGAAAAATGTTTAGCCAGAAATTGTTCCTTAAAAATCAGATGAATGCTGTTAATTTCGCAAATTCATTTACTCTTGTGATGTTGTGAGCTACTGTTAGTAACCAAATTATGAAGTTGCATAGAAGTATGATTTATATTGGTAAATTGTTTAATGGAAGTGCTAAACATTTGATTTGCTTATTTATAGCGATTCGTGGCAGAAGTAAAATATAGCATTTTATTGAATGAACTCACTGGATAACCAGAGTAACTACATTATCCATTCCTTTGTCGAGAGCATCGGCTTCTATGTTTCGATTTTCCAAATAGCCATCGGTATCTTTTGTTTTACCTTGCTAAAAAACTAAAAGCGATCTCAATCACATTTAATAACAAGAAGCAAGTTGCTCTCTTATCTCCGTAAGAAGTATTGCGCGGAAGCTTGGCATGAAAGTACAAACATAAGCATAATCAAAATTCCGGCAAAGGTCCTGGAGTTTCGAGTTTGCATAAAATAACCGAATTACTCCTAATCAAATAACCGAATTTAAGGTATATTTTCTTGGACAAATGACTTTTCTTGCATGAAAAATATGCCTATAATTCTAAAAATCTAGCCCACATGGAGTCATTTTCCCGCATTCGCTTTGTCCTCCATTTCTCCCAGATGGAGGCATTTCTCCTTGCCTCCAAGGAGAAATTCATATGTCTCCATCCAAGGATGGAGGTTAGGAGAAATTCCTCCATCCAAGCTTGGATGGAGGCATTTCTCCATGTCTCCATCCAAGGATGGAGGCTAGGACAAATTCCTCCATCCAAGCTTGGATGGAGGAATTTCTCCATGCTTCCATCCAAGGATGGAGGCTAGAAGAAATGCCTCCATCCTAGCTTAGATGGAGGCATTTTCCATCCTTGGATGGAGTCCATCCTGAATGGAAGCATAATAGTTTTTTTATCTGTTTAATTCTCTTTGTATGATAAAGATGATATTAAATTTAGGATATTTTGCAGGCTAAAAATCATATGTAGTGTTACCAATTCTTTTTAACCATAACATCTCTGATTTTCCTCCATTTCTCCCAGGATGGAGGCATTTCTTCTTGCCTCCATCCTTGGATGGAAGCTAGGAGAAATTCCTCCATCCAAGCTTGGATGGAGGAATTTCTCCATGTGTCCATCCAAGCTTGGATGGAGGAATTTCTCCATGTGTCCATCCAAGAATGGAGGCTAGGAGAAATTCCTCCATCCAAGCTTGGATGGAGGAATTTCTCCATGCTTCCATCCTTGGATGGAGGCTAAAAGAAATGCCTCCATCGGATGGAGGCATTTTCCATCCTTGTATGGAGTCCATTGTGTAGGAATGTACCTTAATGCTTTGCCATAAACTTTATACTCCAATTGTCAGCTTTTGTTATTGTACAAATTACATTTTAGTATTCATGTTTAATCTTCTCATCTTTTGACTTCAATTATGCATCATTATCACCATATTTGAATAACGACAGCATTCCCATGTTGACATTCTTGAGCTTTTATATGTGATTCATCCTTTGCATTTCTTTTATCTTCATCACTAGACATTAAATTTAATAAAAGCAGTAATTATATGTACGATAACTAGGACTCTACACTTAAACATTAGAAAAAGTATAAAAAGACAAAGTTGGGTTTGACTTCGATTTGTAAGCACAAAACTTCAATAAAGATCTTGTATGTGTATTTGACTTACAGGTAATGAAGTTTCATAATTCCTGATTTGTGTTTGGTTTATATGATAATTAGTGGTTGCAATTTCATAAATTATGTATCATATACTTTTCTGCCTAATCTCCTGATGCTATTAATTCAGCACACATGTTATGGATTAAACCTAATCTCAAACACCCGACAAATAATAATGAACAAACAAAACCAGCAATATACTTATAGAAACACATATATTTACAAGTGTCTTACCTTCATGTGAAAGGTACTCTTATTGCTACTCATTTTTTGCTAACTAAGATAATATTTTAGTAAAATTGAGATGAAAAAATGTACAAAAAATATTCACACCTCTGTGTTTTGTTTTTTCCACCGAATCCTCCTTGCATGACAAAGATGATATTAAATTTAGGATATTTTGCAGGCTAAAAATCATATGCAGTGTTACCAATTCTTTTTAACCATAACATCTCTGATTTTCCTCCATTTCTCCCAGGATGGAGGCATTTCTTCTTGCCTCCATCATTGGATGGAGGCTATGAGAAATTCCTCCATGGATGGAGGAATTTCTCCATGTGTCCATCCAAGAATGGAGGCTAGGAGAAATTCCTCCATCCAAGCTTGGATGGAGGAATTTCTCCATGTTTCCATCCAAGAATGGAGGCTAGGAGAAATTCCTCCATCCAAGCTTGGATGGAGGAATTTCTTCCTCCATCCAAGTTTGGATGGAAGAATTTCTCCATGTTTCCATCCAAGAATGGAGGCTAAGAGAAATTCCTCCATCCAAGCTTGGATGGAGGAATTTCTCCATGTTTCCATCCAAGAATGGAGGCTAGGAGAAATTCCTCCATCCAAGCTTGGATGGAGGAATTTCTCCATGTTTCTCATCTTTTGACTTCAATTATGCATCATTATCATCATATTTGAATAACGACAGCATTCCCACGTTGACATTCTTGAGCTTTTATATGTGATTCATCCTTTGCATTTCTTTTATCTTCATCACTAGACATTAAATTTAATAAAAGCAGTAATTATATGTACAGTAACTAGGACTCTACAGCTTAAACATTAGAAAAAGTATAAAAAGACAAAGTTGGGTTTGGCTTCGATTTGTAAGCACAAAACTTCAATAAAGATCTTGTATGTGTACTTGACTTACAGGTAATGAAGTTTCATAATTCCTGTTTTGTGTTTGGTTTATATGATAATTAGTGGTTGCAATTTCATAAATTATGTATCATATACTTTTCTGCCTAATCTTCTGATGCTATTAATTCAGCACACATGTTATGGATTAAACCTAATCTCAAACCTGACAGCAATAATGAACAAACAAAACCAGCAATATAGTTATAGAAACACATATATTTATAGTGTCTTACCTTCATGTGAAAGGTACTCCTATTGCTACTCATTTTTTGCTAACTAAGATAATATTTTAGTAAAATTGAGATGAAAAAATGTACAAAAAATATTCACACCTCTGTGTTTTGTTTTTTCCACCACACAAAAAACCTCCTCCCAGATTCATTTATATTAGCCCTAAATGATTAGCTATTAAACAAAGGGAACTGTTCAAAAGAATATGTTATTGCCTTAGTTTCTGTATCAAAATTTTAATCTACAATATAAGCATTGATTCTTAATATAGCACAATTTATTACATAAAAAATAGACTGAAAATTAATTAACATACCACTTTTCCTTTAAATATATACAAGTTCTTTTTTTTTTTTCAATCATTTATTTCCAAGATTTTGTATTTATCTCCAATTACTTAAGGCAATTTTTTTTACCGTCAGTTTTGGGAACATATTTACGCAAAAAATAAATTATGCAGACAATCAAATCACAAAAATAACACGTCAAAAAAACTTCAATATTATATGAAAATCTATACTTCTGCTGTACTTTGACAACTTTGACTACTTTCTCTCTTACTTCTTAACCTACAAGCATATTTCCGGGAAAAAGTACAAGTATTATCTTTATATATTGACACATTTTTTGTGCATGTGCTTGCCACTTGTGCAAATATTGGTGGCGATACCCTTAGAAATCAATGGTTTTAATCCATCTTTATTTAACAATTCTCACTTCTCATTATTACATTTAGTTTCCAAATTCCTGATTTTTTCTTCCATTTTTGCTTCATAACATTCGACCAAATGAATGGACAAAACTATCGAGGCAACAATGTTGGAGAACTTCACTACAGTACTATCCAATGAAACAAAACTTGTAGAATCGGAGATAGCGGAATTTTTAGTCGCGTAAGAGACAGAAAGCGAATAAAAATAGTAGAATATTTTCTAATTACTACCGTATTCTTCCAAATTACATTTAAGGCATTAGACATGCTCAAACTTATTTCACTTGTAGTATTTTGTTTTATAAACAAGTCATGCCATTTTTGATACAGTTCAATTCTTGGCTTTCCTTTCCTCTTCAAATCTGGCCACCAACTTTCTTTCATTTGTCAGGTGCTTTGTTTTGTTTTGTTTTTCTGAGGAGTGTATAAAAAAGATTAGCAAATCAAAAATTCAATTCATATAATTATACAAACAATACCTTACTTATATTTTTAAAAAAATGTATTCAAATCACTCCACACTATTAAATACTCAGTTAAACTATACAACACGTGCATTGCACGTGCTCACACTAGTATGAGTAACAAGGGCCACAAATAGTTGTGGTTTAAAATAAACAAATTGTTGATCTTGTTTTGTTTAATTTAATTTCTTTTTTTTTTTAAATAACTTTTAAGTAAGACCAAACAAGAATCAAGTTAAAAATCACAAGAAAAATAAATATTTGATAAAAAAATATGATATTTATAGAGTCCAACTTCATATTTTGATAAAAAAAACATGTTTTGTTCGTAAATGATCGATTCAAACTCAGTCCAACTTCATATTTATAGAGTCACAAAATAGGGTCGGCCATGGTAATCCCTGATGTTGTAAAGTGTAAATCGACCTAAAAATAAGTCACAAGCCAATGGATATCTATACGAACAATCAAATATTTCGATGAGTTCGTTTTTGAATAAATGGAGGAGCAAATTCATCAGAAGGAAAATACTCAAAGATGTACACTGCATTGAACTTAGAAGAATTGCCGTTCTCTTAAGGAAGATCAATCACATAAACATTGTTGTGTTAAGTCGTTTTAAAACTCGGAACGATTGGAGTTCCTTTTCTTATAATTTTTTTGTACGTTCCCTTTGGAAACCTCCCTTGAGTCCTGCGGGAATTTCGGTCGCTTCAATGAGCTCTAGAACATGGCAATAAGTGGCTAGAGATTTTCCTTGCAGGGCTTAAAAGTCTCTGGTCGAGGACATCCTTCAAAAATATGTCTGTGGTTAAAATTGAAAGAAACTTTATCGATTTATGTGTAGAATATTTTATTATTTGAATGTGTGGTGGAGATTGATTACTGTAGAAAACAATGTTTTGAAAAATGATAGACAAACAGGGGTTTAGTAAGATGTGGTAAAACTTTATCACAAGAATAATTTACCAAGTAATTATTTTATATCCAGAAATCAAATATTTAATTGTATAATCGAGCATTACTCAAAGACGCATGAATGACCCAATACATATCACATTGAAAATATCTCATTTAAATTTTCGAAGCGTCAACTTAAAATTTTCAAATTCTCAACCATATCTATGTGATAATCAATGGGTGGCTTTCTTTTGGCCACCCCAGTTAAATCCCACAAACTTTGTTCCATCCATATACATATGTAGATGGAAAAAAAAAACTCTTCAAATATTTGAGTTCACACTACTTTTTAGTTGATTTTTGAATATGAACCACTAATACTAATATATGCTTTTCTTTTTCTTCAATTTTGTCTTTGAATGGACACCTATGCTTTCATTTCACTCTTTTACCATCCATACTACTTACCTTCACAATTCTGAGTTTGTTTACAACTTTTCGTTGAGTCAATTGATTCATTCCTGTAAAGAGAAAGTGAGCATGTGAATTCTGACGAGTTTAGGCCAATGACATGACCAAACTTTCGGTCCAGTAATTGGTAACAATGCTATTCTTGCCAAATGTTAGGAAAATATTCAACAACAAGAACATCTACTAATTTATTTCAATTACTTAAACTAATCTACATAGTGGATATTGTTGCTTAACTTGTGATTTTGTTTGACCTATAAATCCAACACCATATCATTGCAGCTCATTACATCTTTTGTCGATGTTTTTGGTAGGTATCTTTAGCTTCTTACAGGAACGTGAGTAAGGTTTATATTGTTAACTCTGTTCTATATGATGCAAGGATGAAAATTATCGTTCTTGTAGTATTCCATAAACGAAGATCGTATGACTACTCGTAGGAAGAACAGAAACATTTTAAATAAAGATAAAATGAAAATGTTTTGGTTTACATTGAAATTGTTCTAATGTAAAGGAATAATGTTATTTATGATTATGATGATGGATTATTGGTGATGTGGCAAACTATGTGGAATAATGGGATGATATTATGTGTCTATCTAAAATTCTCCCATGTATAGGAGTAACACGATTTTGGCAGAGCAAGTCATACGAGGGAGACAAAATTAAGACGACTAGTTTTAGTTGATAATATCTAGTTGTATTAGATGTCCCAGTCGATCTAGCAAGCAACTACCAAAGATTAATAGAATTCACCCTAAACTTAGCGATGGAAACAATTACAGTCGTTACAATTAACTCCTCCTTCAAGAATTGATGTCCACAACAATTCATATTTCTAGTTGGGTGACTTTGTGGAATATCCTTCCCCGAGTCACCTATCCACAAATCTATATGTAAGTGTTATGCCCTAGGTCCAATCAACTTTGGACATAAACACTTTGAATATATATAATCAATGCATATATATGGCAATATCTATTATTTAATTGAATTAATATTCTAATAAATTAAATGATAGAATCCGTAGATTCAAGTCTTGGTGATTTGTTAATCACAAGGAGTTGTGATTGTGAGATACAAATTACATATGAGTGAATCTTAAATCGTCTGTGGTCGAGGTAATAACGAGATACGGATATTGTTATTACGGATAGACTATCGCGTGTGGTATTCTTACTTGTGAAGTAAGTAGCTGATCTCACAAGCTAAAGTGTGGTGACACTTGAATGAACACGTGGATGTTTTGTTATAGAACAAAACATTGGAGACCCGATGAGAGATTCCACATGGATAACTATCTAAGTGTTAGTGGTTAATCTCTAACGTTCGATAGTGGAATTGGTCCTTTGACTTGAAGTCATCATAGTACCTTATATGAGGGCAGACATACTTTGGTGGTGTTGGATGTTGCTCTGTCAATGGTCGCTAATACAGCATCGTTCGGGTATGTCAAGAATCATATGAAGGTTGTGAATGATCAATAGAGGATTTGTCACTCTTAGATAGTAAGAGATTATGATCTACATTTTATCCAGTTAAGTTAATTATGAAATCCTTGGCCAAGGTGAACTCATAAGTCGGAAAAGAGTTTTCGACGTACATTGACTTAACAGTGGGATAAAAGATATGATCGATAATTGAGATTGACACATATCCATATCTCATAATTGATCGGATCATATTGACGAAAGGATTATAGTTTCACGGTAAACGAACAAGTTTGGTTTTGTCATGCTACGTGATATTTCTCGTCACATGTATTGCCCTGATACATTGCTAGATGTCAATCTGGGACAACGAAAATGAATTAGTGATAAATTAAAAGGGGCGTTTTGATTTATTGATTTTGATTAGATCAAAATAATAATTCACGTCGTTCGGCATCGTGATCGGGAACCTAATGGGTCACACACAAAAGAGAATCAGAAGAATGAGATTTACCAATTAATTAATTGACAAGTGTTGGATAATTATTTAATTGGGTTGTTTATTAATAGGCTCGAATTAATTAATTGGATTAATTAATTCATGGACCAGATTTAATTAATTTGATTAATTAAATCTTGGACCGGGTTAAGTTTAATAGATGGGCCGAGCCCATCTGGACTTATATTAATAAGCTGTTAGGGTTTGTAAACATGTAGAGAATTTTCATTATTCTTGCTAGCACAAGAAAAGAAACCCTAGCCGTCATTCTTGTTCTCTGTGTGGATCACCATTGGAGGCTGGACAATTGGACAGCTTGGATTGCAGATCGTGATTATTGGGGTTCAAGAAAAAGCAAAAGAGTTTGTGGAATTCATCAAAGGTATTATTCTCATCACAGTTTCTATCTAAACACATTGCAGATCCTCGTTTGGGAATTGAAAATTGTTTAATTTCCGCTGTACATGTTAAGTAAATTCCCAACACTATAAGGGTACATGCCTACTGCCCGCTTCAATACCAACTGTTAACCGTAATAATCAAGTCACTAGCAAGGAGAGGGTTCTTATTGGTTACAAATTTGACCTGACATAGACAGTGAATTCTAATGGAACCAAGCAAGCTAGGAACGGTGACCTGACTTCTCGATTTTCCGCAGCGCTTTAGCAACAGTCATCATATCTGGCCTATCTTTTCCCTTCACTTGGATGCATCTGTGAGCAATATCTAGGAAATCTTGCAATTGCATCTCTGCTTCATTCCCCCCTTCTTCTGTAATTTTCTGATCTACATAATGTCTTAATTGATCCTTCTGCAAAAAGCCCGTGTCGCACTTACTGATTCTGACTATTTCATCTACCGGATGTGGCCATATAGATTGTTGTCCAGCCAGGAGATTGAGTAAAAGCAAGCCAATACTATAGACATCAGTTTTGTGGTTAAGAGTTTTTGACTTTGCATACTCAGGGTCCATATTTATACAATCCACTAACAAAACATCTTTCATCTGGAATTCTCCAGGAGGAAGCATTACTGAGTTTGAGAAGTCAAACAATTTAGTAACACCAAATCGATCGATGATCACTTTATCTGTCCTTAGCTCTCTATTATAGATCACAGGCCTGGGAAATGCAGCATGAAGATAGGCAATTACATATGCAATATCAGCTGCGACTTTGAGTCTGCTTTTCCAGGGGAAAAAAATATTGCAGTTCGAGTAAAGTAGATCACTAAGAAGTTCAATTCCAGCATCTTCATATACCATCGCCGCGTATTTGAATTCCAGGCAACAGCCTATAAGCTTTAATACATTTTTGAGATGGCTCATTTGTGATGTAATCACTATATCACGGATGGCCCCATTAATTTGCCGGTGACTGATTAGTTCCTCACGGAACATCTTCACTAAAACTGGGCGTTCTCCCAAACATCCTTTAAATAAATAACCATTTTCACTGATATGCACACAATGCACGAAGTCGTTTGTCGCTCTGATTAGCTCTTTGGCAGAGAAGCTAACGATTGGAATTCTATGGCGTCCATCAAAAGATGCAATAAGATCCTCCAGTAGTTCGCCACCGTTCTTCAAGAACTCGACTGATATTTCTTCCTTCTGATTTGGTCTAAAGCATGACTTCAACGTTTTGAGGGGATTCATGGAATCTGATGCTCAAGAAATCAGTCCTTGAAGGCTACCAGGGAATGAATTCCTGTAAGAAAGAAATTATATAAAAAATGAAGAAACTACCAGAGAGCAGCAGAATTTGTTTACTTTTACAAAACTTCGATTTTTATTAAGCTGCTTGTACATGTGCTTTTGCCAGGATTTTTAAGGTGGCAAAACTAAAGAAGATATTTTTTGTTCAATTGCCGACGAAATTCTGCCAAGTATAAAACAAAAAAATCTTTATTCAATAATTATTTGGAAAAAACTTGATTTCTTGAAACGAAAAATTTAATTGACTTCACAATTAAGATGCACTTGACAAAGTATGTTCATAATTATGTAAAATACGCAAATAATCTATTATTTGATTTGCAATTCTGCTACATGTACATTGTGATTAACATTAAGAATCTAAGATTGATATTGTTTGACATGATAATAATCATGATCATTAATTTTAACCACACTTATTCAAATCAATGGTATAGCTCGCTACACATCACAAAATGTCAAACATAATGTACACTAGAAATGTACAACTAATTTAATCCATTTGATTTATACACGCATTAACTACAATTTTTTTCATTTTTATTCAAATTTTCGAACTCTCCTCTCACCCCAAACGCAACAGTTTAGAACATAATTGTGCTCTTGAGGGAAGTGTAAATTTATTAATCTTGGAAAATACATCCTTCTATACCCCCAATATCCCACCACCACCTTTCTCCTCCTCCTCCACCACCACCACCATCACCACCACCACCACCACCACCTCCTCCTCCCCCTCCTCCATCTCCATGTACCCAAAGTTTTAGAGCACATGAATTAAATTTCAAAGTATGTTCATAATACTGGAGGTGTAATAGCAACTACTTGAAACGAGACTCAACTAATGAATAAAGATTAGAATGTGCAAAATGACCCAACGTGTGATAATTATGAACATACTTTGTCAAGTGCATCTTAATCGAACAAGATTCACAATTCTTAGTAGATGACTTCGAAAAATTATTGACTTCACAATTTTTTAGTTATATTTTTATCAAAATTTACTAAAAATTTAATTTTAATTTATACCAAATAGAGGGTCACTAAGCACGTGCTTGAGTGTTTTATGAGTAACGAGTGCCACAAATAGTTGTGTCTTAAAATAAACAAATTGTTGATTTTGATTAATTTAATTTTTTTTTTAAAATAAATTTTAAGTAAGACCAAACAAGAATCAAGTTAAAAATCACAAGAAAAATAAATATTTGATTAAAAAAAGATATTTATAGAGTCCAACTTCATATTTTGTCAAAAATCATGTTTTGTTCGTAAATGACCGATTCAAGCTCGGTCCAACTTCATATTTATAGAGTCACAAAATAGGGTCGGCCATGGTACTCCCTGATGCTGTAAAGTGTAAATCGACCTAAAAATAAGTCACAAGTCGATGGATATCTATATGAACAATCAAATATTTTGATGAGTTCGTTTTTGAATAAATGGAGGAGAAAATTCATCAGAAGGAAAATACTCAAAGATGTACACTGCATTGAACTTAGAAGAACTGCCGTTCTCTTAAGGAAGATCAATCACATAAACATTGTTGTGTTAAGTCGTTTTAAAACTCGGAACGATTGGAGTTCCTTTTCTTATAATTTTTTTGTACGTTCCCGTTGGAAAACGCCCTTGTGTCCTACGGGAATTTTGGTCGCTTCAATGAGCTCTAGAACATGGCAACAAGTGGCTAGAGATTTTCCTTGCAGGGCTTAAAAAGTCTCTGATCGAGGACATCCTTCAAAAATATGTCATGGACTGTTGAAATTCTTGGTGATGTAGATGTCGAGGGTGCGAATTGCGATGGAGGAGTAAAAATAGATGAGATGAACTCGCCAGGATGTTTTCCCAAGATGACTTCTAATGCCAACACACCAAAGCTATATACATCACACTTCTCATTGAATTCCATAGTAAATGCAAGCTCTGTTACCATATAAAGAAGTGAAAAGAGAGCAGATAATGTGAGATATATAAAAGATCACAATTCTTGATTTTCATTTTACAAGATTAGATTCATACCTGGAGCTGCATAACCAAAGGTGCCGGCGAATGATACACATTGAACACATTGTTAAATCTACCTTCTTGTTAGGACCATTGACTTTGAACACTCATTTTTATAATCTATTAGGCTATGTTTGATAGCCTCTCTTTTCCATGGAAAGTGGAAAACATTTTCCTTTTCCATGCAAAAGAGTTGTTTGATAGGTAAAATTTAGCCAGGAAAAAGTTTCCCCTCTCCCTCCTCCCACGTGCCATTTTCCTTGAAATTGTGGAAAATGTTTTCCCACCAAAATGTTCTTCTTCTTCCATAAAAAAAATATTTTTTTTTTTGGCAATTTTAACAAATTTCATAACCAATTGTAAAAAAAAAAAAAAAAAAAAATTCACTTTAATGGACAATTTCCATTTAAAACGAAGTTAAACGAACATTAAATTTTGATGAAAAAATAGTTTTCGAGCAAAAAAAATTTTATTTTTTTTACTTTTTGTCAATGTTAACAAATTTCATAACCAATTGTAAAAAAGAATTCATTTTTAATGGACATTTCCATGTAAAATAAAGTCAAATGTGAACAAAAAATCCAAACTTTTAAAAAATTTACAGGTGGAAAATTATATCAATCAAACACGCTTAATTACAATTCCTAGTAAAACATTTTCTAGGAAAATCTTTTCCCTATAAAACATTTTCTTTCCACCAATTTTTCACCATTGCAATCAAACGGACCCTTAAAGAAACAATCTCCTTTTAGCATGTAATGAGTCGAAGTGTCAAAAAAATATATTGACATCTTCTCATCTTCAAAATATTTTACTCCGTTCGGCAATTTATAAATATTAAATACGAATAGTAAGAAGAATAGTGGTGAATCCCACTAAATGTATTAATAATAATGAGTACAAATTATGAATGCTCAGATGAAATTAATGTTCAATTTTTACTGAATTAGGAACCATTAATAAAATGCTTTCAAACTGGAGGCTAAGGAAATGGAATACTAGAACCATATTTATACTTCATCATTCGCCTCGAGTTGGAGAAGATTTATTCTCGAATCTTACGACGTCTCTTTGAATAGTATCTATAGCGAGCCTAACATTTAATGACGCACGTGATCATATTATTGTAGTACCACTTAGGTTAGATCGTCTTCAAAACATTTATTGAATTTCTAATTGAGTTGCAAGACCAGTGAATTAATGAGTTTGATTT
This sequence comes from Fraxinus americana, assembly GCA_035079005.1. Classification (NCBI taxonomy): domain Eukaryota; kingdom Viridiplantae; phylum Streptophyta; class Magnoliopsida; order Lamiales; family Oleaceae; genus Fraxinus; species Fraxinus americana. The sequence goes on along the minus strand of CM068707.1, from coordinate 39,740,000 downwards.
TGAGATATCCCACTCCTCAATCTCCAATTTAAAGTGTCAATTACCCAAATACATTTCAATAAATCAATCTTGACATTTTCAATTCAAATATATGATATATGGCGGCTGAATTTGCTTTGTATTTTCATCGTAGTTATAGAATTGCATATGGATTATGGACAATCCTACTAGGATTCTAAGTGTACGATATCGATATCGTCAAACTCGTAGTGAACTGAACCTAAGGAGTTTCGTCTATCGTTCCTATAAGAATCGTATTACCAATTATGGACTTAAATTAATTCTAGTATTTATTTGAACCAGTGATAAAAGTTAAACATGGAAATGAGTTTTATTCTAATATATATTCTAAAGTTCAAGCTATGATTAACTAACTAGTTGAATTAAAACGATGTGAAGAAGCTCTAGCACTCAGGATTTCACCATAACTCTCCCACTTAACTTATCATACGAAGTCAAAGATAATTAACGTGTGTGTTTGATCGAACTTCTCAAATTCAATTAAAAATCAATCTAAAACAAATTCAATTCTATTTAATTAAGTAAATTCACTATATCTCTGTGAATTTTAACATAATTAAATGCATTAATCTACCAAAAAATTATTCATCGTCTGCAATAATAATAGAAAGGTCTATCTTCTAGCTAAATCATCATTTTTTTTCTATTTATTTTAAACAAACACCTAACATCTCAACCCCACAAGTTGTAAAAGGCTTGAAGGTGTTCCATTTGTAATGCTAATTAAGTCCACATTAAAACTAGGAAGGAAAAAATGTGAAAGAAAGGAGCTATAAAATGACCAGCAAATGGTAGGAAAATAATAAGGGAAAAATTCAAAACTCAGACATTTAGTATGCTTCATTTTACTTTTAAGATAATAAGTTTTATATTTCAAATCTCAGAGAATCTTTTATATATACGTGTATATATATATATATAAAAGATTCCGTTTATTCAAATTAGTTTCGAGATTCCATAAATACCTAAAATCAAGCTTTGAAACTCCATTCGTGACCGAACTCCTTAAAATACATCTCTTCATCCCTAAAAACCAAATTCATTACAAATTTAACCATTTACAATCGTCTCAATCTCCGTTAATGTTAACATTTAGAGATTTAAGGTTACAAATTGCAGAATTATGGTCACATATCAGTAATTAATAACAGTTGCAGCAAAATTTCTTTTCAGCTGTATTGAGTTCGTAGCCAGATAATTGAATTTGGGTTCCGATCGGCATCGTATCGCAATTGGTAGATGATTACACGTTAGAATCGGGCAACTCACATTTTCACAATTTCTCATACAGACAATTACACATCGGTAGTGAATGTAGCTGATTTTCAAAATCTAATTTGTAAGTTATGCTTTCTTTCTAAATATTAATGTCTGTGACTTTGATTCGTTGTGAATGGTATTTGTAATTGTAACAATAAGTCGTTTAATTGGTTACTGTCACGTGATGTGAACAATTATTTTATGTGATATGATTCAATTTATCCGAAAATGTGAATTGTAGCTGAATCATTGTATTGAAGATTATTTACAAAATAATTGTGACCAGCGGTCTTATTTATGTAACTTACAATCAGATACAGTGACCTGTCTAATTTCATGCCGTGAAGATTTTTGAAGATAGTTTTATATGCAGTACTGCATTATAAGGCCTGTAATGCACATATGTGACCTTCATTAATCGTGAACTGCAAAGCATTTTTGTAACTTACATTTTCCTGTGAAAAGTTGCAGAAATGGGCTCGGTGCACGTTTGCTTGATTTGTGGATCGCATGTATCACTGGTGTTGGTTGATTGGAATTGTGGTCTTAATGACCTAGTAAATATCGTTATGATTGAGTGCGGGTTGGATAAAACTAATATTGCAGTCACAATGATATATACATTGAATAGTGAGTTGCCTACAATCAGAATAAATAGTGATAATAATGTGTTGTCCTACCTGATACTGAAGTGCATGGATCGTGACCCTTCCAAATATTCGATAAATGTTGAGGTCACAACCGTGGAAAGTGGAGAGAAGTCATGGATGGTTCCAGCTGATGTACACTCCGGCGGTGTTATGTTTTCATTAATGGATATGTCGTCAAACATATGCAATGCAACAGATAAACTTCCAGGTCATAATGTCGGAGATGAAGTCACAGTTGTCTCTGTTCCTAATGGTATGCAAATAGAAAAGGGAAGAATTTTCCGTGATAAGGAAATTCTGAAATTGAGCTTTTCTTTCTTTGCAATACAATACATGTTTGAATTCATGGTTGTTCGTTCGGATAAGAAAGAATATACTGTCAGGTGTTCGCAAGAAGAGAGTAATTGGATATGCAAATCTTCAAAATTGGGGAGAACGGAGATGTTTAAGATTAGGAGGATTACAGATGGTCACACATGTGCTTCAAATATAGTATTGGGATCTCACAGGCAGGTTTCAACCACAGTTGTGTCATCTTACATCAAATACAAGTATACCTCCTCAAGAACCATATACACTCCAAACGATATATGTAACGACATGTTACACACATATGGAGTTTCTTTGAATTGTGTAAACGCTTGGAGATCTCGGGAGAAAACATTGAAGATGCTTAGGGGGGATTCTACAAATTCTTTCATGAAAATACCAAGCTTCTTTTACATACTTCATCAAATAAATCCAGGTTTGGTTATAGGACTGGAGCTTGATGGTCACAATATATTCAAATACTGCTTCATGGCCCTACGTGCATCAATTAGAGGCTAGGAACACTGTAGGCATGTGATTGTAGTTGATGGAATGTATTTGAATGGAATGTATTTGAATGGACATTATGGTGGTACACTTTTCACGACATGTACACAAGATGCTAATAACAACATATTCATACTTGCATTTGGAATTGGAAATAATGAGAACGATAGGTCTTGGTTGTGGTTTTTTGAAAACTTGAAGAAGGCATGTGGAAATAGGGATGACTTGTGTTTTGTATCAGATCGCCACAACAATATCAAGAATACAGTTGAAAAAGTGTATCCAGGGACTTGTCATGGGATTTGTTCATATCATCTCCTATAGAACCTGAAATCACATTATGAAAAATCAGGTCACAACATAACGCAAACTTTCAATTCAGCAGTCCGCACATATACACTAGTTGAATTCGAATATAATATACAATAGCTATCTTCAATGAATCATAAGATTACGGTTTAACTGGTAATGTGTTAATTTCAAGCAAAATTTAAATTCTAATATAGGTTACAAATGTCAGATGTAACATTTTGAAATGTGTTCTTTCTTGTAGGCCGAAGTAGGACTTGAAAAATGGTCACGATTCCACATGCCAGCTAATAGATACTCAACAATGACATCAAATATAGTAGAGTCGGTGAATGCAGTCACAAAGGCAACCAAGAATTACCCCATTGTTGCTTTATTAGAGTCATTGCAACAAACTATACAATCTTGATTCCACAAACATAGGGACACAGTGCATGGCACTTTTACAAAGTTGTCGAGCAAATATGAAACAATCCTTCAAGAAATGAGCACTGATTTGAGGTATCTCAAGGTAAGACTGATATATGTAACCTGAATCTCATATTTGTGGCCTCATTAATATAAGTGAATTAACGGTCATTATTTGCAGGTGTCTCCTGCAAATCACATCATGTTTTCCGTAAGTGGTGAATGGTTATCTTTCATCGTTGATATAAAAAAACATATATGTACATATAGGATGTTTCAGGTCGATAAGTTACCATGTCCACATGCACTGGTTGTCATTGCAATGATGAAGATGGACCCATATGATTATTGTTCATACTATTTCTCAAGAGAGGCATACATGAATGCGTACCATAACACTATATTTCCAATTGGAAATCCAGGTGATTGAAGAGTGCCTGATGAAGTGAAAGTCATAATTGTTTTAGCACCTAACCAAAAAAAGAGTTTAGGAAGACCAACACCAAAGAGGATGAGATCATCATATGAAGGGAAAATAACTGTCAAATGTGGACGTTATGGTTAAAATGGTCACAATTGTAGGTCGTGCAGCAACTTGGTTCCATTAAGTAAAAAAAGTTCATAGTTACATGCAAACAGTAAGATGTCAATTGACGCGCTACACATTGATAGTAGTTATAGCATTCAAGATCGTAGTCACAGTTGTGGATAGTGTTAGGCATATCGCGTAAATTTACGTTATTCGTTCAAAAAATATTCATTCAACTTGAATAAGACTTGAAATTTGAAAACGGATGTAAGTTTTGTTCACCATTCATGATTTTATGACATGATATTCATATAATTGTGACTTAGACTTGTTTGTGACCTATTGCCAATAACATGTGATTTGTAAACAATATGTTACATCAATGAAATAATCTGTGATCTGCACACATTACTAAACTGTAACATTTAAACACTTATAATATTGATCTGTGATCTGTTGACATTACACGTTTATAATATTGATCTGTGACATAGAATCTAGAATAACGAAATGTAATAGACATAAGTAGTGAAATAAGATTTCATAACATCATGAACATTCATAAACTTCAAATGTAATCATTGTTACACAATGATATCTACGTGTTCCCCTACCACTACGTAGTTACATCAATGTTCAGTCACATATTCAACATTCATTCTAGAACTACACCCCCCTCAGCCTTTCCCTTTACCACCTGGTGGCCTTCTTCATTTTACGGTGCTTATAAAGTAGTGCAGCTATATCTAGCCGTGCTCTGTCAGCATCAAAATCCTTTGGCATGGATGCAAAATCTTGATGAAGAAGGTATTCAGCATATTTGATCACAAATATGCCGCAATCATGGCTGAAAAATAAGAAAGACGGTTTATTAGTTTTTAAGTTGAAATGGTGGTCACAAAACAGATATTTCTTTAGTCAAATAACACGTTAAAATGATTGTCACAAACATACCCATGCTTCTGTGGCCCCTCATAACCTAGCGCAAGCCTCAACTCTATAAAATCATCATTCAAATTTCTATTCCATATTCCAATTGCACTCATCAAATGAAGAATGCTTTGCAAATATGGTTCAATTCCCCGTTTCACACTTGCATCCGTGAAAGTTCTTCTAGTTGAATTGAATATAATCAATGCTCGAGCCTTAATATCAAGCAACCCCAAAATCCATTGAGCCTTGTTTGTAGGTAAAGAGGCATTAAGACTTGGTCCACTTCAGTCCATGGATTGCTCAACGGTATTCTGTCTCCAGTGATATCATTTATCAGCCTTGTATCTGTGAGTAAAACATTTGGGCCCTTTATGAATTTGGGATATACGTTCTTGATCGTGGCCTGAAAGTATGAGTCAGTTGTGGTAGCCTTTAACTTGACATTCTAACCATAACGTGCTAGTTGACGAATGTAATAGAAGCATGCATCCATTTGATGTCACCAAAGAAAATAATAAGAATTGATTAGTCTTCAAGATCCATAAGAATAATGATATTTGTATATGATATGTGACATGTCCATGTGTTATGTGACCTAAATGTAATTAATGTGACTAATGAATAATGATGTTTCTGTATAATATGTGACATGTCCATGTGTTCTGTGACCAGACCATAATGTCCGTGACTTATATACACGGTATGTCACACATTACAAATGCTATAATACATATATAGAATGATATGTCATCTTTACATACCGAGTTCCTCAACGACACTTCTGGAGAAACAAGTTCATGCCACCATGTTTTGTTGCCTACAGCGAATGTGCCAATGTAAAACGGGGGCTTAATGACATCGTCAGCATCTTTGAATTTTTTCCTATAAAAAGAATCAGATAATAAATTAGTTATTCTTATTTGCAATGGGTTTATGTTGTAGTTCACAAAATAATGTCATACGTACTTGTTTGTTGGTTTGTAACCTCTATGGAACCAACTATGAAATACTGCAACATCAGTATCATCTGCATGCTGATTGTAGTATGGAAAAACTACAACTCTCAGAACTCTTGCTTTGATTCCCTTCGTTAGAAATAAAAGGAGACTGTAATATTTTTGCCGGTCTAGAGACACGCTTCAACAGTAGACCGTATGTAGGTGCAGAAGTGGGTGATACCTATAATGTAGTGAAATATTACACATTAGTTAATTCTGTGACCTATGAGAGGTAAAATATAATATATGTGCATAAATGGATTTTTTAACCAGAAACCTCCTGATGTTCACATTCCGTGTCCTTCACTACACTGGCAATTACAACATCAACTTGTTCTTGAACTTGTTTGATTGAACCACTTGTGACCCAATGTTGCCAACGTTTGAAGTAGGTTGGGTAGAATTAATCCCCAAATCAAATGATGGCAGTTTGAACGTCAATGGGTCGAATAATTGCTCCTCGGGTGACATCTTACCTTTCCCTTTCTGGTCAACAGTTTCTTCAATATTTTCCCCTACAATGACACATTTATGTATGAAAAGTCAAAAAGTTACAAATGAAACTATCAAACCTCGGTAGTAGAATGAACTTACTTCTTCTTGAATGTTTCTAGCTCCGTCACTAGGCAAATCACTTTTGTCTTTGAATAAGTTCAGAATCTAATCCATAGAGCTTGAAATCATTGCAGTCACAGATTTAGAATAAAAAGTCCATTTCTGTCTTCATCTCCAACAAGTCTGACCTGATTTCTCCTGGCATACGAATAATTATATTCATCTTGTGATTTCTATCAGCCATAATTGATGATAAATGTGCCTTGACATCATTCATTTACATAGAGAGCTCCTTATTTTTCATTTGGAGTTCACTGATTTCATTTATGCAAACTCTCCAACACCTATGACATTTGACTTACATCAATGACATGGATAATGTAAGGTATTGATGTATATGAATCATGTTTGACACATACATATTTGTCTGTGATCTTGAACACTATGGCATGTGACCAATGTTTCTATATTTGTGACATGTTTGAATAACATGTGCCAAATTCACAACAACATGCCACAAATGTATATGTACATGTGAAGTACATCAACAACAATTGTTTAAAATATGAACTTATATGAAACATTTGTAACCAGTTGATATTCAGTTGTGACCTCGTTTTAAAATGCATACGAAAGAGAGAAATATGAAACTTGACCTAGAATTAACATGCACATTTGAAATTCAAAATATGAACACAAATACAAAAACTCAAATATGATAAATCAATAAACATAACAACACCTAAAATGAAAGATAGCAACATACATTGGATCCATGTATATAGACTTGTCAAGATGGGCGGGTCGGATATCAACATACATTGGATCCATGTATATAAACTTGGCAAGATGGGCGGGCCGCCCCGGCCCGTGATTCGGCCCATGAACAGTGTGGGCCGAATCACGGGCTACCCGGACCTTGAACCGGTCCGGGCCGGTTCACGGTGTAACCGCTGGCCCTGTTTAAAAAAAAAAGAAAAAAATATAAATTGCGCCTGCTCTGCAGTTGCAGGCTGCAGCTGCAGTCAGAATGGTCACAAGATCGTTCTGACTTTATTTTTTTAATTTTTTTTAACGGTAATATTTTTTTTTGGTTATAAATTGTGGTATTGTGAAGTGAAAAAATAGCAAATTCTCACAATTTACAAGCTTTAAAATTTGAAGTCTCTATTTTCTCGTTCTCTCTTAATATTTTCAGCAAGTATTTTTCATATTTAGTATTTTGTGTTTTTTTTTCAACTTATTATTTCAAAAAAATTTGTTAAAGTGTTATGGATTCTCACGATTTTTCTTCAAGAAATGTCAATTTACATGATAGTTGTTCTCCAATAAATTTGGAAGATGATAATGATCCAAATATTGGATCTTCTCAACAGCGAAGAAATAAAAAGTACACATCTGATTTTTGGAAAATCTTTACAGTGGATGAACCAAATAAAATAGCAATATGTGCTATTTGCAGAAAGAGTTATGTATGGGTTAAAGGTCAAGGCACAGGCACATTGCGAAGACACAAAGATAAACACATGAATGAAATAGGGTATTGAATACTAAACAAGCTTAAATTACTTCTTTTACTAATACTAGTGGAACAGTTACTTTTTCTAATTTTTGTTATTCGCGTGATCGAATGAGAGTAGGAATATCTAAATTTTTGGCAACAAGCGAGATGCCTTTTACTTTCGTAGAAGATCGATTTTCACTATAATTATTTTTACCATTTATTTTTGAAAAAAAAAATCGTGCCTAGAGGGCCGACTCGGCCCATGCGTGCTTGCGGGCCGGGCCGGGTCAGCCCTTCCCCCCGGTCCAGGCCGGACAAGCCCGAAAAGCCCGCACGGGCCGGTTCTATTTTTACCTGGTCTGTACCCGGACTTCTTCGTCTGCAGGCCGGCCCGGCCCGCCCGTTTTACATATCTACATGTATATGTGTTGCTGGAGGTGGAGACATATGAGCAGATAGACCCTCATCCACCTGTGAGTGAATGTACACGGTGCGTGGCTCGGTCGAAGGATCCATCGAAGTATGAACAGCAAATGATATCCTCTATCTTCTTGGAGGTGTATCAAGAAAATCATCGTCCTCATCCTCGATATCACTGGAATGGCCCAACCGTCCGTCAGTAATCATAATAATGCGTGGTTTGGACTTATTTTTTGGTTGGTGAATCTTTGAACTTCTGCTAACACGTGATAGGGATGGAGTTTTGAACTTTTGCTGTGGTGTGTTATATGAAACACCTTCCATGTATGGCTGCATCATCTCCGTTGCAGACGGATTGATGTCTTATACTTGCAGTTGTATATAAACGAAAATAGTTGTCATGAAACCCATTTACTGTCACATGTATACTGATTACACAACTTAATTGTGTCTCACAAATCGATGAGTACTATGAAATGTGAAATATAATATGAAATGTAACATGTGACTATGGAATGTGACCTATGCAATGTGGCTATGGAATAGAAAATGTAACTTGTGGCTATACAATGTGACCTGTTGCATGTCTAAAAAATCGATGAGTACTATGCAATGTGATTTTCCCTTCGACTGTGTAATATGAAATATGACCTGTGACTCTATTAGGTTAACTGTGACACATTTGTGACTTGTCTATGTAATACACAAATTAAACGAAAACTTACATCCATGTCAAAAACACATCTTCTTCAAGTTTAGCGCCAGATGGTAGTGTATCTTATTTCCAATTCAAGATACGTAGGCAGCTCCTCCGAATCCTAGAAGTTACAGTCCCATCTAGCTGTGGAATAGACTCGTAAATCCAAATTTGGAAGGCAACTAGAAATCCTTTGAGTCTGTAGTGAAAATTTCTATGACTTAAACCATCTTTCAGCGAGTTTATGGAAATATCAAACAAATCTTTCGCCCATAGAAAATGTTCATAGCATCAAAATCTTCAACAAGAGCAAACAAATAGTTCTCAACAACCTTCTTGTACGAGGTTGAGAACATGTACGATGTTATCAAATAAAGAATCACAATCCTAACCACATCGTGATTGTCTTCATTCGTTAAACCAAGGAAGATGTCTCTAACATCTTCATTTGTCGCTAAATTCAAGTATCCAAAATATTTATCCTTAATCCTGACTGTGCAATTTGAAGACTTCTTCTTACATCCTGTCCCTGGTACCTAAATCCCGTGACTAGACAGAACTCAGATAAAGAAAACCGCAGATACTTACCAGCAACCATAAACCACATCTCCTTTTTGTTCAGTTGCTTCACCTCCCGTAGAAGAAAATAATGGATTAGCTGAGATTGAACAACTATCTCACTACAATCCAAGAAATAGGAGAAACAAGTATTAGCTAGAATCTGTTTTTGTTCATTGTTGAACTTCGATGTAAAATTTGACAACGCGTGATTGGTTGCATTTGTGGTAATTTTACTAGGAAACCATATAACCTTCAGTATTATATACTTCCATTCCAGCAACATATGACAAACATAAAAAGCCTGCATCAGTATTTTGATACTTGTACATGCATTCTAATCATAGAAGATTAGAAGAAGCACGTCGCATGCAATTAGTTTATCACAGACACTACTTAGGTCACATATAACTAAGGTTACGGATTATACATAAATACAGCCTTGTTAAAACCTCGTGATTCATCATAGAACTATAGACATTTCACATGCACATAATGGATTTCAAATAATAGTAAAAATGCGGTCACAATAAGGTCACAACCTCAAAAGTATGTATGGCTACACAAACCATAAACACACAATAGACGTGAAATATAATTTCCCATTATCTGAATCAAATAAACAATTGATTTTAACTTTTCAAACAAATTTACCATAGAATATGCTCCAATCGAATTTTTCACAAAATGAGGTCACAAATTATAACATTGTGTGAATACCCAAAAAATTCACACCCAACATATGTTAAATATACATTTCCAAATAACAAAATCAGATTAACATGAATTTACCTTTCACGATTTTAGTGGGGTTCTGCGAGTTTCGGGTTTCGAATCCATAGTTCCTTTCATCCTTTTTCTTTTCTCTGCTTTTGTTCTAGATTTCTCACCCATCTTATCTCGACTTTTGAGACCAGTGCTCCTAGTTAAAACTATTTTCAATGTCTAGTGTTTTTTGAAATGGAAGAAGAGAGTGGGTTTTGTGAGTTCAATGTTTGGTGTTTTGGGGAAAAGAATCGTGAAAACCGCTCACTGTCCGGTGTTTTTTGAAAAGAAATGTGAAAACCACCATTCAGTTTGTGGATGAAATGGAAGAAGATAGTGGGTGTCGTTGGTTTGAAAAGAATGGTGAAAACCACGTGAAGTGGAAGAAGATAGTGAGTTTTCGTGGGTTTTGTGGAGGTTTAAGGAGAGAGTTTTATATATATTTGAGTTCCAAGATACACGGAACTCAAATATAGTAAATATATATATATAATAAACATAATATCTTATATTTGAAATCAAATTTTAATAATTCTGGTGGGCTGTAATTTCCACTTTAGAAAAATCATCAATAATGACAAAAACATAATGTTTACCATTTAAGCTTGTAATTCTAGATGGTCCAAAAATATTCATGTGGAGAAGTTAAAAAGATTTTGTAGTTGAAGAATGTTGCTTTAATTTTAAAAATTCTTGACTTATTTTCCATGCATCACAAATATTGTATTTCTCAAATTACAAATTTGACAAACTTTTAATATTTTACGGTTTGTCTTGGTTTTTAAATCCCTTATACATTTATTTTGACTTTCCTATAAAAATAAGAGAGGTAGGCCATGCAGAACTTCATGACACCTCCTTTCAACCATAAATCTTTAGGGGTATATTCATTTTCTCGAAGTAATAGTAGAAAAACTACGCATAAATTAGGTGTTTTTTTTCTTTTTTGGAATGATTTCATTGACCGAAGATTTGATTATCACAATACCAAAAAAAATCATTTTCTTTTTTCTTTCTTAATAAAAACGAGATGGGGAAGCCAATCATTTCAACTTCTTCGATGAATTTGATTTTCAATTTCACTACGAATAAATCGAATTAATGCATTAACATAGAGCACAACTATAATTTGAAGCTTCCACGTTAGATAACATAAATATTTCAAATCATATTAGAATAAATTCAACAATTAAATATCCAATTTCTAATCATATTAGAATAATTCAACAACCTCGAGTTGACAATTATTATTTGAAAACTATTTTTTCTACATACTTATTTTCAACTACACATTCAAGTAATAAAATATTTTATACGTAAACTCAAAATTTTTCTATACTTTTTAATCACACGTCTATAATATATGAAATATCATATCAAGTGAGAATGATTTTTCAAACGATTATATCCTTTTTATAATTCAATTATTTCAAAAAATCCATACTTTTCGTTTTTAATATATATTTAATTTATTAATCATTTAAACCATTTGAACAATATTATCATTAATTATTTTATCAACTATTTAGTTATGATGAATGTACATTTGATACATTCATTATCATACTTTTCATTTTGTAATATGTATTTAGTTTATTTAACCATATTTGACTTATTCATTACTTTTTCGTTTTTCAATATGTATTTGATTTATTTAATCATTTAAACAATACTACTTAAATCTTTGTGTACTGACCCCTAATCGAATTGTTTGGGATTCGTAAGTGAAAGAAATCATTTTATCTACTAATATTTTGTCAATTATTTAGTTATAATCAATGTATATTTGACAAATCATTTCACTAGATTGGATAGTAAATTAAATTCATTTAAATTATTTTGGAACAAAAGATGAATACTTTTAGAGTTGTCTTCCAATTAATTTATTCAATGAATGTTAAGATACAAAGAAGATAAATGGGGAATATAATGCGTATCTATAATAAATAATTTCAATCGATACATTCAATGCATATCAAGCAAATATGAAGAAATCATAGTATTAGTTGGATGTTCAATTCAGATAAAAAAAAAAGTAAATGGATGGACTATTCTAATTGACTTCCTCAACTATTTAAATTATTTTTACAAACTGATTTTTATTTCATTCGAATCAAAAGTTTATTATTAAAAATCACATTAGGCGAGAATTATTTTTTGAACGATTCTATCTTTACTGTAATTCAATTATTTCAATAATACCTTCCTTTTCGTTTTTAATACGTATTTAATATTTCAATAATACCGTACTTTTCGTTTTTCAATATGTCTTTAATTTATTAATCATTTAAACCATTTGGACAATATTATCATTAACTATTTTGTCAACTATTTAATTATGATGAATGTACATTTAATACATTTATTACCATACTTTTCATTTTTCAATATATATTTATTTATTTAACCATATCTGACAGATTCATTACATTTTCGTTTTTTTTAATATGTATTTGATTTATTTAATCATTTAAGAGTCTGTTTGGTACAGATTCTCATTTTCTACAGTAAATCAATTCTCATTTTCAACCACACATTTTTCAATAAAATAATATTTTCCATCACATCAATACTTTTTTCTTATTTTTCAACCACACATCTCCCATCATATCATTATTCAAAAATCAATTATTCCCCAAAAAATCCCTACCAAACACACTCTAAATAATATAATCATGAATAATTTTGTCAATTATTTAGTTGTAATCAACATACATTTCACAGATTCATTTCACTTCATTGGATAGTAAATTAAAGTCATTAATAAAAAATTGGAGTAAAAGATAATATTTTTAGAGTTTTCTTGCAATTGTTTTATTCAATGAATGTTGGAAAACAGAGAAGGTAAACAGGGGACATAATGCGTATCTATAATAAATAATTTCCATTGATATATTCAATGCATATTAAGTGAATATGAAGTCATGATGATATTTATTGAATGGTCAGTTCATATCAAAATGGTAAAATGGAGTGACTATTCTAAATGATTTACTCAACTATTTAAATTATTTTCACAAACTGATTTTTATTTCATTTGAATCAAAAGTTTATTTCACATAAACATTTTGTACTAATTACTTTTTATACTCACATCTTATAATATTATTTTTATAGTACATGTAAAATATTTTAGAATAACGTGCAGCGTATGTTCAAATATAATTATTTTTTTAAATCACTATTTAAAATATTATCTTGATCAAATAATGGCCATCAAACATGGACTAAATATCCAAAGAAGATGAAGCTTCCATATTAATAATTAATCCCTTATTTGAGCCCCATTTTTTATAAATGCATTCTTGAATAGCGTTTTAACCTAATTTCAATCAAACATTTTTCAATAAAATAATATTACTGATAAATTAAAAACTTTTCATTATTTTTTAGGGAAAATTGCAGTTATGATACCAAACCTTTCATTTGTACCACCGTGAGTACCAAACATTTTAAAAATTCGCAGTTAAAGTCCAAATGGATGTAAACCATTAGTTTGACTGTTAGTTGACTCCAAAAAAATATTTTGACCAAATCAACAAAGGGCAAAAATGGTAACTTCATAATTTTAGCATAAAAAAAGGAAAATAAAAAAAGGTAACACTATTCACCCCACCCCACCCAACCCACCATGCGTCGTTTATTCCGAATGCCAACGATACTATTTCTCGTCCTTGATTTTAAAAATGGAAGACGTGGGGAGTCTGAATCGGATGAAGAATCGAGAAGCTTGGGATTCGAAGAGTACATGAGGCTTAAGCGTCAGAAATTGAGAAAATTGCTCGGAAACAGTATTTGGAATAATACTCCTAGCCCTCCTAGGGATCCAAACCAATCCTCAGATTTGGAACCTGAGGATGAAATTACCAAGAAAGTTGAAGAGGAAAAGAGAGCAAAGAGGATAACAAATTAAAGTCTGGTTCAAAAAAATTGAGTAGCGATTCATCAGAGAGTTAATATGAGTCGGAGCCTGAGGACTTTGAATCTAGATCAGATGACTTGCTGTCGAGGAAGAAGAGGAAGAGTAGAAAGTTGAGTTCCAGGTGCAGGTGCAGAGGATTTGGTTAAAATAATTTTTTGGAGTCAACTAACAGTCAAATTAACTATTTCCATCCATTTGGATTTGAGCTGTGAATTTTTTGAAGATTTGGTACTCACGGTGGTGGTACAAATAAAATGTTTGGACAAAGTTTATAACTAAATGAAATGTTTGGAACCGTGGTTGCAATTTTCCCTATTTTTTAATAACACATTTCTCATTAATACTAAGTGCAAACAACGTGCAATGCACGTTTACTTAGTTTATATTTAATATTTTTGTTCAATAATTAATTTGTTATTAATAAAGATGTAATTTTTTTTGGTTAATTAAGGGCGTGTCTGGGTGCGCTGCAAGGAGGAAGGAAAATTGATTATGTTACCGTTTTTTTTCAAACCTACAGCCCTACAGTGAGAGAATTGGTCCAAAATTGCGGCTCCCAACGGCATGAATTGTGTTGCCAACGGTTTGATTTCTGCTGAAAAGCAGAAACAGACACCCTATAAATAATTAATGATTTAATGTTTATGTAATTGATAAATAATTAGACGTGTGATTTTAATATTGTGATGTAGGTTGGTGAGATTGAAGAAATAAGCAAAAGTAGACAAATTTGGAGAAATGGCTAAATTGTAAGGGATCCAAAGTTCGGGGGTTAAAATGTAAATACTTAAAAGTTGTGCGAATCTCAGGATGAAGATTTGAGAGTGCTCGGAGTCAATTGGATAAATGAAGATGTCAAGGGGATCAAATTTAGTCAAAAGATGATCACAAATCAATTTTCAACCGAAAAGTTATGCTCCGGTGTTTTAGTCTCATATTGAGACCTATTTTTGGCATAGGAAGTGATCGAATTGGAGAATGATGTCTAAATTAAAACTGTAGCCAGATGAGTTAGCTTTCCAACGCATTTTGCATTGCCTCAATAGGATATCGGAATACAAAGTTATGATAAAAATACTGAAAGAAGGTGCAACTGCCTGTTTAAAACAAGAAATTCCGTTACATAGTCCGTTATATTGAGACCTATTTTTGGCATATAAAGTGGTCGAATTGGAGAATAATGTCTGAACCAAAGTTGTAACCAAATGAGTTAGATTTCCAACGTATTTTGAATTGCCTCAATCGGATATCGGAATACAAAGTTATGATAAAAACATTGAAGGAAGGTGCAGCTGCCTGTTTAAAACAAGAAATTCTGTTACATAGTCCGTTATATTGAGACATATTTAGGCATAGAACGTGATCGAATTGGAGAATGATGTTTGAATCAAAATTGTATCCAGATGAGTTAGCTTTCCAAATCATTTTGAATCGCCTCAATCGGATATCAGAATACAAAGTTATAATAAAAACACTGAAAGAAGGTGCAGCTGCCTGTTTAAAACAAGAAATTTCGTTACATAGTCCGTTATATGGAGACCTATTTTTGGCATAGAAAGTGATCGAATTGGAGAATGATGTCTGAATTAAAGTTGTAGCCAGATGAGTTAGCTTTCCAACTCATTTTGAATAGCCTCAATCGGATATCGAAATACAAAGTTATGATAAAAATATTGAAAGAAGGTACAGCTGTCTGTTTAAAACAAAAAATTCCGTTACATAGTCCGTTATATTGAGAAATATTTTTGGCATAGAAAGTGATCGAATTGGAGAATGATGTCTGAATCAAAATTGTAGCCAGATGGGTTAGCTTTCCAACGCATTTTGAATCGCCTCAATCGAATATCGGAATACAAAGTTATGATAAAAATACTGAGAGCTTGTTTGGTAACACTAAAAATCCAATTAAAATTGAAAATATAGCCGTTATTGGGTCCCACCAGTCTAATAAAAGTCAACAATAACGGCTAGTTTTTCAATTTTAATCCAATTTTAATCTCTACCAAACACACTCTGAAAGAAGGTGCAACTGCCTGTTTAAAACAAGAAATTCCGTTACATAATTCGTTAAAACAACAAATTTCGTTAGTTTTCCCGTTAAACCAACAAATTCCGTTCAATAGGCACTTTTTATATATAGAATGAGATATTATTAAATAATGCATTTTTTTTTCTCACAAAAATGGGCTCCCTAAAAATCAAAATTTAATTAAAAACAAAACCATTGACCATTCCAAGGATATAAGACCCACGTAGCATCAACTTGTACCCCATACTATCAAAGTTGTACCTTTTCTCTGCGTGTGCATCAGCCGGATGAAAACTCCATTTTTGGGTCTGAAATCTATTCTCTCTCTATATTCTTTGCGGCCATCAAAAGCCGCTCTCTCTCTCTCTCTCTCTCTCTCTCTCTCTCTCTCTAAAACGCACGAATGTATACATAGTTGTGTGAATCTATATTCTTTTGATTGATAAAATAATTCTCCATTGATTTTGAAGGCGTTTTTATTCTGAATTTGTTGCCAGGTATGAACTTTTTTTTTTTGATGTATTTGCATGTTTGTGTGTCGGCATTGGCGTTTTACACCTCTTAAATTAGGGTTCTGATTTTGCTTATAATTAGGGTTTCTTAGGCCGCCGTTATTTCTATGATTACATTTGTATATGTATTTTTGCCCTTTTTTTTACTTGCAATAATTTGCATACTCGAAATCCCATCAATAATTTTTTTTTGATATTAGATTTTTTGCAAGTAAATGCTATGAATTTCTGGATTTTGATATTGCAAACTTATACTTCTAAGGAATGTATAATTTGATTGGTCTTACTGGAATATCATTAGTTTGTATCATAGTGAAAATTAAGTGATCTTAGCATTGACACTTGGTAGCATTTCACTGCCTTTTCCAACATTATTTATATGGCACATAAAATTATATGTGTATGAACTATGATAAATGTTGGTAGTATTTGATGTCCGTGTGTACAATCAATCATTCGTCAGCTAATTTTTTTTCCTTTCTTCACATTTTCTGCATTAGCTAGTTTTTACTTTTTAGAACTATTTCATTTTGAACAATTTTGGTTTCAAGACCTTGAAGCCCCAAGTCTTCGTGCTAGTATATTTTCACTGTTCCAGCATTTTTATTATTTTTACTTTTCTATTGTTCTCGGACTTTTTTTATTTATCCACGTTCTTTTTATTTATTATCACCAGATATATGAGAGACTTTGCCTTTGGTAGGAAAGAGTTTTTTCGGTTGGATGTTTACTGCTACCAACTTTGCTCTCTTCTTTGGCAAATCCTGGTGAACGGATTAATTATGTTTACTGAGATATCACAAGGCAAAGATGCCAGTGATTTTAAAGAAGAATCATCTGTCGTTGATCTTAATCATGATATTGGAAAGTTATCAGTGTCTTCGCAATTGCCTGAACCCCTATTTTTGAAAGCTGAGAACTCACCTATGAGCTCGGTGACATCTGATCTTTCTGGTGCTGATCTTCTTCTTCCTTCTTTTGATTCTATTAGTTTTGCTGAGCATCATGAGCAACGGGATGATGTTGCAAAAGTAACCATTAGAGCTAGTGGTTTTGACCCTATTTGCGGCAATGATCCATCTGGAGAGAGAGTGGACGAAGGAAAGGAAACTATTAAATTTGAATCTTCTGAGCCAACAACTACACAGAGGGATAATGAATGTGAGGATGTGGTTAAAGATGACAAAACTCTTGAAAACAATCATCCATTAATTGCATATGCATCTGCTCAAAAGCGAAGTGGGCGCAAGACTAAATTAAATCAGAATGGTGAGGCTCATAAACGATCAAGAAAGGAGTCGAGAACAGTGAAAAAGAACTCATCGTTGGATTTGAGTTCCTTGAAAATTTCAAGAAGAAGCAGAAGTTTATTCTGCAAACGAGCTCGGTCCTCAGTTTGGGGATCTCTAGTTAATATATTGCAAGATTCTGAAGAACAAGTTTGGCTTGACCCAGATTTAGGCAATCAGAAGCAACAAAGAAAAGGAAGAGGTGCCCAAGGAAATGGGAAGACTGGCAGGAAACAGGAAGGTCTACTCTCGAAAAAATCAGTGAGGAAAAGGTGCATCCCCACTGGCCACATCTCTTTGAAGGTTAGAATTGGCAAAGAATTGATCCAAAGTTGCTCCATTGGTAATGACATTGAGAATTTTCATGCAATAGGGAAAAGTATTCCTGAATTATTTAAGAGTTTTGAAAATACACTGGAGGAAGGAGTTCCCAACAACCATCATGAAATTAACTGCCAGGAGGAGGTTGATAATTTTGTGGCATCCATTGATAATAGGTGTTCGGATTCAGGAACTTCGCCTGATTCAGTAGTTATAAACTCGGTTCCAGAACCTCCAATTTTTGAAAAAGGTTCAGAAGACAATGTAGAAATGAATCCTTCTTCTGGGCTTCTTGTTGCTCACGAGTCATTCAAGTCACAGAGCTCCGAGACATTGTTTCCTAAAAAATTGCCTAAAAGCTCTAGAGCAAAGGAACGGAGCAAACATACGTCCCGAATGTTTGATTTATCCAAGAAACATAATGCTTCTAAAACCAAGGGAAACCAGAACAAGTCTGGTAAGCATATGGTTAAGGAAAAGGGTGACACTAGCTGTGCCCTCATTGAAGCGGAAAGCCACTTGGCAGAAGGTATGATTACTAGTTTCTTTGTATAGATGTGTGTACGGAAAATTGCTCCTTCCCTCTCTCGTCATGAAAAAAAAGGATAAAAGAACAAGTCTAAGAGCATGTTTTGCTGCGCATGAAGTTGCAATCCTAGAAAGACTTACTTTTTTTTTAGAATGACCTTCCTTTCTAGGAAAGTGAAAAAATGTAACTTTGAAAATCACGTTTGGCATAATGAATAACTTAAAATGTGTTTGCCTTACCTTTAAGCACAACCAAACATGCTCCAAATGAATCCCAAATTTTAGATATATGACATCATACTCTGGCCCCATTATCTAATCTAAATTTTAACTATTTTTGTAGAAAATCAAGCATCATCTCATCTTGGAGAGATTGGTTGCTCAAACAAAACTTCAACCAGAGAGTTTAACAACTTGCAAAATGTGTCTGATGGGGCAAAGGATCAATACGTTCCACTGAGAAATGCGTGGGTGCTTTGTGATGATTGCGATAAATGGAGGCGCATCCCGGCTACACTTGCAGATCAAATTGACGAAACAAACTGCAAATGGTAAGCGATCATGTTTGTTGCGGTTTAGCTGTGCAATCATGCAATAAATATTAATGTGATATAGGCAGCTTGCCATTGTATAATGGCCAAGTTATCCCCTTATTCAACACCTCAATCAGCAGCCTCCTTATAATTATTAAAGAGATAGTTTCCTTCTGTAATTACCCTTCATAATTAACATTTAAGAAGACTCAATTGATGCTGAGGCAGAAGCCTCTAGGCCTATCTTATCTGTCTGGTCCAGTTGGCTCATCTTTGTAAAGTTTTCTTTTTTGTTCTATGTTTAAAGTATCGATACCATTTTTGCAAGTTATATTGGAAGTTTCGTGTGGATAATAGTATGCGATCGTAATATTTAAGAAGATCCTCAAAATGGTTCGCATTGTGTGTCGAGATTTAGGTATACCTGTGGTTGTCTTTGCTGATTTCAATTATAGAATATTATTTGTGGTAAGCATTTGCTCTTAAAATTGGTTGTAACATTTCTTAAAGATATTTACTTGCCAAGAATATTTGGGTTTGGAAGTTTGGAAAGAGTGTGAAATAGTCTGTATTTGAGATCAAAACGTCTTTAAAATTGTTCCTGGGAATTTCTTCCTTCAGAAAGTGTTACTTTTAGTTCATGTATTTTTTGGGACCGGTTTAAATTTCTGATGCTACAGGGCTGATTGTCTATGTCTTGCAGACATGCTTTTATAAATAAGATCCCTTGCTAGATTTAAAATAGATCATGAAGATTTGGAAGAAGTATTCGACCTTCTACTGGTAGGTTTTCAAGAAGTGTGAATGATGCAAGCGTATATTATTGGTACAGTTCATGCCCCAGAACTTTTAAAATCATACCCTCTTAAAATGAATCATGAAGATTGAGATGCATTATTCAAACTCCTTATGGTAGGTTTTCAAGAAGTGAATGATGAGAGATACAAGCTTACTATTGTTGGATAGTTCATGCACACTTTTAAAATCATATATTTGTCTAGCATTGATTCTCAAATTATTATTTCACGTCCTACTCTCAGAACTTTCGGCTGTTTGTGTATTTTCTCAACTGCTAGGTCATTTAAGGTAACATCAAGTTGCATATAACCCCTATTTATGTGAAATGATGCAAGTGGTATAGATCTATTCAGTTGAGAACATATAAGTATGGCAGCACTTCGGTACTATTTGTGAAGAGAATCCTGAATGTTGAGCCTTGGTGGGGGTGTACTGGTTAAAATTATAATTTCTAAGATGTGAGATTTTTCTTGTATTCTGCAGTTGGAAGGGTTTTATGTTCTTATATTTTCTTCCTACTAAAGGACTTGCCAGGATAACAAGGACAAAGACTTTGCTGACTGCTCAATTCCGCAAGAGAAGTCAAATGCAGAGATCAATGAAGAGCTGGAAATATCCGATGGTTCCTATGAAAATGATGCCCGTGACGCATTCTTGAAGTCTAATAATCAGCCAACAGGTATTTGATCTCCACAATGATGTCGCAACAATAATGTTGTCTCCATCTTTGTATTTTGAATGCATTGAAGGATGATATACTTCCTGTTTTGCAGCTTCTCAACAGTCATCTTGGAAGCTTATCAAGTCAAACTTGTTTCTGCATCGAAGCTGTAAAAGTCAAACTATTGATGAGGTAAATGCTATTGTGTGTCCATTTTCTATAATATCTCAATTTGTATTCAGTTTGAATAAATCTCTTATACCGTCTCAGCATATATTAAAATGAAATTACTGACTTGATTGCAATGAATTTGGAATAGAAATAACTTATATGTTTGTATGGTTTAACACATATTAATATGTAACTAAGTCATTCATGGTAAAAAGTTTGCATACCTTTAAAGCCTCTTCCGGTCTTCCCTTGAATGCTTATGTAAGTAGGTGTTAGTCACCTGGAGATGTTTCATTTTTGGTTACGAAATTTCTGATTTGTATTTCATTCATGGATCAAACAGAATTGATTTGATGCTTTTGATAATTTCAAGATTGTATGAGCTTGTAATTCTCCACTTGGTAATTGACATGGAGTATGTGAGTTTGAAAGTGGGTCACTGGTTTGAGGTGACCGATGCAGTATATTATTTAGAATGCAGACATTGTTAAATAAGTTTAACTTGAAGGTTTAGGCAGATGTTCCAGCTTAGAATTATGATTTTGTGCATAATATGTTCAATGCTGCTTCTTGAATCCTATTGTCTGACCTTTAGAAAAGAAAAAAGAATCCGATTGTCTGTATATTTTTGTATAAATTACTGAAAGGAATCATAAAGAACTCCACTTTATATTAACTAATGATTTTGCGTTCCCGTAAAGATTTTCTGGAACTGTCAGAGAGATGCTGTTTTCTATGTTAATGAGGAAGAAGTTTCTCATTAAGCCACTGTTTGGTATGGATTAAAATTTAGATTTTAATCAAAGTCAAAGTCAACAATTAATTTTAACTACATATTTCATTGGTCCCACAACTTTTCAACAACACATTTCATTACTTTTTATCAAAATCTACTAAAAATCTGATTTTAATTTCCACTGAACAAGGGATAAATTTGTTTGTGGTTCTATCCAAAATTTTCCTACATCAAAGGATTCATTTCCTATTTTGCCCTTTTGCTACATTTCTATTATCCAAGGTTTTGTTTGCCATTTTAATTTATGATAACTTATTGTTCTACTTATCCGACAAACACCAGGTGGGTGATACCTTTTTTTTTTAAATACTTAAAAGGCCATCGATCCCATTGTTTTGATTGTAAACTAAATTTTGTGACCTTCACCATAAAATTTGTTTGACATCTATTTGTAGCCATAGCTTAAAGCACACAGAGATAAGATAGCATATTCGAAATATCTTGGATTATTACAAAAGTATGATGGAAATCTGTTTCATTGCATGTTAGCCATATTGGGTGTGCAAGAAACACGGCTATATTATCTTTTCAGTATGTCGGTGGTCTGTACAAGTAAAAGAACTCGTTGAACTGTTTTTTTGACATTTGCCATAGCCTGCTGAAAACAATAAATAGATATCATATCAGCTGGTTCATCATATGTTGTATAATAAATTCTCCAGTGATTATGGACATATGGAAAATGCACTAGTTGGAGTTTATGCCCAATAGAATTTGGTTGCTGCCTCCAGTGACACTTAGTGATGCTGCAAACTTAGAGCAGCACGTTAAATAAATGATAAGGTCTCATGCTCCATCTGGGTGCATGTGTCAGTCCACCGTGCCTGGGTTTGTGTTCACCTTCACATTTGTGACTTCCACCTAAAACTTTTTGTTTGTTGCCTGTTTCTCATTTATGCCTAACAGATAATGGTATGCCATTGCAAACCTCCATCAGAAGGCAAAATGGGTTGTGGAGCTAAATGCTTGAACCGGATGCTTAACATCGAATGTGTTCAAGGGACTTGTCCATGCAGCGAACTTTGTTCCAATCAACAGGTGCATTAACGTTTTAGTAGATATTGAACTCATAATTGTGTTTGTTTTTGTGTCTGAGGCCATTTCCATACATACTCTGGTTGCAGTTTCAGAAGCACGAGTATGCTAAATTAAAGTGGTTCAGGTGTGGAAAGAAGGGTTATGGCCTTCAGGCGCATGAGTATATCTCTGAAGGACAGTTTCTTATTGAATATGTTGGGGAGGTAACTTGTATTTCCATTTAATACGTACTTGGAATCTAATATGTTTAAAAAAGTCACATCTATGTTGACTTTATACTGGCCAGAACAGAGTGACAATGAATGCTGTGAATCAAGTTGCTAATTATGGTGTGATCTTATATTTATGTTTCCATTATATATTTTTTGCAATCTATGATGAACCAACACGGACACGTGCCTGCATGTCCGACGCGCAATTTTTCAATGAAGTACCAACACGACATGTTGCGGAAACGTTGATTAAATTCTTTAAATTTCTTCATTTATATTGTATATTTTATACTTATTATTAATTTTTTTTGTTGAAATCTTTTAAATGAGAGTACCTATTTGTTATACTATAAAAACTGTGTTAAAACTATATATTACTACTGCCAAAGAAAGAAAAATAACTGGTAGATTGGCTAAGGAGTGTCATTATCCGACACGACATGACGTGTCATACACGGACACACAATGCTAATTGAAGTGTTCGTGCAACACAATTTTAACAAAGGTAGGAAAATCCTGTGGTGCCATTGTGAAGATGCTAGTAAATACTTATTTTCTGTTATTTATATCCTTTAGGTTTCTCTTGTGCTAGTCATGATTGTTTCAAAAAGTGCCAGGGCTTACGCCTTGATACGTGTCTCATGCAAAGCTGAACCTCAATTTGTAGTTGACACGTGTCAAGGTTTGACTTACTGAGGTGCATGCTGGGGCATAAGCCTTGGGGAGTTTGAGGTGTGCACACCTTACTCTTCACTCTGTGAGCTTGTTTTACTTGCTTTAACTTTTTACATTGGTTATTAATTGCTTAGAATATTAAGAGCATGTTTACTCAGGATTAAAATCCAATTTTAATTGAAAATATGGCCGTTGTTGGGTCCCACTCGTCTAATAAAAGTCAACAATAACGGCTAGTTTTTCAATTTTAATCCAATTTTAATCGTAAATTGTTGGCAAGTCTTTTAATTTGTTTTAGATTTATACTCTAGTGGTAGATTAATGGTGGTGTTACGTATCTACTACTTTGTTAATTTATTGTTTGCTACTATTCATTCATTTCAAGTTTATAAATTAAATTTTGTTAAAATATTTTGTTATGGATTTTAGAGAAACGCCTTGTTTTCCAAGAGAACGTTGTTAATCAATGCGTTCTTCCTATTCTCTCCTTTTTTTTTTTGGTTGAATGATGGGCTGTGACAGTGTTGCGGATGATATGAGATTGTGGAATACTTTATCGGTATTACGGAAGAAAATAGTTTGTTTATGAATAAATATTTTTCTTGTCAGAAGGGAATATACTATAACTGGAATAGCCCTTAATATTTGTCCATTGCTTTCTGCTGCATCTACATGAGAGTATATCGAGTGTTGATATTTTAAATAAGTTTCATTGCAGTTTTAGATTTTAGTTTTTGACAGTGAAATAAACTTATATACATGTATGTGAGATCTTATGATTTTAGTGACTTCACTTCTTGTATGCCAATGTTAGTTTGTGGACCTCACAGGTGCTTGATGTGCATGCTTACGAAGTTCGGCAAAGAGAGTATGCTTTGAAAGGCCATAAGCATTTTTACTTCATGACATTGAATGGCAGTGAGGTTTGGCCCTCATCACTTACTATTTGCAGCTATAAATTAATACAAGATGTCCTTTTAAGTATTCAGATGTTTTTGAAGTTGGAGGAGGTCAGTTTCTGATGATACTGTTTCTAAGTTCCTTGTAGTTTTTCTTTTCTTATTTTTTTTTTTTTAATTTTTTTTGAGGAACTTCATGACTGAACGCCATTGCTAACAGTTTTGCATGCAAATATTTCTTCTGCTGATTAAAAGTGTCGCCCATTTGGTAAGTATGCAGCCTGATGTGATAGATGATGGGATGCTGCTGTGATAGCTATTTGACAGGAGGAGCATTCGCTTTTGTCCAACCTAAACGGGATCTTTTGAAAAAACGTACTTTTCCTTTGAAAGGTTGCTGCGAAACCACATTGAATACTCTCATCTTTTCCCACTTGCTTCTTCGACTTCTACTCTTTCTTTTACTCCTGAGATGAGAGCATCCCATAGAATGAACCACAAATTAAGTGCCTCATTTTTGGTAATTTATGTAACTTAAAAGCGCCCAACATTAACACTTATACTTCATTTTTTTCAATTGGAATGATTGGATCACCATTTCAGAATTCTTGGTAGTATATAACTTTATTTTGTTGATAGGAAACACCTTTTTGATTTTTATTTATTGTTTTTTGGTCGTGGTGGGGTGTTTAAGGTGTAAATATTGTGTCCTCTGCTTTGTGTACTAGTTGTTGCTATTTTCAAAAGCAGGGTTAATAGTTTGAGTTTGTGCCCTATGTCTTGACTCAATTTAAGATTTGAGTTTGCGTATAGATGAGGTAAGCATGGTTGGACTGAAAATGATAGAGCTAATGCATTTACCATCTTTTTGGGAAGGGCACGTGATATATAATATGATGAAACTTGACTATCTTCTTTGCATTTTGTCAGGTAGTTCGTAATTTGAGCTCATCTGGATATTTTTACCTTTTTTGTTAGTTTTTACATAATTATTATGTTATGTTTCACCTTCATGTGTTATTTCAGATTATTGATGCATGTGCAAAAGGGAACTTGGGCCGTTTCATAAATCACAGTTGTGATCCTAATTGTCGTACAGAAAAGGTATTCTCTATGTGGATAAATAATTTCAAGACAGTTTAGGATGAAGTTCCTTGCAGTTGCTGAACTTCTTACATATTCCTCTCCCTTCTAGATCTATTCCGCTTCCCCGTTCTCTTCTTTCCCCATGGCCTTCCCATCCCTCTCCTCCCTTTCTGTAGGTTTATCATCTTTTGGTAAAGCTTTGCCGTTTTCTGATCAGAAGCTAGTGACAGCAGATTATTTAAATATCCCTTTCATGTTGTTCATGCTCATTTCATATGTTTGCTTGTTTATGACTTGTTGTCTAAAAGTTTATGCCATACTAAATAAGAAACTATTGTACCTTGTTTGATACCCATTATTTTGAAAAAATGGAGTTTTGAATAGTGATTTTTTGGAAAATGTGTGATTAAAAAGTAAGGAAAAGTTTTGGGTTTATGTGCAAAATATTTTATTGTGTAAATGTGTGGTTGAAAGTGAATATGAGAATTAAAGACTTTTGTTTTAAAGGGAGACAGAGGCTTGATCTACAGCTTGTAAAAAATTAATACATTTTGATCCAGACTTTATTTGACAGTGGATGGTGAATGGAGAAGTTTGTGTTGGACTGTTTGCTTTGAGGGATATTAAGAAGGTAAACTCGCTCTGCTAACAATACATGCCTCATTTGCTGAGTAATTGACTGCTCCTTTCTGGATTTTGCATTGTTGTCTAATGAAGAACATTGGACATCTGTGCTGGGAGGTTTCTTCCTCTTTTATTTCCCCTTTTTCTTTTCCTTTGTTTCCTAGAGGGGGTATTATACTATTAGCATACGTTGCTTTCGAGTAATACACAGTGCTTGGTAACTATCAGATGCAGTTATTTCAGATAGAAGGATAGATGGCCACAGCCTCTCCTGGTTTTAGTCCACCATGTTTTGGTTAACTTTTTAATTCCTACGCATAGAGTGATTAGTGTTGTAACAAATGCATGCATATGATGGTTGAACTGTTGTGTCAGGGTGAAGAAGTTACATTTGACTACAATTATGTACGCGTGTTCGGAGCTGCTGTTAAAAAATGTGTATGTGGTTCACCTAATTGTCGGGGGTATATAGGTGGCGATCTATCAAATGCTGAAGTAATCGTTCAGGGTGATTCTGATGAAGAATATCCAGAACCTGTTATGATCTGTGGAGATGATGAGACAGATAATGAATTGAACGGTACAATGACAAATTCCTCCAGTGATACTGAAATTACTGTTGCAAAGAAAGCACCAGAAAACAAAGATAGAATGAAGCAGCTGGAATGTATTGCTGGTCACTTGCAGAACATTTCAGAAACACACGTTTCAGAAACTTCAACTCGAAAAGTTGAAAACCTTGACTCTGCTTCCACTGATGGTTGCTTAAGGACTTCAATGTACCAGAGACATTCTTTTGTTCAACCTGGTGATGTCTCCTTACAATCAGATGATCGTACAAAAGAAGCTATATCCGCGGTTAAGCACGAGTGTTCTGCAGCAGAAAGGAACTTGAAAAGTTCCTTGTCCTCCAATCGTGAAATGGAGATGATTGCCCCTACTGGACCCCCTAAAAAATATGTTAAAACTAGGAGGAAGTTAAAATCTGGTACTGGTGGGCTAAGGGAAGAATTTGTAGAGTCTAATCTACTTGCAAAATTTCATCATTCATCGTCTTCAGTAAAGAAGGGAAAGCTCAAATCTAATGCTATGACTGGCAAAAGAACTCCAGATGTGGATAAGTCAATTATAGTACCATACAAACCCAAAAAATTACCAGAACTTTCCTTAAACAGCCATTTTGAAGGAGGTAGATGATTTTCTGTTGATTTTGTTTTGAGGTAATTCTGCTTGTATTTTACTGGAATGACTTAACTAATTGCTTGCAGTTGAGGAGAAACTAAATGAGTTGCTGGATCCTGAAGGGGGAATAAGCAAGCGAAAAGTATGTTATTTCTCACCTGCTATTCTACCTGCCGGATTTCTTTTATTTTCTCTTGATTTTCTGGAGCATCTGGTACTCTTTCATTTTTTAAGTTAGAATTTTTGGTTCCTTGGTTCCGATTTTTGTTACTATGCATCTGAATTATTGTTAAACATTGTGATATCTATTTTCCTAAATTGCCTGAAGTTGTTATTCTCTGTTTTATGTAAATCATCAATTTGATCCTGTTTTGTTTGCATTCAACTTATTTTCAAAATTTGTTTTCTTATTTTCTAATAGGATGCATGGAGAGGCTACTTGAAGCTTCTTTTTCTCACTGCTGCTTCGGGGAATAATGGGCATGGTGAAGCCATTCAGAGGTAATATAGAGCTGTGACTTCCTATAGTATTTTCTTCTAGCAATTAAGTTTTGTTATTTTAGCCGGTAAAACTTAGTTGTTTATCTTTGAGTGAATGATTCTGTGAGATACTTATCTTGTTTTCTCTTTTGTAGTAATCGAGATCTTTCAATGATCTTGGACGCCATGTTGAAGACAAAATCACGGACCGTTCTAATTGATATAATTTACAAGAATGGTAATTATCGGTGATTTGTTGTTAGTATTCGTCTTTATGTCATTTTTTTTCACAAATGCAGCCACATTCATGGACGTATGACTCTTCTTATCTTTATAGGTTTGCAGATGTTACACAACATAATGAAGAGGTACAGAAGGGAATTCATTAAGACTCCGATCCTGAGAAAGCTTCTTAAGGTAAGTTTGTTGAAACTGATGGTGTTTCTTAACTTAGTCATTGTGCTATATGTTGTAATTTGTGGATTGATTTTAGGATAGTTTAATTACTTTTCCTTATTTTAGAGATTCCCTATTACCTAGTCAAAATTTCCTTATTTTATTCCCTGATTTTGTGAGAGATTATCTCCCATAATCATGGGATTTTATTGTGCTTTATTTCAGCAGATTTGTCTCTGCATTTAGTATATATAGAGCTGTATTCTTTCAATTGAAGAATAAGAGAAATAAAATCTTCTCTCCAAAAGTTTCATGGTATCAGAGCAGGATTATTTCTGCCTCTCCACTCGGTTTTAGTCTTCTTGAAACCTCTTTTTTTTTATGCCCAAATACGGCCCAGCCTTCGGAATGGCTACCGAGAAAGTCACAGTTTCGAACAGCTATGGAAGCATGGACAACTCTAATCTTTCCATTACAGGGCACAAACTGAATGGAAAAAATTATTTACAGTGGTCACAATCCGTCATGATGTTTATTTGTGGAAAGGGAAAGGATGAATATCTCACCAGTACAGCCAAATCACCAGCAATCAACGATCCAAAATTCAAAAGTTGGAAGGCAGAAAATAATATGGTGATGTCTTGGCTGATCAATTCAATGAATAATGATGTTGGAGAAAATTTCCTTCTCTATGAAACTGCAACGGAAATTTGGAATGCAGCAAAAGAAACATATTCAGACCTTGAGAATACGGCTGAATCATTTGAGATTGAAGGTATCCTTCATGACTTGCGTCAAGGAGATCAGCCAGTCACCCAATACTTCAATCTTCTCACTCGTTATTGGCAACAATTGGATATGTACGAATTAAATGAGTGGGAGTCTCCAGGAGATGCTGCAAAATACAAGAAAATTGTGGAGAAGAAAAGAATCTATAAATTTCTTCTAGGGCTCAACAAAAATCTAGATGAGGTTCGTGGAAGAATCCTAGCAACAAAGCCTCTTCCTAATATCCGTGAAGCCTTTTCTGAAGTTCGTCGAGAGGAAAGCAGGAAGAAACTTATGCTTGGGTCTTCTCCACATCAATCTGATATTGAAGGGTCAGCTTTGGCAGCCCATGGATCATATCCTCAACCATCTGACAATCGTCAAAAGAAGGGAAGACCATGGTGTGAACATTGCAAAAAACCTGGCCACGATAAAGAAACATGCTGGGACATTCACGGCAAGCCAGTTAATTGGAAGCCGTCTCGTACCCAATTTGAAAGGAAAGGAAGAGCAAATCAAGTCTCTGTACAAGATGCTCCTGCTTCAGAAACACAACTATTCAGCAAAGAACAGATTGATTTTATTCAAAAATTGTTCAATCAGCCACATCAGCCATCCAACACAAATATTGGGACAGGTTCTTTAGCACAAAAAGGTAATTTTCTGAGTGCTTTAAAGGTTAAAACAGAAGAAAATAAACTCTGGATAGTGGATTCAGGAGCCTCAGATCACATGACAGGAGATGCCTCAATCTTAATAAACTATAAACCTTGTCCTAGTAATCTTACTGTTCGAATAGCTGATGGTTCTCTTTCCAAAGTTTCTGGTACAGGTTCTGTAGTTATCTCTAAGGATTTGATACTTGATTGTGTTCTTTTGGTCCCTAATCTGGATTGTAACCTTATATCTGTTAGTAAACTCACTCAAGAGAAAAATTGTGTGGCTAAATGTTACTCAAATGATTGTGTTTTTCAGGATTTGGATTCGGGGAGGACGATTGGCAATGCTAGAGTGTGTTCGGGGCTCTATGTTATCAAGACTTCCAATTTGCCTGGACAACAACCTCAAAAGATAGGATTTGAAAAAAGTGTTTTGTCTGTTTCTAGTTTAAATAATGATAGTGCTCTTATGCTATGGCATTATCGACTTGGTCATCCTAATTTTTCGTACCTCAAGAAACTTTTTCCATCATTATTCAATAAAGAGCCTAATGTTTATCAGTGTGAAATCTGTCAGTTAGCCAAGCAAGTTCGTAATTCTTATCCTGCCCAACACTATAAATCCTCAAAGCCATTCTCTATGATTCATAGCGATGTTTGGGGAGCTTCTAGAATTAAAAATGTGACTGGATCAAGATGGTTTGTTTTATTTGTTGATGATCACACTAGACTTACTTGGGTGTTTCTTATGAAGGAAAAATCGGACGTCACTCAAATTTTCAAAAATTTCTACACTATGATTCAAACTCAATTTCAAACCAAGATACAAGTCCTAAAAACAGACAATGCCAAAGATTACTTCAACTCGATTTTGGGAGATTTTCTGAAAAAAGAGGGAATTGTTCATCAAAGCTCATGTATAGATACCCCCCAACAAAATGGAATCGCCGAGAGAAAAAACAGACACCTATTAGAAGTTGCGAGATCTCTCCTGTTTTCCACCAATGTGCCAAAATATTTCTGGGGAGAAGCTGTACTCACAGCAGCTTATCTTATCAATAGAATGCCCTCGCGTGTCCTTCACTTCCAAAGTCCCATGCAAGTCCTTCTGAGAACTCATCCTAACACTAGACTTTTCTCCAATATTCCACCAAAGGTTTTCGGTTGTTCAGTGTTTGTCCATGTACATTCTCAACACCGAAGTAAATTGGATCCTAAAGCTATAAAATGCGTGTTTCTTGGGTACTCAGCCAATCAGAAGGGTTACAAATGCTATTCTCCAGGGACTAGAAAGTTCTACACCTCTATGGATGTCACCTTTTTTGAAAGACAACCATTCTTTCCCAAAATCGATATTCAGGGGGAGAATGTAACAGATGAATATCCTTTTTGGGAAACTGAAAACAACCATAATCCTTCTTCAGAATTCAATTCCATTTTTCCAACACAAATATCCATGAACTCTATATATGAGCCTTTGCACCCTTTACAAGTTGAGTCTCAAGAAAATCCTACCAATAACAATGAGGTCATTGTATATTCTAGAAAAAAGAAGAAGAATCAAGAGGACATAGCACCACGAACACAACTCGAACAAAGTCATGAAGCTGATCCGAATCCAGAACCAAAGGAAATACAATCAGGTAACCCTGAATCTTCATCTGTTCCTAGTGAAAGTCAATGTGATAATCTGGATGTACCAATTGCAATCAGGAAGGGAGATAGATCTTGTACAAAACATCCCATTTATAATTTCATTTCCTATGATGGCTTGTCACCTGCATTCCATGCTTTTACCACTAGTTTGACAAATATACAGATTCCTAACAACATTCAGGAAGCACTTCAATCACCTGAATGGAGGACAGCAGTTGAAGAAGAAATCCGAGCACTAGAGAAGAACAAAACATGGGAAATCACCTATTTACCTAAAGGAAAGAGGACGGTTGGATGCAAATGGATATTTACAGTCAAATACAAGGGAAATGGGAGCATAGACAGATTTAAAGCAAGACTGGTTGCAAAAGGGTACACTCAGTCATATGGAGTTGATTATCAAGAAACATTTGCTCCTGTTGCAAAGTTGAACACAATCCGAGTATTGTTATCCATAGCAGCAAATCAAGATTGGACACTCCATCAACTTGATGTTAAGAATGCATTTCTTAACGGTGATCTAGAAGAAGAAGTGTATATGGATATTCCTTCTGGCCTAGAAACAAAAGGAAACATCAACAAAGTTTGCAAACTCAGAAAATCTCTTTATGGTCTCAAACAGTCTCCTCGGGCTTGGTTCGACCGCTTCACGAAGGCAGTTACAAGGTATGGTTATACTCAATGTCAATCAGACCATACTTTATTCGTTAAACACTTTCTTGGGGGGAAAATAGCAATAATTATTGTGTATGTGGATGATATCATTCTAACTGGAGACCAAGATGATGAAATGTGTAGACTAAAATATCAGTTGGCCAAAGAATTTGAGATCAAAGATTTAGGGAATCTCAAGTACTTCCTTGGAATGGAAATTGCTCGGTCAAAGAAAGGCATAGCTGTTTCTCAAAGAAAGTATGTCTTAGATCTGTTAAAAGAAACTGGGATGTTAGGGAGTAAACCAGTGGACACTCCTATGGATTGCACTATCAAAATTGGCTCTATGGAAGATAGCACACCAGTAGACAAAGGGAGATATCAAAGGCTAGTGGGAAAGCTCATATATTTATCCCACACTAGACCAGATATTAGCTTTGCAGTTAGCACAGTAAGCCAATTCATGAATAACCCAACTGAAGAACACATGAACGCAGTTTACAGGATACTAAAATATCTTAAAATGACACCAGGCAAAGGACTTTATTTTTGTAAGACTACAAGAAGAAATGTAGACATTTACACTGATGCGGATTGGGCTGGCTCTATAACTGATCGAAGGTCTACTTCTGGATACTGTACTTTTGTATGGGGAAACTTAGTTACTTGGCGAAGCAAGAAACAATCAGTTGTGTCAAGAAGCAGTGCCGAGGCAGAGTTTAGAGCTATGGCTCATGGAATTTGTGAAGGAATGTGGTTGAAAAGGGTTCTAGAGGAGCTAAGAATTTCAATTGAAAGTCCTATGAAAATGTTTTGTGATAATCAAGCTGCTATTAGCATTGCAAAGAATCCGGTTCACCATGATCGAACGAAACACGTGGAGATAGATCGACACTTCATCAAAGAAAAAACAGAAGAGGGGACAGTCTCTTTGGTCTATACTCCAACAGAACTTCAAAGAGCAGATATTTTTACCAAGGCACTTCCTAGAATCAAATTTGAGGAATTGAAGTCCAAGCTAGGTTTAACCAATATTTACAACCCAGCTTGAGGGGGAGTGTTGTAATTTGTGGATTGATTTTAGGATAGTTTAATTACTTTTCCTTATTTTAGAGATTCCCTATTACCTAGTCAAAATTTCCTTATTTTATTCCCTGATTTTGTGAGAGATTATCTCCCATAATCATGGGATTTTATTGTGCTTTATTTCAGCAGATTTGTCTCTGCATTTAGTATATATAGAGCTGTATTCTTTCAATTGAAGAATAAGAGAAATAAAATCTTCTCTCCAAAAGTTTCACTATATAATGTTTGCTTAACTGGGTGCTTAAACATTTCAGAACCGTTAAATAATACCTCCTAGGTAAAAGAAATGAATTCCAAGTTTGGTTTTGATAATTCAGTTCAGTAGAACCACAATTGGCATGCAGATCTGCTCATCTGACCTAGTCACTATTGGGGAGTCAGTGAGCTACATTCAGTATATAAATATATCATGTATCTATGTGCTTACAGATAACCACACAAATTGACTGGTTCTCTAATAAATTACTCGGTGTGTGATTGTATAGCTAATCTTTGATGTATCAATATCAACTATGACTTAAAAGCGTTCCTGTTATATCCATTGTTCCAATATGAATGTATAAATGTATTCTAGTTCATACTGTATCTAACATCATCAAGTTGGTTTAGTTGAACCAAATTACTCTTTGGCAAGAAAATGGTAATGCTAGAGAATTCCAAATCATGTTTGATTAATTTCTTGAAAGAGTGACACTCAGCATCTGTTAAAGGGGAGTCATACACTTATTGTTGGTATTGCTTTAGCACTTGGTAATCTTAATAACGCAGTATAATTAATTCATAAAAAAATAATTTAAATGTAATCATTGGTGACGGTGATAATAATGAAGATGATGCGGTAAAATGTACTTGTTTGTATAAAATATTGTAAGAGTTTTCCCACATTGGTTGCTCGCTGTTCTTCCCTGCAGGTGCTTGAGTATCTGGCAATGAGGGATATTCTTACTTTGGAGCAAATAAGTGGAGGTCGTGCCTGTCCAGGAGTGGAGAGGTCAATAAATACTCAATAAGTTTCATGTTAAACTATTTGTAGAGATTTTGTTGTCTTCGAATTATTGGATTAATTTTCTAAATTTGCTGAGTTTTCTCTTTTAAATATGCAAAATCACTAGCTCACTTGCAATGTATGTGGAGTGTTTAGATATATTAAATTATGATTAATTAGCAGCATACCATTATTTGTAGTTGTGATACTATGCTTATGTCTGATATTTTATTTCGGAAGTCATAAAAGTTCGTTATCCATACTATGTTGGTGTAGTCCTGTTTTCATCATAAAAAGTTTGGCCGGTTCAGTTTACCAAAATGGTCTTCAAAATGTTAATTTTTATGCCTGACAATTTACCTGGGTCTACTCTTTAGTGCAAAGGAGGAATATCTATAAAGATACCTTGCAAACATTACTGTAACTGACACATCAAGTAGATGACTTCGACCATTGATCTCCATGCATTTGCATATGCACATTCTTGTACACACATATTATAGTCAATTGCTGGTGTTCATTTATATGAATCATAAATTCATTATTTTGGTTCATGGATCAGTTTTGTTTGGATATATTTTTTACTTGACTGTAATTGTCACATGGATCACTACAGAACAAAGAATTTTGTTTCTCCTATATTTGTTTAAAAGATGTAATTTTTGTTGTCTTGAAAGCAACGTTTTCCCTAAAACTAATCTTTTAGTTTGGAGTCATTTTGGTGATTGTGTATCACGCTTACATTTTTTTTTTCCTGAATTGCATGTTATTCTGTATTGCAGCTTTAAAGATTCAATACTGATACTGACAGAACACGGTGACAAACAGGTATCGTTTACAATCTGTCTTGCATCTTAACGTTAATGGTCATAATTGTGCGTCCATTTTTGTGGCATCTTTTTGACAAAGAATGAAACATGTACTATTCCTTAGAGCATCGCCAATAGTGGTATAAAGTTGGGTGTAAATTGGTATCTTCAAAACCACTTTTACATCCCCATTTACATTCCAGTGGATCTAAATCCAAATTCTACTCTAAAGGAAAGATCTAAATCCACTTTTTGCCTCTTGTTGATTACATTTTCTGCCGGAAAATGCAATTTGCAACTCTCCATTGGAGAGGTTTTCGATCACTTTGGAGATCTAAATCTTTATTTTACACCGCAATTGGAGATGCTCTTAAAAGGTGAAAAAAGACTCCAAATTAATGTGCTAGGATGAAGAATTTTTTTGTCTTGAAAATTAAATTATAGAAGTGAATGTAATAATGTAAGGAAGATAATCCTGGTTTGAGTTTAATTCTGTGTTGGAGTAATTTCGTAGTTGTTAGAAGTTTGTGATGTTTTTTCTTGTCTGCAGCTCATGGAAGTTCTGTTTGACGACTCTTTCTCCGCTCTTTTCCTGTCTTTTTCTGTTTCCTATATTTTGCCTTTTGTTTTCGACTTAAATTAGTATTTGTGGAAAAGCTGAAAACTAATTAGTAAGTAAAAGAAAAATCATTGTAGATTTCTCAATATGGGTAGGTGAGATCTCCTAGCTTCCTGACCATCGACCAAACTTCCCCTGAATATGGGGCAACAAGTAGGAAAAGAAAGCGTTAGTAAGAATTATTTAGCAGCACTGGTGCATTTTATATCAGACACTTCTTTCCGTCCTCTTCATTTATATTGTATAGTTCTCGTTCAGCTGTAAGTTTACTCTCCTAGGGAGTAGTACCGTCTTTTCCACTTTTGACCATTGGCTATGGTACCTTTCATCTAATACGTAGGTAGGTAGAGAGAGAGTAGCACAATTTTGGTTACTTTCCACCACTTGTTGGACGTTGAACAATGGTTATGGTGGTTACCTTTAATCTCAACATTAAATAACAACCGAATGATAGTTAGTCATACATTTTAATATGTACCTATAAGTAATTTAGCTTGTATACAAGCAAATCCACATCAATATAATATTTTTATTTTTTCCCAAGAACGTGGTTTAGTGGATAGGTTGTAGCAAACATAAAATGAGGTGAAATCAATACCAAGCCAATACTTGTTTATTCCAAATATTGTGTTCCATCTTTCAAACCTTTCTGTAGTGTCCATTACAGCATTTTGGCGGTCATAATAATTTGTTGCACTAGATTTGTAATTATTGTGGTTTTATTTACGAATAGTTGCACTCAATTTTGTCTGGATGTTCTGATGGTTGTTGTCTTGAAGATTATCTTCCAATATAATTTTATAAGTTTCACTTAATGATTGAATTCATAATGCTTAATTGTTGGTTTTGAATTTTATTTTACTGCTCAGGTCCATCAAATTGCAAGGAACTTTCGGGATAAGTGGATTCCTAGACATATGAGAAAAAATGGCTGCAAGGAGAGGGTTGATGGGAGGATGGAATATAATCCTCATTCTAGCTACCCTAAGTTTCCCGTTTTACATGATCATGGGAGTGATAGAAAACCTTCAAAAGCAACGGAGTGTTGGGAAATGCAGTCTGTGCCTGAATCTTGTATGGGTAACACTGTTGTTCCAGATGTCTCACCCTCAGGTGATAGTTGTGGAACCAATGGCACAAAAAAGCGCAAGCGTAAAAGTAGATGGGATAATCCATTGGAGGTATGCCCGTCGCCAAGCATCAACGATGATGTTCCTCCTGAGTTTCCGTCTCCTTGTAATGGTCCTACTCTCTCATATGATGCGTCTTTGACCTCTATTGATCATCGAGAGGAATCCATGCACATGAAGGGTCCATTTGATGCAGTATTGGGTGAATCACAGCAAATATTCATTTCACATCTTTCTGTCTCCTATGGCATTCCATTTGCTATCTTAAAACAATTTGGGGCCCTTGAAGCCGAAGCTTCCAAGGATTGGGCTGTAGCTCCTGGTGTACCATTCCACCCCTTCCCCCCGTTGCCTCAGTATCCCCGTGACAAGAGGGACCCACTAGCCTCTGCTGCTAACTGTCCGTCACTGAGTCAACCTGCAGAGAAAGCAGAGTCGGGTTTCGATAATTGTACTGCTCATCACTCAGATGAAAATTATACAAGGAAATCCAGATTTGACTCGCCAGATTTGAATATGTCAGATGCAAATGACAGAGCTGATTTTCAGCGGGGAGGGAGTTCCTATAACTTGGGGAGGAATTACTTTAAGCAGCAAAAGTGGAATCACTCAAAGTTTGCGCCCCCATGGGTTCGGAATAGAAATGTTCGGTAATGTACAGGGAACAATCCTAGAAATGGCATGCGAAATGTAGGTTTAGGTAATGGGAAAATTGAGACTAGACATACCATTTATGAGCATCGACGATGATAAATTTGGCATTATTTATAGGATAATTTTCAAGGAGCTTTTAAAAATTTTTAATGCTCCTTTTGAATGTGCTGCATTCTTTGCTGTACTGATTTACTAAAAATTAAATATTCTTTTATCTGTGTAGTTTTATCCTCATGTCTAGGCTTTTGCCGAGGTTGTTCTGAGAAATGATATACTTGCTTTAGAAATCCAAGTCCGTACTTCAAAAGAGGCAAGCTTATCTCATTTTATCCTAGATACTAATATTGATTTTAACATTTATAGAATAAAATTTACTGCTGTTCCATGCTGGTTATTACTCTTTCCCTCTTCCTGTGTGTGTACCCCGTATCTCTCTGTGAAATTTGGCAGTGGTGCCAATGTTTGGCTTTTGGTTCTCTTTTTTATTTGAGTGTTGGTTGTGGGGAGGGTGATGGAATAAGATGAGATACATTGATATGGTTCCTTGTACAGCGAGGATGGAAGTTTTGGGTCCAAATTTGATTTGACATGTGTGCATACAGGGTAAGCATATTCTATCTATAGTAAGTTGTTTTCTGTCTTTTCTTTTTGTCATTTCTAATGGATTTTTGATATTTGTAATTAGATTCTTGGACAAGCCTATGCAAGGTGGTCCCTATGGAGTCATCCTGTAAAATTGGAGTCCCAAAGCGCGCTGCCTTTAATCCAGCCACAGGGATATTGAAGTATGAGGATGATGATGAGGATTTAGTGATGAAGATGCCATTCCTTCGAAAATCCTACCAATTCACTGGAAAATTCCGCTTCCTTTTTGCTTGATAGTGGCGCTTCTAATCACCAACGCAGACTAAAAGTGCTCTCCAAACTGTGCTGGATAGTGATTTAGATCCAGGATTCCACTAAGGGCTGAAGGAAAGCATATAGAAAGACTCCAGTCACAGGCTACTGGAAATAACCCTATGACTGACCTAGCTAAAAAGCTTTTGATGTTGATTCGGGACGGAATCCGCGGGAGAAAAGGGATCCTTTGGTTTAGGACCCAAAGATGCCATTAGCAATGAGGAAATCTACTCTGTGCAATGAAGTATTGACATGGAGAAGAGGAAATTGTATATAGACTGGCTGATGGACTTGAATCCACGGAAACATTGTGCATTTGCAAGTGTTTTTGTTTCCTTGGAAATTATATTGGCAATCTTTCTTCATCATCATAATGTTCAAATTGGAATTTGCATAAGAATTTCGAATATTTCTTCGAAAATCTTATGGCATGTTTTGTAGGGAAGACTTGATAGTATTAAGCAAGAAGGTCATTAAAATTTTATTCATTGTATTGTTCCATGCGTCTCCAGTAACGTGTACCAACACATCACTTGATGATTTTCTTTC
This sequence comes from Fraxinus americana, assembly GCA_035079005.1. Lineage (NCBI taxonomy): Eukaryota > Viridiplantae > Streptophyta > Magnoliopsida > Lamiales > Oleaceae > Fraxinus > Fraxinus americana. Next base: position 39,700,956 of record CM068707.1, on the reverse strand, counting down.
ATTTGGTATAAAAGCATTCTTTTTTGCTGCCATTTTGCTGTTTTCATTGATGGGATGCATTTTGGTATGGATAAACTCGAAAGATAGGAGTATGACTCCCAAGGTTGAGTACATAGAAATCTTTTGTATATTCTCACAAGTGTCCCTGCGTCTTTCGAAGGTCTGGTCTTGAAGTCGTCTAGGAATGTCCAGCTGGCTTTCTATTTCTTTTGCCGAGTGCTATCCATTTTAGTTCGCTAGTCAGTGATTGGGCATTGTCAATTGCATCCTGGGCAATTCATGCGTGAATTCGTCATTGAGTATGTCTAGAAAGCTCTTTTATGAAATGTTCGAGAGATCAATGAGTAGAGATTAATGCCATATTTTTGTTTCACGAAATTCTTTAGTAGTGTTTACATGTAAACTTTAGTAGTGTTTTATGTGAAAATGAAAATCTTTATAATTGTTTCCTATTATAGCACCGAAAGGTGAAAAATATTGAAAAAATTTAGACAGGGATGTGAATTTTCACCTACAGAAAGGGGAAGAGTTTACAATACATTCATGTTGTCAATAATCACCCATTTGATCTAAAAAACAAGGCAAAAATAGAAATAATTTCTTATCAAACTGATGCAGACTTGACCCCAAAAGAAAAAATCAGCTACCAAAGGACTCAAAATTCAGTCTATCCTAGATGCAGAATTCCAGACATGACACACGGGTTGAGTCATTCACCCATTAAAGCAATACATGAATTGGGTTCAGGTAAGGTTTAATTGTATTTCACATTGCTTTTTTTTTTTTCACATTGCTTTTTTGAAATGCCCGTTTTGTAATTATAAGTACTTTCGATATTCTTACCTTACAAATCGATTTTAAGGGAGAGTTCTATTCGGTAGTGATTGTTACAATTAGTATTAGAGTTGGCAGTGGCACTTCTCATCTTGGAGTTACCAAATTGTGGTTCGGCAACATGGGAAGTCTGCTTCAGTAGAAGACTTATTTTGTAGAATCGCTCGTTGAAAATGGGCCTTCATAAAGATCAATTTTGAATAGGGGTAGAATGTAATGATCCAAGTACATCTCACATTCATGAAATACATACCTTGGGAACTTATAAGCACGAAGTACGTTCCGTAACTGTGGACATTTCCCTACATAATATGTTTTCCAATGAAAAATGTGAAAAACCAAGGAATAAAAGAGTTGCATATATGAAATTCCAAAACAATATTTCAGTAAGTAATCAACAAAGGTCTCATTCCTCATAACCATAGATCAAAGCAACACGTTTATGTTCCTTCATAAAAAAAATTCGCAACTAAAAAACAGGATATATATATATGTATGTACACTTGTGTAGCTGTTTTATTCCAAGCAGATCAATCTTACCAAGACTAAAGTAAAAGCAGCTTATCAATATCGTCTCAATAATCGTCTGATTTGCACATAGCACCAAGTTTTCAGTAGTGTCCTCTGCCTTCTCCAACTGCGAAAGTATCGTCCAATCACCTTTTTATAGCTAGGTCTCTGCTGCACCATATTCCAGTACTCAGCCATGTTTGGCCGGGTATTGATGTATTTCTCTTCCAAATTCAAGAGAACCAGTCGACTCAGAATAGGAATGAACGTGATGTCTGCCAAAGAAAACTCGTCTCCAACCAGATACGTCGTTTCTCCGAGCTTACTTTCTGCTTCATCGAGAATCCTCTCGAGATGCTCTTCGCTCCGCCTCAGAACTTCCATATCCTGCATTTTATCTTCTGTTTCATATGCTTCTCTTAGCTTACGGTGATATGCACTTGCCAATTCAGGAGTCTCGGCCATTCTAGCAATTAAAACACGCCTTAAGAATTTAGAAACAGAAAGGCGATATTTCACGGGGAGGTGGAAGAGAGTAAAGAACTTGGGATTCCATTGTTGTATTTTATGCATCCATTCAACAACTTCTCTGCTGCTGAGAGTCGGGTCGTCCCTGCCAGAAGAGACCAACGCAATCCTTTCTATGTACCTGTACGTCTTTTACATTGTTATAATCGGTAGAAAATATTCCTATCAGCAATTTAAAGAACTAAATTTTCTTTAATCCCCTGCCCCTTCAAACCCCTGAATTAAGGAAAACATGTTGATGAATAAATTTAAATAAATAAATGAGGTCCTTTCTACTAACTTAAGCTTTTAAACGAGGAGGTTCAACATGATACCAAAGCAGAAAAAAGATCATAGGTTCAAGTCTCATTGCCATCTACTCATGAAAAATAATGAGCTAGTGTTAGGCTTAGGAGAGGGGTGGGGGGGGGGGGGGGGGGAACCCAACCAACCCGTTAGGGGGGGTGTTCAAGAAATTTTAAATAAATTTGTCCACTTTCTAATAGCTTAAGCTTTTGATGATTTGGTTCGAGAAAACACGATAATGGTCAATATAAATTCACGAGTAAATGTTACAAACAAAGCATGAGCCTTCTTTCGTTTGGTCTAACAATAACCATGGTATTGACCACTGCACTTCACATATAATCCTAAAGAAAGCAGCATGGAAATTAATCTAAAAAATTTGAATAGCCAAGTATGCAAACAGAGTTTAAAATCCCCCTGAACACTTTTAGACGGGTAAGAGAAAAGTGACGAAACATGTACAGTGAAGATAAGCGAGAATGAAATAAAGAATAAAGATAAGACGTACTGAATGATCTCTATAGTGTCATATAAGATGTGGGAGCCATTCTGAAAAACGGGAAGTTTTGCACTTGGATTCATCCGGAAGAAACTGGAATCGAAATTCTTGCCAGTGATAGGATTAACATGAAATGATGTGTAATCGATGTTCTTTTCTTCCAATGCTAGCCGCACCTTCTGGCTGTCCAAGGAATACGGATGATGATATAGCTGCATGATGTTATCTGCATCAACTTTTGAGGCGTTCACTCCAGTATACAGCACTCAGACGAGTGATACGTGAAATCTTCGCTTATGGGGGAAAATCCTGCATTCATCGATCAGAAATCACTCATGATCAAATTATTTAATCAAGCTACATATTCTCAAACTCAATAACAAATAAGTTAGAGCATTTTAAGCTTAGCCATACATCCTCTAATCTGATAGTTGATAAGTAAACACGGTTAAAAGTGAGCCAGAACACTGACAATATAAACAGATGAAAACAAAATGAAACAACTGATAGGTGCAGAATAGAAAACAAGAAGGCGTGCATTCCCACATTACTGCTACTAAGTTTTCAGAGCCATATGAACCACAGACATATAACTTTGCACAAGTCATCATCAGTTGGATTTCATCTCGACCCTACATGTAGAAGACATTAATTTTTATTTTATGCAATCTTCAAGGGTTCGTTTCATAATCCTTGCTAAATTCATGAAGTCTCCAAAATCCCGGACCTTACTTTTTTTTTTTCCAAGCATTTTTGGCACATGTTATGGTCTTCAGGGATAAGCTCAAGCAGGACATAAGACCATAGCAAAAACCATGCCATCTACAAAATCTTGGCCACTTATTTCGTTTTTCCACATATTACTTATGGATCATGGTCTTCAGTGTTAAGCTCAAGCAAGATTCAAGACCAGAAAAAAATTCATATTGATCAACAAAACAGTCAGTTGCACAGCTTGTGTTGATCAATATCCAAAAGACAATCCAATTCCAAATGCACAAAGTAATCATTTCAAAATAAGTGCACTATGGCTACTTTCGATCGGCTTATCAAAATTCAAGAATTGAGCAAAATTCATGTTGATCACAAAATAGTCAGTTGCGATTCAGCTTTTGATGATCAATCTATCAAAAAGTCAATCCACTTCCAAAAGCACAAGATAATCATTTCAAAATACGTGTATTGTAGCTAATTTCGATTTATTTCAACAGAACATGAATCGTTGTTATTTTACTCATGTGTTATGAACCAAAGCATGTTTTGGACAACCATATTGTCACAACATTATATGTATGGGTATTACATGTTGAGCCATAGGGGATGAGAATGCTTTTTATGACTAGTTTGAGGCCCATAGAATTAATGCTTTGGTCAACCACTCGACCAAATAACTTCTAATTTCATCGAACGCTTTCTAGTGAACTTCCTCATACACGAACACTTTTGAGTCCTTTCACAGTAGGGAGACCATGGTTGAAGTTTTCCTGCGAGTCTTCCATTCGCTGGGAATGCTCAATTTCCCGCTAGGGGAGGGGTTATATGCTAAGACATCTCTATATATCTCAATATGAGCCCATTTCGTGGGGGTGGAGCCAGTCCAGCCCATTTCATTTTTTATGTGTAATATATATATATATATTATCTGTAGGACACGTTGTTAGTTGGTTGCAGGTGTTCTATTACAGTGCATAGTCAGAAAATGAGAGGGAAAAAAGGGAGAGTTCATCACCGGTTGGCAAAACATCTAGCATTTTTCTACAGTATGCTCTTAACAGATGGGTGATACGACTCTTGTCGTCAACATTGAAGGTAAATGTGCTTCATTACTTGATTCGGTTTTTTATTATTTTGTTATGAATTTGAAAATATACAAAAATGTGAGAAGAGACTCAGTTTTCCACTGATTAATATTGGTTGTGATAAATAACCAATCGATAGGTTATTTTATCACAAAAAACATGAGTATCAAATGTAAAAACAAATTTCTTAATCATATTCTCATCTATTTCAGATTTATGACTTCCCAAAAAACAATACAAAACCCATCATGTATGAAGCATGTTTACAAATTTAAACGGCATATATAATTGTTTCTAATGTTTGATGATAAACATTGCGCCCCATTATGTCGTTCACTTAGAAAATGGTAGAATGTTGCCAAGTGGGTGATGAACTTTTCTTTTTATCCACTCTTATGCCAAACCCCTTATCCCAACATAATGTACCTACCTACAGCTTACTGGCCGAATCACACAAGGGCTTGTGTTGAGCTATAATTAACTGTCAAAGAGGGTTTCTTCAATCTAATGGGATAATCAAAGCATTACAAGAAAATCAGTCCATGGGCATTAAGCAAGTTGTTCACAAACATTAGTCCATCCTATTATGGCTCAATACATTATATTGTCCTCACAAAATATGCTCTAATTGTAATGTTAGTCCAAATAAATATCAAGAATAGGAGTAAAATACCAAAACATGCTCATACTTAGTACTTTCAAGTTCACAACGTTGAGCAATTAAAGCACAATTCACACCATATTATAGCTGAACACTTAAAACAAACACAAAAACAACCAAATACACAATCAAACTTTCAGTATCAAATCTTCAAGTTACAGCATAATCCACAACATAAATAATCCCGTACTTCAAACAAATAATCAAAAAATTGTACACATATTATGGAATCCTGAAACAACCATGAAAATCACTTTCTTAAACATCATACACATGTAAAAAAAAATAATAATAAAAAATAAAAAATCTTAAACAGAAAAGTAGAAGATATGTTCATGACACTTACCAAGAAATTCTGCAGAGAGCCAGAGAGTTCTTGAAAAGTGTTTGAAAGAATTTGATGGGTTTATGGAGATTCGAAGTGCACGTGAAAATAGAGCCAAGAAACGATTCTTTTTAAGTGGAAGCTGATGCAAAAGCTTAAAGTCTTCTTGCAATAGGGGGTGGGGGTACCAAAAGTTTTAGGAACAACAATTAGAAAACGCAGGTGGGATGGAAAACAGTTGGAACAGAAGCCCTCGCTTATAGTAATCTTGTCTATTGTCAACTAGTCTTTGCCAACCCCACCGGCCAATCACACATAAATATTATGTTATTGCTTAAAATATAGTTTTGAAACAACTTTTGTAGTTAAAAGAATTATGTGATTTTCTATGGTTGTTAAATATTTAATTATTTCAAATTATTTGGATCAAATAATGAATTGAACATGGTGACCAAAGATTGCTCAGGTAAGTTATTGCTTAGAACATGTTTAGTTAAACAGAAAATAAGTAATTTTTTATATCCAAATTTTGATTTTTTGCCTTTTAACAGGGATGGTAAATTTTTTTGGAGAAGCTCTAGCTCTATGGCAAAAGAAGTAACTTAGGCCATGTTTGATAACCAAGATTTTCCTTGGAAGTTGGAAATTTTTTTCAATTTTCCACATTTTGCACAATTTGATAGCAAAAATTTTACCCGAAAAATGTTTTCCACCCCCATCCCTCCTGCGCCCATTTTCCCACTTTTCAAGGAATTAGTTTTCTTGTTGTTTTGGTGGTTTTTGTGTCAGCTTTTTTTTTTTGGCAATTGGAAAAAATTATATCAACAATGGTAAAAAAAATTTCCCTTTAATGGACAATTTTCATGTAAAATAAAGCCAAATCAATAGTATTCGGTATGGTAATTTATTTTTATTTTTTTTGGCAATTGGAACAAATTCCAGACTCAATGATAGAAAAAATTATCAATTTAATGGACAATTTCCATAAAAATAAAGTCAAACGGACACCAAACTTTCAATATTTTCCAAGTGAAAAATTACACCAATCAAACACAATTAATTACAACTCGCAGTAAAATAATTTTTAGGTAATTCAATTCCCTATAATTCATTTTCTTTCCACCAATTTTCCACATTTGCAATCAAACGGACCCTTAGTATAACTTCTAGTCTTTCACTGATAAGAAAAAAACTTAAATTTACTCTTCCACTTATAAGTGAATTTATTTAAAACTAAATAGCAGAAAAACATTTTCATCTGCGATATGGGACCTATTAGAAATCGCAGAAAACACTCATGTTTGAAACTTTTTGTGCGAAATACCTCATTCCGTCAAGATCTGTCATATTTGTCCTTAAAATAGTAAAAAAAACGTTAAAATGAAATGAAATAATTGCAGTTACAGTATCCAAACTTTTATTTTTTTTATAAATTATATCTAAATTTTTTATATGTGCCATATATAATCTCAAATCTTTAGAACTTTATTTTCTTCTCCAAACCAACTCATCTCGTCCCACCCTGCCCCACTTCATCTTCATCCCCACAACCGCTCAAAAATTAAATGAAAATAAAATGCGAAGTGGCTTAAATCAGAAAGAATAAAAAAAGCATAATGACACCAAATGTCAATCCAAAATAATTCAGCTATAGTGTCTATGTTTGACAGAAGTTCTCTACTTTGAAGTCTGATGCAATTGTGGACTCAAGATGCAGAAAGAACGATTATAGAAGACGCAAAGGAATACCAAGGATGACAACATTTCATTTTCTCTCCTTCAAACCCCCACCCTACACCATCCCCAGATTCATGGCACTTATCCCCAATAAATGCACAAAATATCCAGCTGTACTTTCATCCCCATTTTCAAGCAAATTCAATTTACACAAAAATTAGATAAGTTACAAAATCAGTTTGCTGATTATGCCCTTGTTTGATTCCCATTTTTTTTCTCTTTTCTTTTTAACCTCACATTTTTCAATAAAATAATATTACATGCAACCCAAAAACTTTTCTTTCATTTTTAAATGCACATTCTCCGTTAATCTGCTACTTTAAAACACATTATACATAATAATAGGGCTAAAACACGCCATATGTACCAAAAGATACTATTTGATATAAATAAAGAAGAAGATAAGAAAAACAGTACACACATTAATAGAAACTCCAAGGCTGGTCCATTTTAGCTATCGCATAGACGACACTAGACATGGTGCCTTTTGCACCGGCGAGGCATCATGATTGAGCTTAAATGATTTTCAAGATTGACGGTGCAAATGCTATTAGTCTACGTATGGCGGCGAGACAGCCGAATAGGTAGGGTACTGTAGAGTGCCACGACGAGTGTTGCACGGTGGCCACGACGAGTGTGGAGACAGGAGTGGACCCAGAAATTTTTTTTCATTATGGGCAATATTAGTAAAGGTAAAAAAAAATAAAATAACAGCAGCATTATAACACAAACATTATACTAAAAATAAAATATCTTATAATGTACACATTCTGTATATATAATTTTTTAGTCACAGTAAACTCATTCAAATGAAAATAAAAACATGCATAAAAAAATCATCAGTTTGTTTGATACATAAAAACACTCATTCACTGCTTCAATTTCATGATTTTGCTTAACAAAATCAAGAGGGTTCTGCCCTCTGACAAGAAGGAATTACAAATTCATTATATTTATTTAATCATCCTAAGCTTTTGATCTGAGTGGGGTAAATCATTAGGAAGGGTTTGTAGTTACTAAAACAATCTTATAAGATTGGCCCATTTCATTTTCTTTTCTAACTTGGATTAGGGGTGGCTCAAAGTTGAATGCAGGCATCTGCTTGCACTTGGCCTTCATTGGGTCCGCCCCAGGTGGAGGTGGAGAAAATGGTGGCTTTGATGGTGGTGTTTGTTGTAACTTATGAAAGTTTTAACTTTCAAAATAAACGATTAGTTTTAATTTTCAGTTTTCTTTATCTTTATTTCAGTTTTTAACATAAAATTAAAATCAATAATTTTAAAGTAACTTACATTTTAAGTGGATTAACTTTCATTATTGTGAGGTTGATTTTTTCCCTATAAAAGGGATTGCTTATCACAACTTGAAAAAATAACTTCAAAGAATATTATTTGTACATTTTATACTATTTTGACAACTTAATTAGAGATTCGTTTTTATCTCCCGGTGGTCGTGTCCATAGAAGGGGCTTAAACTTTGGAATGTGGTGAAAAAAGGCTCTACAAGCTAAATATCTTTGGAATATGGGAGTGTTTAAAATTTCAAATAAAAATATCTTATATTTTATTATTCTTAGTTTTAAATTGACTTTCGAAAAGTGTTAAAATTAAATTGTAGATCTGCAGATGAAATGCAAGAACTCAATCAATGCATATGCCCAAACACTTTAATAAAGTCAATATTAAAATTTCATGTATTTATTTGATTATATTTTGAAATTTTATTAGAAGAATTTGCAGATTGGAAGCGAAAGAACTTTGCAAATATATGGTAACAAATTGTCCATGAAGGACATATATAAATAAATCATCGAATGGGATGAGTTTAAACCCATAAAGGAGTCATCTCCGGGAGTAACTCAACCTTTGTGATTGAAGATCATATGAAGAAAGTTCGATGTGGTAAAATCAACCCGTACTACATGACTTGTAATAGCACTATTTTTTTTGTGCTCATCCCTATGGTGATAGTGATAATAATGTAATGTTAGGAAGGGTTTAACCTTGAATGAGGAACAAAGCGAGAATTCTTGCGAGGTGTGGATCACACGTACCATTGGAAGACTCATCTACGTAAGAATTGCCATGAGACCATGGCTATGGGATTAGGCTATTCCTGTTGAAGTGTAAATATCGCATGAGGTTATTTAAGTCATTTCAGCTTATTTCATTATGTTAAATTAGTTGCCATTGTGTATAAATAGGCTGCTCCATTCCTCTGTAAAACGTGAGATTTATTTTGGTTGAATTGATTTTCATTTCTCCTGCCATTTCCCTCTATTATTCTAGAACATCACTTTCACATTTCATCATGGTATCAGAGCAATAGAGCTTCTCTACGATGGAGAATAATTCTAGTGTTTAGGCGGAGGTTCAAAGTCAGGCTAATCATGCTAATTCATTCGTCGAGTCATCAGCTGAAGATGCGGTTGTAGGAGATATGGCTTCTTTGGTTAATCGACTGATGAGTGATCCAAGCAGTCCTTATTATCTTCATTATGGAGATAACATCGGTATGCAGCTTATTTCAGTTACATTTACTGAAGAAAACTATGCGACATGCAGTCGAATAGCAACCATGGCTCTTAGTGTTAAGAATAAGGAAGGTTTTGTTGATGGATCTATTACAAAGCAGTCTCGTGATGATCCTCTTTACAATGCTTGGAGGAGGTGCAATCATGTGATTTCCTCTTGGATTATAAATTCCATTCCTAAGGAACTTTATCCAAATGTGATGCACAAGGATTCATCGAGAGATATATGGGTTGAACTTCGAGATCGATACAATCAGGGGAATGGTCCTCGGATCTATGAATTGAAGAAACAAATTGCTTCGATCTCTCAAACAAACAATTCAGTTAACTCCTATTTCAATAGGCTGAAAGGACTTTAGGAGGAATTAGAGACTTATAGACCCGGTGTTGATAACACTCATTACAAATGCGAAGATCAGATCATGCAATTCCTCATGGGTCTAGATGAACACTTTGCTGGTGTCAGAGGTCAGATCCTACTGATGGATCTGTTACCTTCACCAAATAAGGTATTTGCACTTATTTTACAAGATGAAAGGCAAAATAAGGTGGTTGCTAATAGACAAGGAACACATGATGCAGCGGCTTTTGCTGGAAAAGTGATGCAGAGACCTTTTAATCAGAGGCTTAATTCAATTAATTTTTCTCAGAAGAAGGAGAGGCCTATATGTAGTTATTGTGGTATGCTTGGGCATCTCAAAGGTAAATGTTACAAGTTGATAGGTTATCCCCCTAATCACAAGTTTGGCAAAGGAAAACCTCCAATAGTTAATGCTGTTGGAGAAGTACATCATTGCCAAACATCTCATGATAATGCCTCAGGGATGCTGAATTCTCTGTCACACCTTATAATCACTCAAAATCAGTGCCAGCAGGTCTTGTCTATGTTAATGCCTCAATTGCAAAGCCAACTCTCGACTTGTAATCCACAGCCCCAGCAGGTGGTTTCTTCTTCATCTCCAGAGCTTGATTCATTTGCATTCTCAGGTAATCACATTCAGTTCAATGCTACTTATGCTTCCTTAGTAGCAGATAAATGGATCATAGATACTGGAGTTTCTGAACACATGGTGTGCTCTATTGAGCATTTAGCCATTGTTACTACTGTTGTTGGTACTTCTGCAAAGCTGCCTAATGGTGTTAATGTTGTTGTTACTCACGTTGGGACATTGAAGTTGTCACCTACTTTACTCCTGACCAATGTGCTTGTTGTACCATCTTTTAAATTCAACTTGATATTTGTCAGTAAGTTGACACTTCAACATAATTGTTATATGATGTTTTTCCATGATTCTTGCTTTATCCAGGATCTTTCAATATGGAAGAAGATTGGGGTAGGCAAACTTGAGCATGGACTATATCATTTTCAACAGTCTCACCTTCAACTCAATGATCAAACTTCATACAACTGTCATCACCTCAAATTAGATCCTGATATCTTCAACATCAGAAATTCTGTCGTTCTTCCTAATGCTGTCTTTAGTCCTAATTTTCCTTTTAAATGTAATAAATATGATCCTGTTTGTAATACCATTGACAGTACTAATGTCAAGATGAATATTGATATTTGGCATTGTCGATTAGGACATTTGCCCATTTCCAAACTATCTTTGTTACATAAATCTATTCCTAATATTATCGTCAACAAAGAATTACATTGCACTATCTGTCCCTTGGCCAAACAACGCAGATTTCCTTTTCCTAATAGTGATACTAAAGCCTCACAAATGTTTGACATCATTCATTGTGACATTTGGGGACCATATTCAGTCCCTTCCTTAGATGGTGCCAAGTATTTCCTAACTATTGTTGATGACTATAGCAGAATGACATGGACATACCTTATGAGGGAAAAATCTCAAACTAGAAATCTCATTCAGTCATTTTATCATCTCATTCAAGCTCACTGTCAGAGTAATATGAAGACCCTCCGGTCTGATAATGGCTTAGAGTTTCACATAAGTGATTTCTATCTTTCCAAAGGAATTGTACATCAACTAAGTTGCGTTGAAACACCTCAACAAAACAGTGTGGTTGAGAGAAAACACCAGCACCTGTTAAACATTGCTCGAGCCCTTAAATTCCAAGTCAATTTGCCTCATCATTTTTGGGGAGATTGCATATTGACAGCCATACACATTATAAATAGAAAACCTACCAAATTGCTTGCTGATAAATCCCCTTATGAAAAGCTTTTCCATACCACACCTTCCTATAGCCATCTCAAGATTTTTGGGTGTCTTTGCTATATCTCAACCTTGAAAAGAAATAGAACCAAGTTGATCCCAGGGCTATACCCTGCATTTTCCTTGGTTATCCATATGGAATGAAGGCATATAAGCTATACAATCTCAAAACGAAGGTAGTTTTTGTGTCTAGAGATGTCTATTTTCATGAGAATTTATTTCCTTTCCATAATCCTTCTTTCCTAGCCTTCTTATCTAAATCTGATGTTATCACCGAGTCTCATCCTCCTCTCTTTCCAATACATCCTCCTCTAAGTACTGATGAGTTTACTCCAATATCAGTTTCAAACACCTTAAATATATCAGATCCTCACAATTCAGTATCATCATCACATGTTGCATCTTCTCCTTCATCTACTGAACCTAACACCTCTCCATCTGCAGTTCCTTTCTCACCACCTATTGTCCCTACATGAAAATCTGATAGACCAAAATGTGCTCCTTTATATCTACAAGACTATCATTGTAGTCTCATGTCTCAGTTGCCAATTCCCTAATCAGACTCTGTGAAAAAAGACTCTGAATTTAGCAAGCAGTATCCCATTAAGAACTACTTGGGTTATGGTCTACTATCTCATGCTCAAAGGAGTTATGCCTTAGCCTTATCCATCGTCTGTGAGCTAAGAACCTTCACTGAGGCATCAAAGCTTCCCGATTGGGTTTAAGCTATGGATGCTGAGTATCAGGCACTGGTTTCCAACAACACTTGGACTGTCACCAAGTTACTTGATCATAAGACTCCAGTAGCTTGTAAATAGGTCTTCAAAGTCAAGCTCAACTCAGATAGAACAGATGAAAGGAAGAAGGCTCGCTTGGTAGCTAAGGGATTCACTCAACAGACTGGACTAGATTATGAGGAAAGGTTTTCCCTGTTTCAAAATTAGTTACTGTCAAAACACTCTTGGCAGTTGCAGCCACCAAGCAATGGCATCTTCAGCAATTGGACATCAATAATGCCTTCCTTCATAGTGAATTGGATGAGGATATCTATATGCTTATGCCTCCAGGTTATGAGCAGCAGGAGGAGCAAGGTGAACAACTGGTTTGCAAGTTAAACAAGCCATTTATGGACTGAAACAAGTTTCGAGACAATGGAACATGAAGCTTACTTCATACATCATTTCACAAGGTTTTAAGCAATCAAGTTTTGATTATTCTTTGTTTAGCAAACAAGATGGCTGCTCATTCACTATACTTCTCATATATGTGGATGATATAATCATTGGAGGGAATAATTTGACTTACATCAAACAGTTCAAGGATGAACTAAATAGGCAGTTTAAGTTTAAAGATTTGGGAATCCTGCAATACTTCTTAGGTCTTGAAGTGGCAACATGAGAGAGAGTGTTGAAGTGTAAATATAGCATGAGGTTATTTAAGTCATTTCAGCTTCTTTCATTCTGTTAAATTAGTTGTCATTGTGTATAAATAGGCTGCTCCATTCCTCTATAAAATGTGAGATTCATTTTGGCTAAATTGATGTTCATTTCTCCCGCCATTTCCCTCTATTATTCCAGAACATCATGTTCGCTTGAAATATTATACCGCAAGTGCACGGGTCGCGTTCAAGTAATAAAGTGGACTTTTTGAGTCCGGATTGTCGATCCCTCGAGGAATGCTTACTTTTAATCACACAAATTTAGTTAATTTGATTTTAACAATGAGAACAAACACACAATAAAATTTGATTTTGAGAATTATAAGAAATTAACTAAAAATCTACTAAATAGGAAAATGTAAACACTTGGAAATTTCAGAGGAAGAACGTGGTTGGGATTCATGGTTTCACTTAACCGTCACCTAATTAATTTTTCCACAAACCAATTAATAAATTACTCATTTACGATGTTAGATCAGATTTTCCAATTTTAGCTAATTACCTCTCTCGAGCGAAATTAACCCTAATTGATTAGTTTAACCTACTATATCTCTATGTTGATTTAAACTAAACAATTGCATTAATTTTTTGTGAAAATAACTTAATGGATCACCTAAGGTTAGTGGTATATTTCTATCCACTACACAAACATAGGGTTTCTACTATTTGGTCTAAAATGCACAATCTTCTCTCGAATGATGTACAAATCACTAAACACAATCATCTATTGGCCACATAAATGAAAATGCAAGAAAAACAATAATAGAAACACATGAACATAAGTGAATTAACATCAAAAAGCAAATATTAAAATTAACTAAGGTTAGGTTAAATTTTACCATAAATCCCAACGCAATAAATTTAGCCAATGTTATATAACTGATAACAAATGAAAATATTTATCCAATGCATTACAACTTTGACAAAATAATTGAGAAAAATCGAAGTTTAAAGATAAAACCCTTTTTTGAAACTTGAATTTGATTCTCCCAAAAATTTTGCCAAATCTTTTGGTATCTCCTTATGCTCTATGATTGAACCTCCAAAATCACCTAGTAAATCAAAGGAAAAAGGAAAGAAAAGAGAAAGAAAGAAAGAAAGCAAAAGAAAAAGGAAAAAAAAAATGAAAAGAGCAGGCTGCTGCGTCCAACGTGCAGAAGCCAAATTCAATATATAAAAACAGGGGCTGCCTAATGCCATTTTAAATTAAAACCTAGGGAAATTGCAGTCAAGGTCCCTGAAGTCTTTGAAAAGAATTAAAAAGGGCACACAATCCTTTTAAAGTCAAAATTCTTTTATTTTGTAGCCAAAGTTTCGAGATATTGCACGCCGGTCCCTAGGCTTTGATCTTGTACAGTTTAGTCCTCAAATTTTGATTTTCATATCGATCACGCCCTTAATAAATTGCATCCATGTCCTTAAACTTTCGGCACTTGTGCAACTTGGTCCCAAACTTCACAATTTTATACGCTTTAAGTCCCCTTTTTTTTCCTTGTCTTGTTTTCTTTCTTGTAGGGATTTTGGCATGCAAAAGTGAAAATTACACAATTATGCATAGAAATCGACTCAATTTCAATTATAATTAGATCCAAAAAGTGCCTAATAAGTGTGTAAAAACACACTCATCACACCCCCAAACTTGAGCTCTTGCTCGTCCCGAGCAAGATTAACTTCTAACACAATCATGCAAATGTGATAATGATCAACATATTAGACACCTTGCCAAAAATATCAATGAGTATAAAATTGTATATCAATTTACAACTATGCTCCAAATGATGCTATCAAAAATAATTTAAACTCATCCAATGTTCAATCGGTGTTTGTGTGTGTATAGCCATTTTCAATCATCATCTAAATTAGGAAACAATTATCAAGATAGAAAAAATCTTAAATTGGCTCCAACCCAACCCTTTGTGGTCAAATATATCCTTTCAAGCTCGTAAGATTCACACACCAAATAAATATATATATATATTTTTTTACCCCAAGGTGTAGATCTAAAGATCGCCCTCAATCACTCTTTTCTTTTTTTCGCTCTAGTTCGGCTGGGTCTAATCGACAATTTCAACATCAGAAATGTGATGATTCTCCACTAATGAGTGCTTCCACATTCAAGCTTATACTAAGTAATTCAAACCCACTAGTTATCTAAGCCAAAATATCAATTACAATTGCACCAAATCAAATTATTTTATTTTATTTTTCAATTAAATTTCACGTTTTACCTCCCTCCTTTAAGCTTTCTTCTTAACCCTTGTAGGGAGTTTTAGGTCGATAGCTCCCTGATTGTTTAGACCAAAGGGTACCGGGTTTTAAAATACCCCAACGGACTTAATAACTCGAGTCAAAAAGGCTACGAAGTGAGGCCTAAGATTCAATAAGTGCAATAGTATCCATTTTTAGCATTACAAAATAAATGGGGCTTAGATCCCTAGCATATGGTCATTACCTAGCTTATACTTAGCAAAAGACACTCCACACAATTTTTTTTTTTTTTTTAACATGCATGGAATCAACACGCTTCTAGATAATATCCTTCACCGGCTCGACCACCCTCAAACTTATCTTACAATATGGTTAAGTGAAAGAGAAGTGGATATAGGTTAATATAAATTTTCAAGTAACTCACAACCTAGTTCCACCAATACAAAGATTTTCCCATCAAAACAATCATTACCACATCTAAATAACAATTAATCATGACTATTGTACTCCATGTAACTTAGGATCTCACATGGACAAGCAATTTTTTGAAAATTTTTACGCACAAATAGCATATTTGGTCAAGCATAGAGTATAAATTAATAACAATTTCAAACATCAAGCAATTCTAAGCCGGCAAGGCTATCTAACATGTTAATACAAAATCACCAATATAAGCACAAATAGAAAAGCCGGCAAGGCTATAACATCAAATCAATTCAACAAAAGCCGACAAGGCTCAATACCCCCAAACTTAATCCATACATTGTCCTCAATGTGTACAGTACAAGATAAAAGAGAACATGGGATAACGAAACTTCCCTGATTGTATATTTGGTGAAGAGGTACCAATGCTCTACTTGGATTTGTGATGCTTTTAATGAACTGGGGCAAGTGGCCTTCCTGTACATCAATCTACCCCCAAACTTGTGAGGAACAAAAGATATGTGGGACTTCAAACATTACCTATAAAAGATGATAGCTAATCAAATAAAAATAAGAAAAATGCATAAAATTAAATAAAAGACTAAAAGTTAGAAAATTGGGTTGCCTCCCAATAAGCGCTTGTTTTAAAGTCTCTAACTCGATTTCTGGGGCATGATCACTTTGGATTGTCAAGGAGAATAAATGATTTCTCTTTCGAAAAATTGCCTCCTAGTATGGTTTTAAACGTTGCCCATTGACCTTGAAGTTCCTTTTTTCTTCATGATAAAGTTCAATTGTTCCATGTGGAAAGATTTTTGCGATGGTGAAAGGGCCCGACCATCTTGAGCGGAGCTTTCCGGGGAACAATCGGAGTCTAGAATTGTAGAGAAGAACTTGTTGCCCAACAAAGAACTCCCTTTTCACAATGTGTTTGTCATGCCATTTCTTTGTCTTTTCTTTGTAAATTCGAGCATTCTCATAAGAATCAAGGCGAATTTCATCAAGTTCATTCAATTGAAGCAATCTTTTCTCACCGGCCAATTTGATATCAAAGTTCAAAGCTTTCATTGCCCAATAAGCTCAATGCTCGAGTTCAACAGGGAGGTGACAAGCTTTCCCAAATAAAAGACGGTAAGGAGATATACCAATAGGGGTTTTGAAGGCGGTGCGGTAAGCCCATAATGCATCATCCAATTTCTTGGACCAATCTTTTCTTGAGGTGCTCACCGTTAACTCGAGAATCCTCTTCAACTCCCTATTTGAAATCTCAACTTGGCCACTAGTTTGAGGATGATAGGGGGTGGCCACACGATGCTTCACTCCATACTTTGTCAATAATGAGTCGAAGATGCGATTGCAAAAATGTTTGCCTCCATCACTAATGATAGCTCGGGGGGTGCCATAGCGAGAGAAAATATTTTTCTTTAAAAAGTTTACTACCACTCGAGCATCATTAGTGGGCATAGCCACCGCTTCGACCCATTTTGATACATAATCGACCGCCACCAAAATGTATTGATTTGAGAATGATGAAGGAAAAGGCCCCATAAAATCAATACCCCATACATCAAAAATTTCTACCTCCAATATAGAGTTCAAAGGCATTTCATTTCGATTGGAGATATTACCACTACGTTAGCATCTATCACATTTAGAGACAAGAGTGTGAGCATCCTTAAATAATGTGGGCCAATAGAAACCCGATTGAAGTACCTTTGATGCGGTTTTCACGGCACCAAAGTGGCCACCATAGGGAGAGGAATGACATTGCTCTAGGATTTGCTCCATTTCATCTTCAGGCACACATCTCCGAATAATTTGATCTGGGCCTTGTTTAAACAACAAAGGGTCTTCCCAAAAATAATGCTTGATGTCAGCGAAGAATCTCTTTCTTTGTTGGTAAGAAAGATCCGGAGGAGTGATACCACTAGCAAGAAAATTCACATGGTCCGCATACCATGGTGTGTGAGTGACTTGTAGAAGATGCATGATTTGTAAGAGTTGCTCATCGGGGAAAAACTCATTTATTTCACAATCCTCCACTTCTTCGATGTGCTCAAGTCGAGACAAATGATCTGCAACAACATTTTCGATCCCCTTCTTATCACGAATTTCCAAGTCAAACTCTTGTAGAAGAAGAACCCATCTAATCAATCGAGGCTTGGCATCTTTCTTTGCTAGCAAATACTTGAGGGCCGAGTGGTCGGTGTAAACAATCACCTTCGACCCAATGAGGTAAGACCTAAATTTATCAAATGAAAATACCACCGCGAGCATCTCTTTTTCGGTAGTAGCATAGTTCAATTGAGCACCAGTCAAGGTCCGACTAGCGTAGTAGATAACATGCAAGATTTTATCTCTTCTTTGCCCCAAAACTGCTCCAATGGCATAATCACTTGCATCACACATAAGCTCAAATGGAAGATCCAATCTGGAGCTACAATGATAGGAGCAGTGATGAGTTTCTCTTTAAGAGTGTTGAAGGCGTGAAGACACTCTTGAGAGAAATCAAAAGTATTATTCTTCTCAAGTAAGGAACAAAGTGGCTTTGTGATCTTTGAGAAGTCCTTAATAAATCTCTTATAAAATCCAGCATGTCCCAAAAAACTCCTTATCCCCTTTACCGAAGTTGGTGGAGGTAATTTCTCAATGATTTGAATTTTTGCCTTGTCAACCTCTATCCCTTTGCGTGAAATTCGGTGGCCAAGAACTATGCCTTCTTGGACCATGAAGTGGCATTTTTCCCAATTAAGTACTAAGTTGGTCTCCTCACATCTTTTTAATACCATCTCCAAATTCCTCAAGCATCCATCAAACGAGGCCCCAAACACCGAGAAATCATCCATAAAAACCTCAATACATTTCTCCACCATGTCAGAAAAAATAGCCATCATGCACCTTTGGAAAGTGGCGGGTGCATTGCACAGACCAAAATCCATCCTTCTATATGCAAATGTACCATATGGGCAAGTGAACGTAGTTTTCTCTTGATCCTCCGGGGCTATTGGAATTTGATTATAGCCCGAATATCCATCCAAAAAACAATAGTGAGAATACCCCGCCAATCGCTCAAGCATTTGATCAATGAAAGGAAGAGGGAAGTGGTCCTTTCTAGTAGCATTATTGAGCTTGCGGTAATCGATGCATACTCTCCAACCAGCCACGGGTCTTGTAGGTATAAGTTCATTTATCTCATTTTCGACTACCGTTACACCTCCTATTTTTGGTACCACTTGAACAGGGCTCACCCATGCACTATCTGAAATTGGATAAATAATGCCCGCATCAAGCCACTTTACAACCTCAGCCCTCACCACTTCTTTCATGTTCGGATTCAACCTCCTTTGATGCTCCACTGATGGTTTAAAATCATCTTCCATAAGGATTTTGTGCATGCACAAAGAAGGGCTAATTCCTCGAATATCTGCAATAGTCCAACCAATAGCCTCCTTGTGTTCCCTCAACACCCGAAGTAACTTCTCTTCCTCCAACTCACTTAAGGAGTTGGAAATGATAACTGGAAGTGTAGATGCATCTCCCAAATAAGCATACCTTAAATGAGATGGAAGAGGCTTTAATTCAAGTGTAGGTGCTCGTTGAAGAGATGGTAGTGGTGGTGAAGAGTTCTTTTTCAAATCTTCAAAATATGGTTCTCTCTTATAAGAACAAGACGATGCAACCCCCAAATAATGTGCCACGTGCTCAACTTCGGGATCCCCATCCTTGGTAGTTGATGAACGTGCAAGACATGTTTCAAGAGAATCCTTAAAAAGCCCATAAAGAGAATCGGCCACCACATGATCAACAACATCCACTCGAAGGCATGAATCGAATTCCGATGGGTACTTGATGGCCTTCAAGATATTGAATGTAACTTGTTCATCTTGAACCCTTAAGATGAGTTTTCCCTCTTGCACGTCAATCAAAGCTCGACCGGTAGCAAGAAATGGCCGTCCCAAGATAATAGGAATGTCATGATCCTCCTCCATATCAAGAATTATAAAATCGGCCGGGAAGATGAACTTGTCCACTTTGACTAGGACATCCTCAATGACACCCCTTGGATACTTGATAGATCTATCAGCCAATTGCAAGGACACGGTAGTTGCCTTGGCCTCTCCTAAGCCCAATTTTCTGAAAATTGACAAAGGCATCAAATTAATACTAGCACCAAGATCACATAAAGCTTTACTAAAGTTTAAATCACCAATAGTGCACGGAATAGTAAAACTCCCTGGATCTTTGATTTTTGGAGGCAATTTATTTTGTAAAATAGCACTACATTCCTCCGTTAGCATCACCGTCTCATGCTCTTCAAGTTTTCTTTTGTTGGAAAGAATGTCTTTCATGAACTTAGCATAACTTGGCATTTGAGCTAAGGCATCGGCAAATGGGATGTTGATGTGTAGCTTTTTGAACACTTCCAAAAATTTGCCAAATTGAGCATTGAGTTTATACTTTTGAAGTCTCTATGGAAATGGAATAGGGGGTACATATGCTTTAACCGGTGTTGGAGCCTTTGATGTTGATGGCTCGTGTTCACTTTCCTTGGCTGCTTCAACACTAATTCTAGGCTCTTGAACAAGTACATCTTCCCCCATGGGTGCTTTGTCGGATTGACCCTTTGCTCGTGTTACCGTAATTTATGGTAATTGCACCCCACTTCTAGTGGTAATAGCTTGCACATTCTCTCTTGGATTTGTTTCGGTATTGCTAGGCAATGCTCCTTGTTGCCTTTCAGAGAGAAGTTTGGCTATTTGACCTACTTGACGTTCCAAATTTTTCAAAGAGGCATCATTGTGTTCTTGATATTGCAATTGATAGTTAGCCAACTTAGCAATGGCCTCTTCCCATCCTTCTTTCTTCTCTTGTGGCCTCAGATTTAACACATTTTGATTGTTCCCATAGGAGAAGTTAGGATGATTTCGCCAACTGGGGTTATAAGTTTGAGAGTAAGGATTATACCCTTGGCGTTGGAAGTTTTGAGCATATGCCACTTGCTCGTTGGATGCCAAACTACTACCCATCAATGGACAACTTGGACTTGGGTGATTTTCTCCACAAATATCACAAATAGACGGGGATTGTATCATGTGGGCGGAGTGAGAGCCAGAGGTAGATGTAGAAAGTCCTTCTACCTTCTTTGCTAGGGAGTCAATCTTTGCCAGAACCATTGAAAATGCTTCACCATCTCGAACTCCACCAACTCCTCTTTGTGAACCCCTATCTGGCCACATCGCACTTTGCTCACTCATGACCTCGAATAAATCATATGCTTCCCGAATACTCTTCTTCTTAATAGATCCATTAGAAGATGAATCTACATTTGAACGGCAAGAAGGAGTCAATCCGGCATAAAAATAATTTACTTGTTGCCCCATTGTGATTCCATGATTTGGACATTTCCGAAGCATATCTTTAAACCTCTCCCAAGCCTCATGAAAGCTCTCCAATTCGAATTGTTGGAAGGTGGTTATGTCATGCTTGAGTTTGGCTACTCGAGCGGATGGAAAGAATTTTGTTGTAAGTTTTTGAACAAACTCCGCCCAACTATTTATGCTCCTGGGTGGTAAAGTTTCAAGCCACTCCCTTGCCTTATCCTTCAGTGTATGAACAAATAATCTCATTCGAATTGCCTCCACACTCACGCCCTCATATTTGAAATTGCCAACATTCTCCACAAATCGTGTAACATGAGAGTGTGGGTTCTCATCAGTCCTCCCATAAAATGGAATGGTATTAGAAAATAAACTGATGACATCCGGTCGAAGTTGAAAGTTTGGATGTCCATAAGAAGGGAAGACAATACTTGATTCATTCTCTACCACATGTGGGTTCATGAAGTCTCCAAAAAACATATCTTCCTCATTTACAACAGGCTCTTGAGCCCTACCCGCCTGGTTACCAAAACCCGGTGGAATGCCACCTCGTAGAATATTTTCTGGTTGAGCATTGGGTTCCACGTTTTCTCCTTGTTGGGCCATCTCGATTAATCGTTGCCTTTCTAATTCTCTTTGTTCCCGTCGCCTTCTTCGAAAAGTTCTTTCAATCTCCGGATCAAGTTCAAAAAAATTAAAACCTTTCAAATGAAGCATGCACTATCGAAAACCTAAGGAAATAAAAATTAAGAAGCCAACTACACAATAAAGATATAAAAGTTATAAAAGATAACAATAAAATAAAAAATAAAAAAAACAATTTTTTTTTAAAATTAGAATCAACTAAGATGGTAATTAAAATAAAACACTCCCCGGCAACGGCGCCAAAAACTTGTTCGCTTGAAATATTATACCGTAAGTGCACGGGTCGCGTTCAAGTAATAAAGTGGACTTTTTGAGTCCGGGTTGTCGATCCCTCGAGGAATGCTTACTTTTAATCACACAAATTTAGTTAATTTAATTTTAACAATGAGAACAAACACACAATAAAATTTGATTTTGAGAATTATAAGAAATTAACTAAAAATCTACTAAATAGGAAAATGTAAACACTTGGAAATTTCAGAGGAAGAACGTGGTTGGGATTCATGGTTTCACTTAACCGTCACCTAATTAATTTTTTCACAAGCCAATTAATAAATTACTCATTTACGATGTTAGATCCGATTTTCCAATTTTAGCTAATTACCTCTCTCGAGCGAAATTAACCCTAATTGATTAGTTTAACCTACTATATCTCTATGTTGATTTAAACTAAACAATTGCATTAATTTTTTGTGAA
This sequence comes from Fraxinus americana, assembly GCA_035079005.1. Taxonomy (NCBI): domain Eukaryota; kingdom Viridiplantae; phylum Streptophyta; class Magnoliopsida; order Lamiales; family Oleaceae; genus Fraxinus; species Fraxinus americana. The sequence continues at coordinate 39,678,270 of CM068707.1, read as the reverse complement.
AATAACTCAATGGATCACCTAAGGTTAGTGGTATATCTCTATCCACTACACAAACATAGGGTTTCTACTATTTGGTCTAAAATGCACAATCTTCTCTCGAACGACGTACAAATCACTAAACACAATCATCTATTGGCCACATAAATGAAAATGCAAGAAAAACAATAATAGAAACACATGAAAATAAGTGAATTAACATCAAAAAGCAAATATTAAAATTAACTAAGGTTAGGTTAAATTTTACCATAAATCCCAACGCAATAAATTTAGCCAATGTTATATAACTGATAACAAATGAAAATATTTATCCAATGCATTACAACTTTGACAAAATAATTGAGAAAAATCGAAGTTTAAAGATAAAACCCTTTTTTGAAGCTTGAATTTGATTCTCCCAAAATCTTTGCCAAATCTTTTGGTATCTCCTTATGCTCTATGATTGATCCTCCAAAATCACCTAGTAAATCAAAGGAAAAAGGAAAGAAAAGAGAAAGAAAGAAAGAAAGCAAAAGAAAAAGAAAAAAAAAAATGAAAAGAGCAGGCTGCTGCGTCCAACGTGCAGAAGCCGAATTCAATATATAAAAACAGGGGCTGCCTAATGCCATTTTAAATTAAAACCTAGGGAAATTGCAGTCAAGATCCCTGAAGTCTTTGAAAAGAATTAAAAAGGGCACACAATCCTTTTAAAGTCAAAATTCTTTTATTTTGTAGCCAAAGTTTCGAGATATTGCACGCCGGTCCCTAGGCTTTGATCTTGTACAGTTTAGTCCTCAAATTTTGATTTTCATATCGATCACGCCCTTAATAAATTGCATCCAAAGTCCTTAAACTTTTGGCACTTGTGCAACTTGGTCCCAAACTTCACAATTTTATACCCTTTAAGTCCCCTTTTTTTTCCTTGTCTTGTTTTCTTTCTTGTAGGGATTTTGGCCTGCAAAAGTGAAAATTACACAATTATGCATAGAAATCGACTCAATTTCAATTATAATTAGATCCAAAAAGTGCCTAATAAGTGTGTAAAAACACACTCATCACATCACTTTCACATTTCATCAATTATCTAGAGACACTTACTAGAATCAAGATTAGAGCACATGACCATTAATAGTACTATCTGCTATGAGCTACAGTCTAAATCGATAATGTGTGTGGAATAATTGAAGTTTATCCAAATGGACCTAATTCAAGGTTTAGTCCATTATGACTCCCTCAATTGAAAATTGTTGTCACTAAGTGAGGTTCAAGTCCAAAAGGCGGGCGAATATTTACTCTTTCAATCTCTATTTCATTTGTAGGGCTCATTCGTGACTTCTCCCAATAGATTAATTGATCTCTGGTTCATTTCGCCATCCCGACTAGTGAATCATTAAGATTCATTTTTTCAATAAAATCTTTTGCATGAGTCACCATTGAAGATTGTCAAATGTTCGGGAGTTCCTCTATTCAATCATTTTCCTTCTTCTTGTTGCTGGATATCTTGTTCGTACGGACATACACCTATTGCACAATATAACGTTGTCACTATATAATATATATTTATCTATTTTGAAAGATTAAAACTTGTAAGGGATTGTTGTAACTCATGAAAGTTTTAACTTTCAAAATAAAAGATTAATTTTAATTTTCAGTTTTCTCTATCTTTATTTCAGTTTTAACATAAAATTCAAACCAATAATTTTAGATAAACTTACATTTTAAGTGGATTAACTTTTCATTATTGTGGGGTTGATTTTTTTTCCCTATAAAAGGGATTGCTTTTCACAACTTCAAAAAACAATTTGAAAGAATATTCTTTGTACATTTTATACTATTTTGACAACTCGACGAGAGACTTGTTCTTTATCTCCCTGTAGTTATGCCTATAGAATTGGAGAACCGATTGTGAGTCATTGATTTTATTTTGGAGTTGTGTAGTGCCAAAAGTACTTGTATGAAGGGGAGACCGATTTTAGGACAACGTTCTTGAAGTGACTTCCTAAGATTTGCTTTCTAAATCTCTTCTCAACTTTATATTATGTTAATGTTGAATTGTATTTGTTATTTTGTTATGTTAATTGATAAATATCTACACACAAATCACTCATTTTTTCCAACAGTGTTGTCATTGATGATGGAGTAGTTTGTAAAGTTCCGCGCGTTCTCATTTTGTGTACTTCTTATTGTTGTACCTAAACAACATGTGAAAATAGAAATGAGGAGAAAATAGTGCTTAATTGAAGGAGAGAAGTTGAAGTGGAATCTTAATTGGATTCTTGGGAAAGAAGATGAAGTGAGATGGAGTGAAAAATAAAGTTTTAAAAATTTGAGATTGTAGGTGCCGCATATAAAAAATTTGGGTTAAATTTGTAAAAAAAAGTAAAGTTTGGATACTGAAATTCCAATTATTCATTTTTAATTTTTGCATTTTTTACTGTTTTTAACGGCAAATCTGACGGATCTTGATGGAAGAGGGATTTTAGCACAAAAGATTTCAAATAGGGGTTTTTTTTTTTTGCGATTTCCAATAAATGGGAGTTATATTGCACATGAAAACGTTTCTCTATTAATCCTATAAATATTATGTTCTTGCTTAAAAATATAGTTTTGAACAACTTTTGTAGTTAAAGAATTATGTGATTTTCTATGGTTGTTAAATATTTAATTATTTCAAATTATTTGGATCAAATAATGAATTGAACATGGTGAACACAGATTGCTCGGGTAAGTAATTGCTGAGAACATGTTTAGTTAAAACAGAAAATAAGTAATTTTTTATATCCAAATTTTGTTTTTTTGCCCTTTTAAGAGGGATCGTAAATTTTTTTGGAGAAATTCTAGCTCTATGGCAAAAGAAGTAAGCATAACTTTCAGTCTTTCACTAATAAGAAAATTATTTTAAATTTACTCTTTCACTTCTAAGTGAATTTATTTAAAACTAAACTTTATAAGCTTAGTTGCATGTGCTATAAGCCTCATTGTGTTTAGTACTTTCCGTTCGAAATATCCTTTCTATGAAATATCTTGCTAAAAAGTGAATAAAAGTTGTGGATTCAACAAAATATGTGATTAAACATTAAGTTTGACCAACTTATAATCTCAAAAAACATTTGACAAACATGGGCATGGGATCAAAGCATACATGCGCGCTGACCAACTTATAATCTCAAAAAACATTTGACAAACATGGGCATGGGATCAAAGCATACATGCGCGCAATTCACGTTGTCACCCATTAATATTGTGCGCGTAATAGACTTTTCAATGAAAAACAAATTCAATTTGTCCACGAGATTCGTGTATGATTTTTTCTTATGAGTCTCAAGAAAAAGTTATCCTAAAACGTGTGGTCTAGATTTGATTCATGTTTTTTGACTTACTAAACTAGTTAACTATTTAGAAACAAAATTCAATTCTTAGAAAATTGTTTGCAAAAATAAAAAATAAAAAACCAAGAGAATGATAGCAAAAATCTATAAAGTAGGCTCCAAGATCTCCAACGACTTTTAACTGTCAATTGGACCCCAACTCAATAAACTACTTAGGCGGAAAAAAACCAGTAACATCTTTAAGAAATGTCAAACCCTTGATATGTCATCCAAAAGATTGTTCAAATAAGTGGGCTGGAAAAATTTTAATTGCTTACTTGTGTAAAAATTCAAAAGATCAACAGTTGATTTAGGTTTAGCTTAGTGGATAAAAATAATTTTTATTTTCAATAAGAAACCAAAATGTCATCAAGATTTTGGAGATGAACGAACCTAATTAAATTGTGTGATTGATGCGAAACATGTAAAATTAGACAGAGTATGTAAGAGACACTAAGAATCAATTTATGTTTTGGTGTGCTTGGGAAGAGCGACGCGATAGCATTAAATAGTACTGAAGAAGTGAATTAAGCTAAAATCTTATTTATTATAATGTTCAATATCTTATTACATAATGTGAACATGCCCTTAGGTTTAAAGATACACGCAAGGCCATAAATTATTTGAAGACTCTTAATGAAAAAATAGATGTATATGCATTTTAAGTTTTAAATCTCTCCGCTAAATGAATGAGTCATTTCTTTTCGACATCTCATTTCCACATTCCAAGCATAAGTTAGTGATGCTTCGAGCAATTTTCTTCTAGCATTGGAGGCTTCTTGGGGTGTATGTGATAGTTCAACTATGGAAAAAAGGAGATAGAATGATTTTATGTCTAATCTAAGCAAAAATCGAGGTTTGCTCATTCAATGAGCATTCTAATTTCTCAAACGCGTATGCTTGATCAAGAGATTTTGAATCTCGTTTGTCTTTCTCTTTGTTTGACTTTCCGACTTGCCTTATTCAATCAAAGCTATCAATGAACGTTCTAAAAAATATTTAGATGAAAAGTGATAAAATACAAAGGACAAAAAAAAATTGAAAAAGAAAAAGAAAAAGAATGGCTGCTTCTGATCAGTTCTCATATTATACAATAGTTAAAAGAAAATTAAAATTGATACAATCAAAAGTTTGAAGAAACAGAAAGGGACATCATATTCTTGAACTCCTCAAAATCAAGAACTCCATCTGAATTTGTATCATAAACTTTAATCATATTTTTGCAATCCCCATTACACTTTTCCCATAACCCTAATCTCAATAACACACTTTGAAGCTCTTCACATGATATAAATCCATCACCATTTAAATCAAAAACCTTAAAAGCCTTAAGCAAATCACTTTCCAAACTGTCATAATTTCCTTCTTTGTTTTCACTTATTTTCGACTTTATTACTGCTTCGCAGAAGAAGAAAAAATCAAAATAATCAAGATTTGTTGATCCCACAAGTTTTTCCAGCTCTTCTAGAGTTGTATGGTTTCCAACTCTATCAAGAAGTTGTTGCAGCTCATGAATGCTCACATGGCCTTCCATCTTTCGGTCGAGGCTTTCAAAAATCCGTTCGAGATCATTGCTGCTGAGAGGAGACATGAAACAACGAACTAAGCCTTGTTCCGATAAATTTGGAGTCAACTTTCTAACTTCTGTATTGCGGAATAATTGAGTTTGTGCATACATATATATATACAAGTGGGAAGAGTTGAAGGAATTGTTTGTGGTGATCCACTAAGGGTATTTAAAATATTTGCTTTGAAGTATAAAGTAAACTTCTTCGAAGAAGAGGTTTTGAAAAGCCATATTTATTTGACCAATTAAGCCACTTTTTGACCACCGTTAAATTGGAAAAAAGAGTTTTGATAGTGAGTTTTAAGAAAATGTGCGGTTTAAAAATAGGAAAAATTTTGGATTTACGTACAAAATATTTTATTGTGTGAATGTGTGGTTGAAAATAAGTATATACAAAAAAGAGTTTAAAAAACATGGTTGTCAAACAAGTCATAAGTCCCTATTTGATTTATCTAAAAGTTGATAAAAATTTAAATTAAAGTAAACATGCCTTTGTTAAAGTCTATAGGACCATAGAATCTATAGTCTTTGGGGTTGCCTATATCGTGACTCAATTAAACAAAAAGACCAAATCTTCTACTAAAGTGGCTGTATAACTTTCTAACTAGTTTCTCTAAATACCATTTTTTTATATAAAAATATTTTTAATAGCAGCAAAATGTACAGAATTTTTAGTCGAAGTACAAGTTGCTCATAGAGAAGTCAACCATTATGTAATTTCAGGTAATTTCGATATACATCATACTTTTCATATCTTAATGCATGGAAATATTGATAGAATTTATCAATTTATTTCGTGTGGTGGGGGTGGCAACTAGTTGGTGGTGGTTTGTGTTGGGTTTTTTGATACCCAATAAATTCGGGTGATGATTTAAAACAGTTGTCAGATTATTTATCGACATCATAGACTTGGCTCGACTCGAAAACGACCTATACTTTTGGATGGCCCAAGTTTGGGTTGGATGGTAATAGGTATTAGCCCATTTAGTTGGTTAGTTGTAGGGATTATTTGGTAGCCCATTTTAGTGGAGTTTGGCCCATTTGTGAGAGAGTCTTTGGCCCAAATTAAGTGACCTAATTTGATCCCCATTTAATCCCCCTCCCAGCCGTGTAGTTGTGTGTGTGTGTATTGTGCATGTGAGAGGTGAGTGAAGAGAGGTGCAGCCATGTGAAATGTGAGGCAGCCGGTTCTTTGGTGGGTGATGTTCTTTGTGATAATCAACCATTGTTCTCTCATTCTTCTCTTCCTATGTGGACCTGCAAATACCACCACCATCATCCTTTGTGGATGTAAATCTTGGTTCAACCGGGTAAGGGAGTCTTGGGTCGAGCCGAAGTCGGGTGGTGTTCGTTTGGTTGTTTTCTGAGCCCGAAAATTGGATATTGGAGCCCCAAATTCCTACAAATGGTATCAGAGCTTGTGTTGTTGAGAAATATGTGATTTTTGGGGGCAAAAAGGGGTTGAAAATGGCCAGAAAATCGACCAGAATCGCAGCAGAAAAACGGAGGCAGAGCTGTCCAGATTTTAAAATTTTCTGCCGGATCTGTTTTTGCGTTTTCCCGACAAACCAGAAGTCGGATGGAGAAACGGACACCACCGTTGGACTCAGCAGGCGGAGAAGATGTCGGAAGGGTCACATGCCGTCGGAACCGCCGGCGCGTGTAAACTCCGGCGTGGTCTTTACCGGCGCGTCGCCGGAATCCGGCGAAAGTGTCAAAAGACAGAATTTTCCCGACGACGATACGGACCCAACGGTGTTGAAGGATTTCAGTTTGGGGGTACTAGGGTGAAAGTTAGACGAGTTTGCATTTGGACATTCGGGTGCCGAGTGTCGTTTTGTGTTGCCGTGGTCCTAAAATGGTGAATTCGCATCTCTCGATACTTACGGACCTTCAGACGTGGTCCGCTTAGTATCGTGTTCTTTGCCTTTTATTATTGCAGTTAAAATTATTGTGTAGGATAATTTATTTTTTGCATTAGAAGTCATCGTGTGGGGTGACGTTAGGTTTGGGGTTACCGTGAAGGGGTAACCATTGCATGTTGCTAGACTTAGGAATTACTTGTTAATTATTTGCCTTAAATTCTTCGTGAATTTGTGGTCGATTTATTTTTCATTATTTAGAATTGCACGTGACCTTAGGAAAGTTTAATTGACTATTCTGTGTGAATTGTGTCAGTACTTTACTTGTGGTCGTTATTGATTGTATTTTGTGTTTTGTGCATTTTTGGGTAAAATGACGATACATTATGAGTTGTGCATGTTTTAATTTGAAATATGATATTTTAATTTGGCAAATGTGGTCTAAGGCAAGTGCGAAAAATAAGATGTGTTTTAACTGCATTATTTTGGACATTGTTGAAATAGACTGTCCTAGGGATGATAAAAGGAAAGTTGATGAGAGTGGCGATGCGAATTCTATCTTTGGGTCGAGTGATGACCCATGTGAGGTTTATTGAGTGTAAACCTGGTTACTGCTATGTGCATTTGTGTGTAATCCTTTCTGCATGTGTGTGATGCTCAATTCGGTTGCGTGATTATATGTGCATTGGTATGAATTGGAGTGATCTTATTATTTGGTGTAATGTGTTTGCATGCATAGTGGGTTGAGATCTATGGCATACTCCGTTTGCTCTGTGAGTGGTAGTGTGAAGTAAGATTGTGTTGAAAGTCTTCCTGACATTGGTGGTCAGGCGGCGGGTCCCATTTGGTAACGGCGGTACAAGACGATTGGCGGATAGATTATCCCGAAGTAAGAGGGGCATCCATTTTCTCCTTCATCTGTGTGAGTCTGTGTGGTTTGTGAGATTATGTGGGGCAGCCTGTGAGGGTTATCTTCGTTCTCTGTGTGAGCCTCTGTGTGAGTGTAGTGAAGTAACCAATTCTTTCTTATATCCTCTTTGTGAGTGCCATCGTCACCCTTCTCTTTGTGGGATTTATCCTTTGTGGATTTTTTGAGCGTTGGTGTTTGGAGTAACCTTGTTGGTGCGTGGGTCAATTTTAGATTGAGCCCTAACCTTTGTCGTCACCGAAAGGTGTTGATTTTCCATAGTGGGATTGTGATGCATTTGCGTTGTGTTGGATGTCTTTTGGTAAGGTGGAGTATAGATGCCTAGGGATACATTGTGGTTTGTACTGTGGGATGTGGAGTGTGGCATTTGGATCACGAGTGGAGATGTGATCAAATGTTGGAATCCTTTATTTGGAAGAGACCCTGATCAGGTGGAGTGCGAGTGAGGCACTTCTATCACTTCTATTAGGTGGAGACCCATTATCCACGTAGGTTGGGAGAAGTGATGTGGTGATAGATGATTATCCCGAGAACTTAGGATCTATAGAGATTTAGCAATTAGACATAAGTTGAGTGATTAGTCTAGTGAGCATGGTGGGCAATGGGGTGAGATATGTGTTCTCGAGGTGAGAGCAACAAGGAATGAGATAGGATAAGTGTAGTGAGATCTTTGTGAGGTCATTTATGCATTTGTTGCGTATGTGTTGGCCTGTTGATTGACTTTGTGTTAATCTGTTGTTCTGTGTGAACGTGTGTGATAAGATCTATATTATCCTATATGATATCTCCATCGCATGTTTATTTGCTCTTGACTAATTGCTGTGAGTATTTGCTTCTACTTGGGTGTTCTTGACCTTAGCCCTGGTGAGTATATGGAGCAGGTATGGTATGTGTTTCAGGTGGAGACACGAGGTAAGGTCTGTGATACCAATTTTATTGGTTACCTTGATCGTGCGAGTATAAACTGTGTGTTTTGGTTGCTTGCAGATTTATTGGGATCAAGGTGGAGATTTGTTGGGTTTTTTGATACCCAATAAATCCGGGCGATGATTTAAAACAGTTGTCAGATTATTTATCGACACCATAGACTTGGCTCGACTCGAAAACGACCTATACTTTTAGATGGCCCAAGTTTAGGTTGGATGGTAATAGGTATTAACCCATTTAGTTGGTTAGTTGTAGGGATTATTTGGTAGCCCATTTTAGTGGAGTTTGGCCCATTTGTGATAGAGTCTTTGGCCCAAATTAAGTGACCTAATTTGATCCCCATTTAATCCCCCTCCCAGCCGTGTAGTTGTGTGTGTGTATTGTGCATGTGAGAGGTGAGTGAAGAGAGGTGCAGCCATGTGAAATGTAAGGCAGCCGGTTCTTTGGTGGGTGATGTTCTTTGTGATAATCAACCGTTGTTCTCTCATTCTTCTCTTCCTATGTGGACCTGCAAATACCACCACCATCATCCTTTGTGGATGTATATCTTGGTTCAACCGGGTAAGGGAGTCTTGGGTCGAGCCGAAGTCGGGTGGTGTTCGTTTGGTTGTTTTCTGAGCCCAGAAATTGGATATTGGAGCCCCAAATTCCTACAGTTTGTATATGGTTGTGAGAGTGGATTGGGTTCGAAAATGAGATTGATTGGAGAAGAAAGCTTAGGGGTTGTTCTCTTTGCCGTTTTCATCCCGTTTTCTGTTTTCGATTTTCTAAAACAGTGAAAACACGTTTATTTACCTATTTTCAAAAACAAATTTCGAAAAACGAGTTTAAAATTTACAAAGAAAATCGAAAACGTCAAAAATATGGTTTTAAGTGTTTTCAGAAACCCCGCGACACCGCATCCAACCACCGTGCACCACACCCAACCACCGCACACCACCACCACCACAGCCACAACAGCAGAAGAAGCCAGCAACGCCGCATCCAACCACCTCACACCATGCACCCAACCACTGCACACTACCATCGCCACCGCCACAACCACAACAGTAGAAGAAGCCGACGACGCTGCATCCAATCACCGCATAAAAAAAACAACAAAAAAAGAGATGAAGAAGCCAGAGATAGCAGGGAGTGCCGCTCGCTGCTCGTCGCGACAACTCCGTCGCAGTCTTCGGTGTCGACGACCTTGCGAGGAAGACGAGAGAGAGAGAACAAATTTTCCAATTTTTTATTGTTGAAAATAATTTTTTTAAATAACAAAAAGAACACATTTTCAACAATTTCAAAATGGATACTCAAAACACAAAATCCAAAATGAATTCAAAACGAAAAACGAAAAACTGAAACACGAAGAGAACGACCCCTTATTTTTTTCATTTTGAAAATATTTAGGACTCTTTCATTTGTCTTTTACTTTTTAATTTAGAAGTTTTTTATTTTTAATTTTTTGTACTTATTTAAAGGGGAGGCAAATTCGTCACTTTACATTGTCAGAACGGTGAAAGGACGAATTTTGCTACATTTTCGAAAAGTTGAGGTTTGTCTGGTGCAAAAAAAATGAAAATATTGATGGTAGTTAATAACATTAGGAAAGTTTGAGAAAGAAAAGTGCAAAAAAAAAACCCAAAAATGTATGAAGAAATGCCATGCTTGAAAATTGTGGGCCATGCATGGGCCTTTTGGTGGCCCAACTTGCCACCCATAAGCCCATCTCATCCCAATTATGACAGTTTTCAGTAGATAGAAAATGGAGGGAATTAGACTATATGCCCTAAATATAAGGCAATTTTGCAAAATCATGTGAAAAGTAAATTAAAAGTATAAAATAATGCATTTTTATATTTATTTTAGCCGTCAACAAGCTAAATTCTAATTATCCCCGGCCCCCTCCCTCTGTTCATCAAATGTCTCGGTGAAGGAGTAAATAGAATCCCCTTCATTTTTATACCTATCTCCTTTTTTTGATAGCCGGATTCTTGAATGTAAGTCACCAATATTTTCGTTTTCTGAAGAAGCATCTTCTTTATTGCTCCATACTTGGGTCTCCAACAATGGATCTTCAACTGGTAATCTCTTGCCTTTGCTGAGCTCACGAGAATTAGGAGAGCGGGAGGTGATCTTTTGATAGCCAACAAATATCGAGGACCCTTCCTTAGGTCTCCAAACATGATGTATTTTTTGGAAGCTTTTATCCTAGAGATCTTCACGTGGTGGCCAAAAATTAATTGTCGCCACTGAAATTGATGTGGTTGCTGTTTTAATTTGTGGGCATGTTTTAATTTTTTTTAAATGTAATTTACTTTGTAAAAATAAGCTTGCTTATTTTCTAGGCTTATTCTAACATGCTTTTAGTGACAATATTAAAAACCATGACTTATTTTCTACTTATGATTTTCATCGTTATGAATTTTTCTATGGATAAAGGTTTGAACTTCATCACTGTGGATTGCCCTTTTATTGAGAAGCACTATACTGATTTATCTGTAAAATCCTTCTTTAATAAGCTTGTCGATTACATTATCTCAGACTTTTTTGTTGGAATGGCATGGAAGGGTAAGAATGTGGTGATTACTAACAAGAATATTATTGGAGATGTCAGCTCTGCTGAGTCTACTATTGTGATTATGCCATCGACATTGACATGTTAGATTGACTCATTCTTAGTTGTGTCAATAAAACTAAGAATATTATTTTGTTGAATCAGTAATGTCTTCTAGGCAGATGCATATTGCCTAAAAATTCATAACGTTTTGCAGTAATTTAATTCACGGTAGTGATTCAGTTGAGAGTGCAAGGAAGGAGATTGCTCTTTTTTTTTTTTTGTAATTTGTGTCACTTTTTTTTTTGTCGCTTTTTTGAATTTGTCACTTTTTTTTATTGTTTGTCACTTTTAAAATTTGTAGAACTTCTTTTAATTTATGTCACTTTTTTAAAATTTCTATTACTTTTTTGAATTTTTGTTACTTTTTTTAGTGATGTCACTTTTTTTAGTCACCTTCTTGATTTCTATCACTTTTTTTTATTAGCAAATATCAATCCCTACTATAATAAAAGAGCGAATCCGTCGGGTACTATTCATTTTGAAGCATTTTAGTTTCCCTAATTACCCCATCTACCTACTGTTCATTCCAAAGCATTGTCATTGGTTGAAATTGTTATAATATCTTAAGCCACAATTGTTGACTTTGAACGTCATTTTGGTTTCCATAATTACCCTCACCCTGCTGAGTACTGTTCATTTTGACGCATTTTCACAAGCCCAAATTACCCTCTATCCATACTCTGCAATGTACCCCAACTGTCCTTATATCTTATACTATTCACACGTGGGATAAGGTTAATTTGGGGTAGTTTTTAACATGCCTACAATTGTTGACTTTGCTATTTTTCCTCATTATAAAAGATCATTTTTCAATCAATAACATGCCTACACTTGTTCACTTTAATATTAAAAAAAAAAAAAATCCAATTGGCAGTGAAGTGTGCGAAGCATTGCTCCGCACTCTACGGACTCTACGAAGCTGTGAGTGCTCCACACTCTACGTAAATTTTTTTTTTCTTTCTTTCTTTTGGGTACTACAAATAATATATTAAAACAAAATTATTTATATGTTGTATATTTTATAATAAAAAAACGATCCTAACACATTATCCTCACTGAAAATACAATAAAATTAATCATATCCACTACGTTTTCACTTTCACAATATTTTGAACCTACAAAAAAAAAACACTTAACAATGATATGTTTAATTTTGTATTATTAAACAAAATTTAAATTGTAAATAAAAAAAATCCATATATTTATTTTTAATAATCGGTGTGGAAAAAAGAACGCAAGAAAAAAATAATAATAAAGTTTTATACTGAAATTATATATAAAGTAAGAAGAAAAAAGAATTGATTTATAAAATAGTATTAAAGTTAAAAATAAGTGTGATGAATGAATTAACCTGAACTTATAGTACTTAATAAATCATTGTTAAGTATTTTATTTTTATTTTTTAGATTCAAAATATTGTGAAGTTGAAAACGTAGTGGATATGATTAATTTTATTGTGCTTTCAACGAGGATAATGTTGTTGTATCGTGTTTTTTTTTTTTTAATTATTAGTTAAATTGAAATATAGAAAATGGAGAAAAAAAAAAGCAAAAGCAAAACACTCCAAAGAGTTTTGCTCCAAATTCTTTCGAGCAATTGCTTCGCACTTTGCGGAGCTATGTTCTTTTTTTCTTCAATATAACTAATAATATATATATATATATATATATATATATATATATATATATATATATATATATATATATATATATATATATATAGTACATGTTTAATAATCGAGTCATCTAAATAACTTAAGAATTTTGCAAATTTGAATGAAAATATATATATAGTAATCTAGATGAATATTTATATTAAATGTATATAAACTAAGATGAAAATACGTTTGATTTAAGTTAAAAATAGGTATTATAAATAAATCGTAGTAGTATATAATAAATCAATGTGGAATTCTATTTTTTTTTTTCTTTTTTGGCAAAAATATTTTGAAATTATAAGTACAAAATTGGGTTATCCAAATACAAATTAGAATTGTTAATATTATATGTTTTATAAGTTTCAAACTAAAAATAAATGAAGACAACTTAAAAACGTACTTATTATGTTTAATTTTATATAGGTACGGAGAAAAAAAAAAGGAAACGGTGTGTTTAATAATAGGAGCATTTATTATGTTTAATTTTATATAGGTATTATTGTGCTTTCAACGAGGATAATGTTGTTAGTATCGTATTTTTTTTAAATTATTAGTTAAATTGAAATATAGAAAATGGAGAGAAAAAAAAAAGCAATGCAAGTAAAAGAAAAAAAATTGTTTGAAGCAATTGCAGTGCGGAGCAAATGCTCAAAGAGTTTGGCTGTGCGGAGCTATGTTCTTTCTTTTTTTTTTTTTTCTTTAATGTAACTAATAATAAAAATATATATATATAGTACATGTTTAATATAAATATAAATTCATAAAGTACATGTTTAATAATCGAGTCTTCTAAATAACTTAAGAATTTTGCAAATTTGAATGAAAATATATATACAATAATCTAGATGAACATTTATATTAAATGTATATAAACTAAGATGAAAATACGTTTGATTTAAGTTAAAAATAGGTATAATAAATAAATCGTAGTGGTATATAATAAATCAATGTGGAATTCTATTTTTTTTTTCTTTTTTGGCAAAAATATTTTGAAGTTACAAGTACAAAATTGGGTTATCCAAATACAAATTAGAATTGTTGATATTATGTGTTTTATAAGTTTCAAACTAAAAATAAATGAAGACAACTTAAAAACATAGTTATTATGTTTAATTTTATATAGGTACAGAGAAAAAAAAGGAAACGGTGTTTTTAATAATAGGAGAATTAATTATGTTTAATTTTATATAGGTATTATTGTGCTTTCAACGAGGATAATGTTGTTAGTATCGTGTTTTTTTTTTTAATTATTAGTTAAATTGAAATATAGAAAATGGAGATAAAAAAATAAAAGCAATGCAAGTAAAAGAAAAAAAAATTGTTTGGAGCAATTGCTCCGCACAGTGCGGAGCAAACCAAACTCTTTGGAGCAATTGCCCCGCACTGTGCGGAGCTATGTCCTTTTTTTTTTTTCCTTCAATGTAACTAATAATAAAAAATATATATATATATATATATATATATATATATATATATATATATATATATATATATATATATATATATATATATAGTACATGTTTAATATAAATATAAATTCATAAAGTACATGTTTAATAATCGAGTCATCTAAATAACTTAAGAATTTTGCAAATTTGAATGAAAAAATATATATACAGTAATCTAGATGAACATTTATATTAAATGTGTATAAATTAAGATGAAAATACGTTTGATTTAAGTTAAAAATAGGTATAATAAATAAATTGTGGTAGTATATAATAAATCAATGTGGAATTCTATTTTTTTTTTCTTTTTTGGCAAAAATATTTTGAAGTTACAAGTACAAAATTGGGTTATCCAAATACAAATTAGAATTGTTGATATTATGTGTTTTATAAGTTTCAAACTAAAAATAAATGAAGACAACTTAAAAACATAGTTATTATGTTTAATTTTATATAGGTACGGAGAAAAAAAAGGAAACAATGTGTATAATAATATGAGCATTTATTATGTTTAATTTTATATAAGTATGACAAAAAGAAAATGAATCCTCATCTACTCTTTAAAAAATAAAAAACTATTGCTCCGCACAGTGCGGAGCAATTTCTTCAAAAAAAAAATTTTCCGTTCCTTCATTTTCTCTATTTCCTATATTCCAATGCAACTAATAATAAAAATAAAAATAAAAGAAAAAATGATCCTAACAAGATTATATCCTCACTGACTCTGCACAGTGCGGAGCAATTGCTTTCCCTTTTTTTATTTTTATTTTTATATCTTTTTTTCAATGTAACTAATAATAAAAAAAAGACACGATTCTAACAACATTATCTTCACTGAAAATACAATAAAATTAATCATATCTACTACGTTTTCAACTTCACAATATTTTGAACCAACAAAAAAAAAACACTTAACAATGATATGTTTAATTTTGTATTATTAAACAAAATTTAAATTGTAAATAAAAAGAATTCATATAGGAAATGGGAAAAAAAAGGAACGCAGGAAAAAAAAATGGAAAAAATTGCTCCACAGAGTGCGGAGCAATGTCTTAGTTTTTTTTTTTCTCCACTGCATTTCTTTTTTTCTCCGTTTCCTATATTTCAATGTAACTAATAATAAAAAAAACACGATCCTAACAACATTATCCTCGCTAAAAATACAATAAAATTAATTATATTCACTACGTTTTCAACTTCACAATATTTTGAACCTACAAAAAAAAATACTTAACAATGATTTATTAAGTACTATAAATTCAGATTAATTCATTTATCACACTTATTTTTAACTTCAATACTATTTTATATATCAATTCTTTTTCCTTCTTAGTTTATATATAATTTCAGTATAAATCTTCATATATAAATTGAAATATTACTCCATTCACTTATAAAGTCTTCGTTTTAACATCAAGTACTACTACACTATACTATATTATATCCATGCTGATAAATAATGTTTAACGACTCATTATTTCACTTGCTTTTTTTTATATATTTTTTTTAATTTTTTACTTAATTAAACACACAATCATTAAAATTCTTTTATACTATAAAAAAATAATTTCAAAAGAATTTACTCTCTGTCTACCCAATTTCACGTTGCGAAAATATAATATTTATTATTTTCATTCTAAATATAAATACAAAATTAAACTAAATTTAAATATATTTGTGATCATCGCACGCAAAATTTACGGATTTTTTAACCATTCACATGTAGAAGTTTCTATTATTCTTCATTTACTTCACATACTTCGATTTTTTATTTTTCTTATGATTTTTTTTAGTTTGTCATAATTTTTGTCATTCCTCATTCTGCCAATATTGAATTTGTTTTCAATTTTTTTTAGGTTGCAAAATATCATTCTCAAAGTAAAAATATTAAAAGTTTCAACATCTATTCAATTGTGCTATCTTCAGGTATGATATTTTTGTTCTACTTTTTAAAATTTTGTAGAGCTTAATTTTTAGTTAGTCTTTGTATTTTTTTCCCTAAAGTTTCTATTATAGTATTTATCATTCAACTATTATTGACAAATTATATATTTTAATTTGTATTTACTGTTCTCTTGTATGCAGTGTCTAATTATTTTTCCCAGTATTTGTAATTGACTACAGTAGTGCACTCTATCCTTGGTAAGTTTCTCCAACTGAACTATTCAGATTTTTTTTATAGATTTGTGCCGAGCAATTGCTCCAAACTGTTTGGAGCAATCTTCCGCTTTTTTTTTTTCGTTCCTTTTTTTCCCCATTTCCTATATTCCAATACAACTAATAATAAAAACAAACGCAAAATAAATAAATAAATAAAAAGGTCCTAACAAAATTATATCCTCACTGAAAATACAATAAAATTAATCATATTCACTGCGTTTTCAACTTCACAATATTTTGACCTTACAGAAAAAAAACACTTAAAAATGATTTATTTAAGTACTATAAATACATGTTAATTCATTCATTACACTAATTTTTAACTTCAGTACTCCTTCTTAGTTTATATATAACTTCAGTACAAACATACATATATAAATTGAAATATTACCCCATTAACTTATAAACTCGTCGTTTTAACATCAAGTACTACTACACTAATTTATAGAGTATTGACTATAACAAATTTATCTTAGTTCAATAAATAATAGAGTATTGCGAAACGATGCCTACTTTCCCAATCAACTCAAGTCTCAAGTTGAAGCTATTAATCTCATATATGGGTCAAAAATCAAGGTATTTTCTATTCTTTTTCCCTTTGCACACTTTTTTTCCCACTGTACGTAATGGTTATTAGGATTTTTTTATTGTTGTTGTGTATAATTTTAGTTCATGTTAATTTAATGCTCAAGGTTTCTTTGAATCATATGATTTTTATTCAAATTCCAGCTAACATCAATCTAAAATAACAAAGACTTGGGGGCATAGAAATGGAGATGCATTTGCTGTTATATTAACTTGTTCATTCGACAATGGTTCGTTCTTTCACTAATTTTCATTTTGATTTTTATGTACATTGTATTGTTTTCTTCTGGAAACATATAAATTAATTTTTAAATAACTTGTACAATTATAGTTCTTTACCAATATGATGAATTATTTTTTGTTTTTTTTTTCTTAAATAAGTATTACAATTCTGCATATTATGGAATCTGTAATTTATTCAATGCTATTAACTGTCTCCCGTACACTTGTACAGATATAATTATCCCTTTTGACGCATTCATCTCTTTTTTATGATTTCATATCCCAAAAAATAAGTCGACACAATCCATTGATCTCTTCTATAAAGAAGACTATTTATATACTCGCAAAATCATAAAAAATTAGAATTGAAGAACAAGAACACTTGCATAGATATCGGACAATTCTACTATAACTTTTCAAAAAACAACACTTGCACAGAAATAGGACAATATGTTAATTTAATATTTCTATTCACTATGGCTAATTTCCTCTTTGGAAATGAATTTTTGACCTGTCAATTCTTGATGATTTACCTTAAAATCTTTTATATGTTTCAACTAACTCTTACCTTCCATTTCTTTTATTCAATCTTCGTTCTCCATTTTAATTGTATTTTGCCTCAATAGCTTCCATTCTTTGATTTGGAATATTTATTTATGTACATCTTTAGGTTCTCTCTTAGATCGATTGTTTGTAAGCTATCGAAATTGGAAATACCCGTGTTTATCTATAGTTTTCATTTTTTCTCCAATTCTATTATGCATATATATATGCTTTTCGTTTCAATTCAATCTTTTTTTTAATGAGCTTTCCTAGCAAGTTGTAATTTTTTCTGAAATTTGGGGATCTTTTTTTTTTTTTCCTAGCAATGAAATGAGAATAAAAGCTCTATAAATCACTTACCATAGGAAGAGAACAACAAATAAAATAAAACATATTTCTATTTTCTCTTCGTTAGGAAGATAATCTCTTGTTCATTGAAGAACTCAAATTAGTCACCCATAGATCACTTCTTATATTATCCTACTCTATATATCGAGTTTGTTTTAAAGGGTTATATCTTCACTACTCTTCTAGGAATCACATGCTCTGCCTCTTGGCCCTATCTTATGCAACTAAGGCGAAAGTAGCACACCTTCGAGATTCTTTTATGAAGTGATACAAAGTAGAGATCTTATATTGTTTCCGCTATAGAGGAAACGAATGTGGATTTGAAAGGTATATGTACTTTCAAATTTTCTAGCTTCACTAAATTTTGCAAATTACTAATTATTCTTCTATAGCTTTAGCAAGGGGAATTAGAAAGTAGTTTTGCAAATCAAATACTCTTCTCACCTTGTAAAAGGGGAAAGGGAGATAAATAAAGTGAGCATTTCCCTTGGAGATAGAATGGATAAATTATACGATTTTTGGAAAAAAAGAAGTTTCAACTTTACACCCAAGAATTATGGATAGAATGGTTGAATGTAAGGAAATTTGAACTTCATGATATCATGCGTGTAATTCTAAAATGGTTGTATCAAAATGTGTATAATTGTACGTTATTTATGTGTTATATATTGGCCTTCAAGGAAAAATGGCTAAGAAGTTATTATAGATAAGGGGATAACAAAAATTGAATTTAATGGAGGGATGGTCCAATTTAAGAGATGATTCAAATTTCGAAAAGTGTTGACGAGAATGTTGAGACTTCTTGCATACTTGATTTTCCGATTGAGGAATGCTCTTTTCATGCTACGATAGGGAAAGGCTAAAGGTCTTTTTGATAAAGCATTTGTAGTTTTTTTAAAAGAAAAGTCTGCAAGCAAATCCATTTGGCCTATTTCGGTGTTGTGTAGTGATGGAAGAATGGTGGACTTGTTTAAACTTTTTTTGGTAGTGAGGAAAATAGGCGCACATGATGCCTTCTCGAAGAAAAATATTTGAGATTTTGTTGCGAATGAATGTGGGTTGGGTTTTGGGGTCATTCCATCCATTAAATTGATTTACTTTTAAATACTTTAATCAGTTGGATCAATTGTTGTGGCAAATCTCTAATCATAGGGTTGTGGAGGGTAGGCAGAGTAGAGTCATGCAGAAACTGGATTTACTGTTTAGAGAGTTGGAGACGAGGTTGAGAGGTTCTTTATCATAAGGGAGCGAGGAGCCAATATATTTTCATTGGAATATTTTAAAAATCTGAAACACCCATCGATGATTGGAAAATTTAGTAAAAGAGTGAATGATCCAGAATTCTTGGTAGATGGTGACAAAAAGTTACGTTGTTACAATGGTTTTCATCTAACCCAACAGGTGACTGGAAAGTTTTGTAAAATACATGATAGTTCGGATAGAATCATTGACGATGATGATGGAAGATTTTGTCTTCACAATGAATTTGCAAAATCACCCAAGAGGGTTGATGAGAATGTTGTTAATGAAGTACATGATTTTTCAAATGGACAAATAGACAACAAGGGAAAATCTTGTGTTGTAGTCTGTGATAGTATAGTGGTATTAAGAAAGAAAATCATAAACAAATTATATCATCCCGCTGAAAAAAAATTGTTGGAAAATTGCTCGCCACAAGTACATTCAATTAGGCAAGGGTAGAGATATTGGCTTAAATCATATCTCTATGTTTTCAGGCGAAGATTGCAAGTGGGAGTGGAGAGTAACTCCTCAGCCGAGATATCTACAAGTTGGATAGTAGACTGGACTCCATAAGGATGTTTACCATTTTCCTCACTTCTATAAAATTCTTTCAATGCATTGATGAATGATGATTGTTTATCCCTTTCTATGTATCTTATAGGTTAGGTAATAGGCTTGATTTCTTCAGGATGCTTTCTTTCTTCTACACTTCAGTAGGATTCTTTTTCAATGCATGTGTAGTTGTTTTCGCTTTCTATACCTTTTGGTGGGAGCAATTCTATCTGGCCCTCTCTGGCCCTTTGGAGAGCTTGAAAGTTCAATGCAATCAGGTAAGGAGGATCAAAATGCAGTACTTCTGTCTATCTTAAGCAAATGATTTGTCATCGAACTTGGCCTTTTCAATTTCTTGCCATGATTGTTGAAAATATAGTTGAGCATGGTTTCCTCATGTCTGTCTGGGAATTCATTGTAACACAGCTCCCATCATCTGTATTCTATATGTTCTCCCTGGAACTCGTTCCCATTACTTTGGTCGAACCCTTCTTCATGGTGTACCAAATACCTAGAAACTGAACGTGGCTTCGTTGTACAGAACAAGAGTTGTACCGAGAGTTACAGACTATATGCTTGTAGTCATTTTGTACATCATGTACTTACTTCAAAAACTGATCATTTGCTAATGTTTTTCAGCGTGTGTTTTGTTCATTGTGTTACAACAATGTCACATGTTTTCTTTCATTTTAATCTTAATGTTACTTCAATATTGTCCTTATTAAGTTTGACTAATTATTATGTCAATTTCTATAAGATTTATGTGAAAACTTATTAAACTTTCAGAATAGTTTGACTTCCCATTAACAAACTATTCTCTACAAACTATTCTCAACAAACTGAAAATGTTACAAAATTGTCAAAGCAATGGAAAACTAAAGGAAAAAAGACACAGCCACCAACAAACTATCATTTAGAAGACTACTCTATCGCCAGATATAAAACAATTAGCGATTGGGTGCTGCACAATCTACAAGAGTAATTAATCTACCTCTATTCCAGTACCTTAAATATTATTACTTTACTTTCATTTCTGTCAAAATAAATTACATTATTTTCTACAGTGCATATTGAGAAGTTGGACCCAATAATTACCAAGGAAGATAATTCATAAAACTCAATATGAACATAACACAAAATATCACTGTTCCGATAAGTAAAATTCATTCATCATAATATATTACATTCTTATATTTAATTTACGTCTATTTTTTTTATTAGAGTCTTCAATTGAAATTGAAATTGTTATGCTGACTCATCAACGACGACTCTTCTCCTGTATCAGAAGATTTTGCAATTGTAGACTTCAACTACGAGAATGAATGTAATAATCATATGATGTTACACGTTGAAATCTACAAAGAAGGCACTATTAGAACTTCAAGGAATCTAGCCACTTTACAAAACTATGTAAATGACACTCTTCCAATTGACGGTCATCCGTGGATACGATGCAAACATCTATTACTTCCATGTTCATTATCGGGCAACAATTGGTACCTCTATCACGTAAATATCCTTGAATGGAAATTCGAAATCTATGACTGTAGCAACAACGTACATAAGCCAGACCTAATCAGAGCCCTTTCAAATGCAGTCAAAGACTTAACTGTAGTCCTGCTAAATGCACCAGAATTTTTTGCTTACAAACACTACGTGAAAAAAACTGCAAACACATCTATAGACGTTGACATTATACCATATCAACCCTGTGTAAATAATTGGGTAAGCATTTTAATTATTTCTTATTCTTT
The DNA here is from genome assembly GCA_035079005.1 of Fraxinus americana. NCBI lineage: Eukaryota > Viridiplantae > Streptophyta > Magnoliopsida > Lamiales > Oleaceae > Fraxinus > Fraxinus americana. The sequence goes on along the minus strand of CM068707.1, from coordinate 39,656,526 downwards.
CTAACATTTCACTCTCAAATATCTATTTATCACATGACTTTATATAGACAAAAAATTGCAACTGATATTTATTTCGATCAATACTTTTTAAACTAAGAAAGGAATCTTATAATTGCATGCACAAAGGTACATACAAATTTATTACCCTTTACACTTAATCACACGTTACAACATTTTTCTTTGCCTATATTTAGCAGAAATAAATTTTCCGCCATCCTACAATAACATAAAATAAATCTTCATATTATTGACAAAATATGTTGCTTCAAATATCTCTTAATTATTCAATGTTCTCTCATATTTAAACTTCAATGGAGATTCTATATCCAATGCTAACGAAACCTTCAAAATCAGAAATTCCGTGCATCGCACGGGCCAACACTAGTTTTTAATAAAAGAGACAATGCATATCATTTTTTAATAAAAAAAGTAATACTTATAACTTTTAAAAGTGGCATTGTGTAACTTTTTTTTTTAATTAAAAAGTGACAATTTTTATAAAAAAAACTTTTTTAATATTATACAGTATTTTTTACTGCCAAAAATTTTTTCAGATGATTTTTCAAAAGGGTACTTGTGTAGGTTGCCTGAAACCCAACATTCCATCACTACCTTTGCTTTAAATGATGCGTAAAGTTCAAAACATGAATAGATCAAGAAATTAACAAGAATTCGACGAAATGTATACACAGCTTAGGGTAATATATACCGAGGCTGAATCATTACTTGACAAAAAATTTCTTTTTCTTCCCAAAAAACCATGCAACCAGAAATCCCGACCAACCTGTGATGTGTTTTTTAAGTCTATGTTTGGTAAAGCTTTTTTGCAAATTATAAGCTGTGATACCTACCGACTATGTAGATAAAAATCAGATAAAAGTGGTCCGAAACTGACGCAAAAATTTTGAATTAGGGGCACGATCAAATCCTATATAAACTGAATACTTTGTTCTTAATTATTGAATGATTCATATTTGACCCGAGAAAATGCAGATTTACATTTAAACAAATTTCTTCATTAATATTTTGGTCATCATTTTCATCTATTTGATTTCAAATGATCATTATATTAATATTTTGCTTAGCACAAGAAAATACATTTTACGTTTAAAAAATTTATAGTGTATTTCATACGAACAATCAATTCAAATAATCAAAAAGAAAAACATAATCAATATTCAATAATAATAATCAATCAAATAAACACAATTCATTAAATATAAGTCAAATTGAATATAATCAATTCAGACACATTCTAAAATTTAGATTCTAATTAGTTGAAAATTTGCCTCAAAAGTGAAGATTTATAGTATATGTGATAATTTGTTGAATATTATAGACAAATTTTAAAAAATTAGAAGGGTTAATGTTTTGGTAAAAGGCGAGAGAAAGATAAAGAGAGAGAAAGAGAGAGATTAATTGTTAATTTTGATTTAGATTTCAATCTATAGCATATAGGAGCTCGCATATAAGGTAATTTACCTTGCCTCAAAACCACCAAGCCTCAAAAAAAGAATTAAAAATAAAGTGAAAGAAACAAAATACACGCAGATACCACTATTGTAGCAAGGCTATCTTGTTTGAGCCAGATCTTACCATATATCACACGCTCTTATAGTACATACAGAATTTTCTGTTCAACAGCTTTAGCCTTGATCTCCAATGAGAAAACGGTTTTCAGTCGAACTCAATCCGGTTGAATGAAGCTGTTTTCGCCTCTTAACCAAATGTAAAGCAGTTTGCCTGTCCCCTTTTGCTTCCATAGAATCCGGCTGCATATTTGGTAGCAAACATTTAAGAAACTATGTAAATAAAAACCATTAAGCTACTTCACTAGTGTTACCCGCGGAATATGATATCAACACATCCTAGGTTGACAGGAAAAGTGTGCTTGAGAAATATAGTGCCTGTTTGGTATTACTTTTAAATGTTTATAAGTTGTGGGCTCTATAGAATGTATAGACAATAAAGTAGTTAGTAAGTTGTGGGTCTTATGGGAAATGTGTAGATAAAAAGTATATTTTGACCAAACTAAAAATAAATAAAATTTAAGCACACCCAAAAATGCTCTTAGCGTGTTTCATGGCTCCAAGTATCAATCACCCTTCAATTCGATTAGCAGAAGCAATGTCTACTTACATAATATGGATTCCAAACATTCACGATCTAGATGTGAATGAGTCAAATTACTTGTCCTTTGGTGCCACCGACTTATACAATACCAATTTAGAGCATGTTTAACTAAGCTTAAAATGTTTACTTATACATAAATTAGTTTTTTGTTTAAAAATAAAAACTATTTTATTGGTCAAACTTGGAATTAGTTATTTCTTTGACTGTAGAGTGTTACTTTAAAAAAAATTTTTTTTTACTTGATAGAAAAATAAAAACCTATCCAAATGGAAAATAAAAAGTTACTTAAAAGTAACTTCTACTTACTTCTAAGCTCAGCCAAACATGCTCTAGTCTGCTCTGATCATTCAAACCAGCATATATCCATATTCACATTTATAAGAAGACACAGCAAAAGCATAGCCTTGTGCACTAGAAGATCGAAGAAAACAAATCCAAGCACAAAAGCCAAACAAACATCTTTTATTGCTACCTTAATTGCTAATGCTTTGTCAAAGCTTTCAATGGCACAATCGGGCTCCCCAAAGTTTAACTGAGCTCTACCAAGGGTGATCCATGCCTAGCCAGAATAAATAGTAAAAAACAAATTAACAGATGGGAGTTAAATCATGGGATGATAAACATCAACGAGTTAAACTTTAGCATATGGAAGCCATCTGACGTTAACACAGACAAAATTTCCAGAATATTACAATATGTTAATTGAACCTGGGGCATGATATAGCCAAGAATTTAATGAAATGTGAGGAAAAGTGAACTACAGATTGCAACATCCTTCGACAAAATAATCAAATTACGTTTACCATAAATAGGCAGATATAACATACCTCAGCCCATGTAGGTTCCAGCTCAGTAGCTCCTGTCAAAGAAAAAGCACCCGTGAATGAATGAATATTTATTTGACAAAGAACAATGCAATCATCCATCTCAAATATTCGAAATTTTTTCATCAAAGTAAATAAAGCTCTTTCCTTCGAGGCTCCGAGATAAAGATCAAGTTCTTTTCTTTTCTTTTCTTTCGAGTCAAGTTAGTCGATGAATCTTGAAATGAGATATGCCCCGCAATAAACAAAGGAAACTAGATGGTTTGGTCAAAATGAATTCACAAAAAAATGATAAAAATGGGATTCATGTTTGCAAAAATGACTCCCTTCCCCTTGCAACATTCAACTAAGAAGTCACTGAAAGCAAGTTCAAGGAACATTGAGAGAGAGAAAAGGTGAAGTCATGTATAAATTAATGTAACTTACATGACATGCAAAAAGTGAAAGAAATAGAAAAAAAAAAAAAAGGAAACAAAATAGGGACGCACGAGTTGCAGCCTTCAAGGCGTGCCATGACTCTCCAAGTTCAAGTAAGACTTGAGCTTTTTGTTCGTGTAAAACAGCTCGCTCCGGCATCAATACAATTGCAGTCTCCCACTTTCCAAGTGCTTCTTGGTAATTCCCATCCTTCAGAATAGAAAAAGAACGAAAACGGATGCATCATGTAGCGTATCTATGTATGAGCACCCAAAAGTGGTGTCATGTGAGAAATAGAAACATGATGTAGCAAATTTTTCACTTCTGTTTGGAATGCCTCGTTTCTGTACTTGAGCCATAAGTAATAGTACCTGTCCTTAAAATAATTACAATGGGAAAAATTTTAGCACATACTGCAAATAGGTAGCCAGTGAATATTGAAGGATGGCAAGTAAACATAACCCACATAAATTATGGAAGACAGAATTATGTTGATGCACTATCCAGGAAAAAGCAGTAAACTTTGCAACCTTCAAATGGCTTGATTTACCATTCAAGTAAGTATATGTTAGGCTCTATGAAACATTTGTTAATCCCTCCTCAAACTAGTCCTCCTCAACCTTTTTGAGCGAAGCTTGCCAGAGTATAGCATTTTGCAATTTTAGACTCTTTTTAACAAATTTAAAGTTCTAGCTCATCAAAATTTTTTGGAAAGGTTTGCTTCATGCGAACCTCACATTTTGATTCCTTTTCAGGTTCAATGTACTTTAGGCAATGTCTCTCCTTGCAACCTTCCCTGCACACGAGTGTGCTCACATATCCACAGCCCTGGGTCCCATGGATATACTTTTAGATAATTGGACACGTATCATGTCATGCAAGCCATCCCAAATGGGTATTTCTCTTTGTATCCATTAATTCTTTAGCGAATGTTTTCAAATACGAAGACGATAAAGTTGATAGAATCAGCAAAGGGCAGGGCAAACACTTAACAAGAGATGGAATGAATCTTGACTAACACCATTTAACTAACATCTGTAGACACATTCAATATAAAATTCTTCGCGGATCAAGAAACTGCAAGTGTATTAAGCTAAGATCATAGGACGTTTGGTTCTTGTCATAGATTTGTTATAGGCACATCCAACAAAAACTTTACACTGCAATCACGACTTTTTAGTGACAAGCATCTAAACATGATATTTTCTTCTTCATACTCATCGTCACGCTCTTGAGGACAACCATAAAGTAACTAAAGAAGATTTCTGCATCCTTGCACAGTTGCTAAATTAGAAAAATGAATGCTTATAGAGTAGTCTAACTAAGAACAGCCACCATAAAGAAGACTTCTTCTTTCCTTAACTTGCAAAAAGATTTAGACATTCTAACTTTTCATACCCTTTTTGTAATTTTTTTCTCATTCGGTAAAACCTCACATTTACTTTGGGTTCTTTCTACATAAGGTGGAGTAAATCATGACGCGAATTCCCTTAAAAAATCTGTAGTCCGTGTATCTTTCAGAAATTCCACCAATATGAAACAAATAAATTATAAATTTTCTCTTCCTCAATTTCAGCAAGGCGACAATCTCCTTTCAATCCTCTCAATCCACTTAGAAAAAGACTCTCTCTAAATACCCAAAATTAAAAAAACCAAAACTCCAAAATCCGCAATCAGTTAAATAATTCAAATTCTAAATTGAGTACACCCACTTCAATTCATGATCAAAAATCAATATTCCAAATTCTACAAACTGAAATATCTTATTTTACACTTTATTATTGTCCTTAAATTCATCAAACAGTATATATAAAAAAACAGAACCCTACAAAACAAATCAAACATAGAAAAAGTACCTCGGCAAGCTTGTTTCCTTGAGCTTCATATTCTTCACCAAGCTTCTTATTATTCTCTTCATCATTCCCAGAAGCAGAAATTTCCTTATTCTTCAATTCTTCGTCCTGGACGGCTTTATCTTCTTCTACTACCTCTGTTTCAATAGTTTTAGTTTTGGTATTAGCATCATTATTTTGATTAACCTCATCATCAAAAGGGAGGTTCGAATAGTGAGAAATAGGTCGTTTTTTGTTCTGATTCTTCTTCCATGTCATCTTCATCCTCTCTTTCTTTCTTCTTCAGGGATTGGGGGTGGGGGATTTGCGAAGTGAAGTTGCTTTGACAAAGAATGAATTTGTAAGCCACGTTCAGAGTTGGGATAGATTTGTGTAGGCCTTATTTGGGCTTGTAGAATAATTGTTAGGCTGAGACAACTCATTGATTAGTGAAATTTGGACAATTGCAATTGCATTACTTCTACTCTCTTCTCTATTAAAAGAAACTTTGGAGAGACGTTTATTTACATCACGTGCCTTTTCATACTTATTAAGTGTAGAGGTGTCAAGACGGACGGACCGATCAGACCAGTGAAAACTAGCCCGGATTGATCGGGACCGCGGGCCGACCCATGGCCCGAGCGGGCGGTTCACGGGTCAAGGAGGTGTGACCCGCGGGCTTCGCGAGTTGCACCTTCACAGGTCGCTGTTAACCCGCTGGCCCGTGAAAAAAAAATTCAAAAAAATGGGAGCTAGCCTGCATGCTATGAACGAAGACCCAACCGTTGGCTCTTCGTTGTTCGTTCTTTATTATTATTATTTTTTTTTTTAACGGTAAAATCATCATTTCATCTATAATTTTCGGTTAATTGGTAATATTTATCTCATTTGTTACTGTCTTCCAAAAAATTAATCTTGTTATTGCAATTACAATTATTCAATTGCACATATCATCATCATCTCTATTATATTTCTTTCTTCTCACTACTAAACTCTATATTATAGATTCTTGCGATTTTTCTTCTGAAAATCCTATTTTTATAATTTTATTTATACAATAATACGAGCTAAATCGGAACAAATCGCGACCCGTGACCCACATGGGTCAGCGGGCGGACGGACTTTTTTTCACACGTGCCGTTACTAGGGTCATATGTTGGCGGGCCGACCCGGCCCGGACTACCCGGATTGTCACCTCTACTTAAGTGATGGTTTTGCTACAGTGCACTTCTCTTCTAAATGAAACACCCTACAACTCACTCTTCTCCCAACCCATTCATCTTCCTTTCCAATATTTGTTCTCTCCAAAAATTCTCTGTATTTCTCTCTAAAAAAAACATCAAAAATCTTTCTTTTGCTTTGAACCTAATTCAAGTTCTCTCTATCGATTGTATCCTAATGGTGTGTTTGATGGATATTATTGAGAAAATAATGTATTTTAAATAGTGATATGATGGAAAATATGTGGTTAAAAGTAAGAAAAAATTATTGATGTGATAACAATATTATTTTATTAAAAATGTGTGGTTGAAAATATGTTTTGAAAGAATGTATGTTAATAAAATGTGTATAAACAGGGGCTAAATGAAACACGTCTTTGTCTCTTCACCACAAAACAAATCCCTACAACTAACTCTTCTCCCGACCCATTCATATTCCTTCCCAATATTTGATCTCTCCAAAAATTCTCTCTCAATTCCGTATTTCTCTCTTAAAAAATAATCAACAATCTTGCTTTTGCTTTGAACCTAATTCAAGTTCTCTCCGTCGATTGTAGAGAAGAAAACCCTAGATCATTCTAAGCCCCTTGTTTAAATCACATTAAAATTTTCATTCTTATTCTTCTATTCATTTTCAACCACACATTTTTCAATAAAATAATATTTTCCATTATATAAATAACTTTTCATTCTTTTTCAACCACACATTCTCCATCAATCTACTATTCCAAAATACGCTCAAACACACCTTAATATTCTCTTCAAACATAAGGTTCGAAGGACTTACGAAGTGGTCAGGTGAAGTAGCATCGCAAGCTCTGTCATCGTGAACTAGGGTTGGACAAAACTCCCGAACCGAACTTGAATTGAATTGAATCGAACCGAGCGATTTTTATAAGTTAAATACCCGAACGAGCATCTGAATCAAGAACTGATGAGTTTGATTCGGTTCTCGGTTCTAGATTAAGAACCAAAGAACCGAATCTAATTTTTTTTTAAATTTTTTTATAATGAATTAATTAAATTCTTGTAATTTTTTCTAAACAAATTAGCAAATTAACTAATTTAATGATTAATGCTTCAACTCCCAAGCCAAGTCCATGCCTAGCTAGCCCAATGCAACCAAATTTCTAAATTCAATTTTTTGTTTTGATTTTTTGGCCCAATATTAATTTCATTGTTAAGCCCAAAATCTAAGCTTTTTTAAGTTTTTATCCTTCCCTTTCCAATTTCGTACTTTCATTTGATATTTTCAATAATCTCATTCCCGTTGATGTAATTTAAATGTTGTATTTAAAGGGAAAATATTGTATGTAAAAAACTTGCAATTTTAGATGTTCCTACAAATGGAATTCAACATTCTTAATGTTAGATAATGCATTTAATTTGTAAAAGTTACGAATGAACATGTCATTTAGTTGTGTTTATGTAATATTGCTGTAAATGCTAAGAAAATTAATTATGGTACGGAACCGAACATAATCGAACGGAACCGAACTCGAACGGTTCCATAATTATATTTGGACTCGACTGTTTCATTTATTAAATACCCAAAAATTTTGGTTCGGTTCGGATATCTTCATAACCGAATCGAACCAGACCACGTCCAGCCCCATCGTGAACTCTGTTAGTAAGGTGTTCGTTTGTTTTGGTCTTGAAATCTTATTATTGTTATTGGGTAATTTGTTGAAGAAAAAGAGGGATTTCGAAAAAGTTTTTGAGTTCATAGCCATGATTTTTCAACATTTTAACTTTCCTTTTTATGTTATTTTTGCTTTAACATTATATTAGTTCGGGTTTTCAATCACATCTAATTGTTTTGTTCTTCCTCTAACAGAACTGTTTTTCCTTTTTTTTTGTTGAAAATCTGCAAATTAATAAGAACAAATAGTTTTCTAATTAATACAATTCGAAGCCAGAGCAGTAAGAAAGAATCTTTCCAAACATTTGAGAACAGAGTCACACAAGGTAATACTATAATAGTATGGCTGAATGAAAGAAATTGAACAAACGAGGTCTCGGGAAAAAGACAGGAATCCCAATTTCATTGCCTTTTTAAAATTTTAAACTGGGTCAATGAAAAAAAACTACTACTGCAAATTGCTATAGTTAGTGCACATTGTAAGTTTTAGTAGGATTCTAATAAGATACTAGAAAGAACTTATGGCCTTGTAGGGTTAAGTATTATCAAATATTCTGCTCGTGAAATGTTGGATCTGGAATGCTATTGCTGCAGAATTAAATGGATTTTACTTTGAAAGGTACCGTGTCATTTTAGACATTACAGGACTTTAGGATAATGGGTGGGAAATCAAGAAAAGGTGGGAAGGACGAGCGAGTAAAATGTTTGAATGGTCACTGAACTTTAACATGGTCACGACTTACTCACTGAACTTCAAATTGCCTCTTAATGGTCACTGAACTTTCTGCCGTTGCACCACATCCAACACTCACCAAATTCCGTTACCATCGAAGCTGACGTGGCGGACGAAAAACACACGTGGAAGATGACGGCCTAACAACTCAGCGAAAACAATGTTTCATTACTCGTCCAACTTACATTTTGTCACAGTTCACTCATCGAACTTCAAAATGCTTCCCAATGGTCACTCATCTTTGAAATGTTGCACTCTATTCATCATCCGCATATTTTGTTCCCTTCGTTCCTAATGTTCGCACAAAAATTCCACGTGAAAAGTTACAAATGTTACAAAAAATTGAAACTCATAAACTTCCACACTTCATAAACTTCTTTAAAATCTAATACAGTGTCCCCAAACAAGTTATGTTTTAGAGTTTCAGCTTTAGATTGACACATATTTTTTTGCATAGTAAACGTTCGAATTAGAAAAATGATATTTCTAAAAGAATCATTGGGGACGCTTTATTGAGTTTTAAAGAAGTTGATGGGGCCGTGGAAGTCACGTTTCATATATGATGATTTTGGTGACTTAAGTTTTGTTGAGTTGCAATTTTTTTTTAACATTTGTAACTTATCACGTGAAATTTTTGTGCGAACATTAGGAGCAAATGGAACAAAATATGCAGATGATGAATATAGTGCAACATTTCAAAGATGAGTGACCATTGAGAAGTATTTTGAAGTTCGATTAGTGAATTGTGACAAAATGTAAGTTGGATGAGTAATGAAACAATGTTTTCGCTGAGTTGTTAGGCCATCATCTTCCACGTGTGTTTTTCGTCCGCCACGTCAGCTTCGATGGTAACGGAATTTGGTGAGTGTTGGATGTGGTGCAACGACAGAAAGTTCAGTGACCATTAAGAGGCAATTTGAAGTTCAATGAGTAAATCGTGACCATGTTAAAGTTCAGTGACCATTCAAACATTTTACTCAAGACGAGCATTTCATATGCACACACCGAAATTATTATAATCTGCTATCATACAATGGTTCCCTCAATTTAGTTGCAGGCAAAAATATTACAGTAAACAAAAAGTACTATTTTTAATTCTTTACATTTGCTATAAAAGATTTTTACGGGTTCCACGAGCGAGATTCAGAAGTTCGTTTCAATTATTTGCTACGTCTATACAATGGAATCACTAATGACAACTTCAAAGAAAACTCAGATTTTCAGAAGGTATGGCTCTAATTTGTCAGTGTTGATGTTTTTGCGACCCTTTATTGAATGAAAAAATGATATGTACTTTTTCTATGTTGAATTTGAAATATTATACATGTGGGTCGTGCGAAATAAGGGCTCCAACCAATGGCATATCAAATCTCCGGTTTCCATATCAAAGGTTAATTTGGTTTCATTTCCTGCTTATTCATTTGCTACCCTGTGGAACTGGAGCTAATCTTCGAGTTAGCATTTTGCAGGCTCCAACCTTCTCATGGACAATGAAGGAAATCTGAAGCTTGCAGATTTTGGGCTGGCACGATCATTTTCAAGTGACCATAATGCTAATCTTATGAATCATGTCATTACTTTTTGGTACAGGTAAATTTTATATCTATCATTCTCTTTTTTCGCAGGATTACTGCACAAGAAACTCTTAATATATTTGATACCCGTGAGTTTGTATTGCCTTCCAGTGGCAATCTTTGAGACTTTCCATTTCAAACCATTGATCACCCAGATCTATAGAGTTGCTTCTCACAGCGACGAAATATAGTCCAGCTGTTGACATGTGGTCTTTTGGTTGCATATTTGTTGAAGTTTTGAATGGGAAACCAATCTTACCTGGAAAAATGAGGTTAAGACCCTACTGCATATATTTAATTTTTATTTTCTGATAAGTCAAATAGTTGCAGTATAAGAGTCTTTACATGAATCTATAATTGATGTCACCTCCTAATGTTGTTGTTGGTATGAGTGGATGTGGGTGTGTGGTATAACATTTATTTCGTGAACAGTTGCCATAAGATAGCTTTTTGTGATTTCTTTATAAGAAGAAGCATTTTGAATGTAGGATAGAGGTAAATCCATGTCTTTAATCAGTTTTAAAGTCGTGTAATTTGCCGGATTAAATGCATAATTATTTACTGGCAATTTGTTGTCTTTTCTTCTAGCCAAGACCCTGGTTTTGGTAGAATCTTTGTTGAATCACCTTATTGCAATTGGATGTTACTTGATTCAGAAGAGGTATGGTCATGTTTGTTTAGGTTTTCTTTTGTTTCTTTCTTTCTGGCCCTGTGTGCGCGCGCGCGCGCCTTTCTTCATTTTGTGGCCTTCATATATTCATTCATTTCCTTCATGAAGGCATTTGATTATCTTTTTACATCCTTCGACATGCATGGCATGAATGGTGGATTGTAATGAGATGTGATCCAAAAAATACTAGATAGAGCTATACCACAATGGAGGATTGTGGTCAGGTAACCTTTTTAACCCTTTAGATCCTTCTGATGGAAATTTGATGAGATTAATTGATAGGGATGGTGTACTTTTTAGTGAACTAGCTTGCATAATGTAACATGGTAAAACTATTTGGTCTCTTTTTAAGGAGAAAGATAAATAAGTGGAAACTTAACAATTGCAATTGTCTACTTTTAATTGTTTTTGTTTCTCTGTTTTTTGAAAAAAATCATTGATATTAAACCATACGACTTGCATAATTCGTTGCTGAAGGTTTTTTTTGTCAGTTCTCTTACATTGAGTAATACAAATCATCTCTCTAGAGGGTTCTCAACAAAATTTGAAGATTGATACATATCTGATATAGATTTTATTAAGAAAACTCTATTTACTACATATTTTGAAGTTTTCCAAATGGTTCTTAGAAAATTTCAATATCTTTCTTCTACTATGTTAAGCTCTTCCTCATATTTAGTTTAATTATATGTTAGGTGCAGTGCTTCTATGACTACTTACAACATTGTGTTTAAAGACGGCGCTCTCAGATTGCTAGATGAGCTGTTGAACTTGTTGAATCGAGGTTGTGAAAAAATGGCTGGCCAGAATTAAAGTTGATCCCCTGTTAGTTTTGTATTCTTTTTGTTTGTGAGAATTTCTTCAGGAATCTGAAATTATATATATATCTTTAGTAATTTTTTGTTAAAATTATGTACAAATTCTTGCAGAATAGTTGAATTAGCCAAAAAATTCAAGAAATGAACAGCTTATTAAACTCAGATGAAAACTACGAAAGGGGATATCAACCTTCACATTCTTCCTTGGATCAAACTGATCAATCACCAAAAGAAACTTTCAGTTACTCAATCTTGAGTCGAGATTATTTTACTTATTGTAGAACAAATTTGGAGACCTAAGCCCCAATGGGCAGCTAGCCAATGAGGACTTGTATTACTATAAAAGAGATGGAATTTCATTGCCTAATGACTGTCTTGGATTGGAATTGAGCTTAAGATCAATATTGGAGAAACACAGTTTGTTGCAAAAAATGTTGCTGCCTTTGGCCTTAATTGGAACATGTTTGGTGATTGGGGATGGAGTTCTTACACCTGCAATTTCTGGTATGGAATGAAAATTTGCTTATTTTCATTGTAATTGGAAATTCCAACTAATAACTGATTATTTTGGTCATTATGCAGTACCTTGTGCACTTTCTGGGTTAGAACTTGTTGTGTCAAAGCACCATCACCAATGTAAGTCTTTCATTTTCTTTAGATTTCCTTGAAAATTAGCATTATACGTCATGTTTAGTAAGCTCGACTTGATTGCACTGCATAGTAATAAAAAAACAAAAAAAATGTAAAAATCTTGTGGATTGTAGTATCCAATGCTATGACTTAATTTGTTTTTAGTGTTATAATTTGTTTAAAATTTTCGTTTGAGGTGAAAGTTCTATGACAAACACAATAAAAAGAATATTTAAACTCTTTATTTTTCTTCTACAACAACAAAAGCTATTCCTATGCCCTTCTATTGCAACAATAATTGGGAATTTCGGAAAATTTGTGATCTTTTTTCTAATGCTATTATGCTTGTGGAATCTCAAACTCCAGATTCCATTAACGGGAAAGAGATGGCTGTTGTAATGAGGAAGGTTGATTCGAAACGTAAGATATTGGGTTCTTCTTCGAATTTCAAGAACCTTGTTAAGAAGGTTGTTAGGAGCTGTTCAATGAAGAATCTATTCAAACCCAAAAAACCTCGGACCCCTGCCGATGTTGTATGAGAAACCAGGGCCATACTTTTGTGCCTAGATGCCACTGGTGACACCGAGGGACCTAAGCATGATGAAACGGTTAATTTCTTATGCATTCTTTGAAGATTAGTTTATTTTTTCTTGCAATTTTTCTTTTCGTATTTAATTTGTTTAGGACAGAAGAAAGTATCGAAAAGGCAAGGAAACGGTGCTATAATTGAAGAACTTATTGTATTCTATTGGTTTCCACGATAATATGTTTAATGTAAGAATAAAAAGATAAAAACTTTTTATATAAATATATAAATAGGTTTTGTGATAAAAGGAGTTTGAGAATTAATAATCATTCTCACATCAACACTAAATATCCATAGACGTGCATTAGTTTTTGTTTCTTTATTGAACTTACTGTGTTATAATTACGATAGTAAATTTGTTTCTTAGTTGATCTTACTAGGTATATCAACTATGGTAATCACCTACACTGTAATGCAATCATGTTTACAGGTACATTTTTTTGTTGCCAATAGTCATCGACATTTGTTATTTTTGCTTGTTTATGAATACTAGATTTATTGTTGTGTCTAGAATTATAAATTGCCTTTTCCTTTCAATTGATGAAATTAGATGTCCTCATTGGGGGAGATGAAGCCAATTCTTTATGGTGTTGATGAATCCAAGCTTATTCTTGAAGTTTGCTTGCAACTGACTAAAGAGTTCTTCAAAGGCAATACACTGAGAGAATATATTTTTTATATTCTAGAATAACATAATTTAGTAAGCCTCTCTACATATTTAGAAAAAAATAAAATTCATCACAATGTAATCATAGCGAACATTAAGTTATGTATGTAATTCATGAAACTCCAACACATTTAACACACTAAAAATACTTTCAAAAAAATGCACGGGCAAAGACTAGCTTATAAAAATAGAGGAATACCCCTTCGTCCCTACCTTTCAAATTTCAATTTTATAAATCAAGTGTTATGATTTTTTTTTCCCCAAGAATAAGGTATATCCGCTACATCCTACCCCATCCCATACCATCCCACCCTACCCACCACCAATTGTAGAAATTCCCAATTTTTAATGTGTAATTGGTGGGAAGGTTAATCGAGTAAAAAGTTTCATTAGTCACTGAACTTAGCACAACGTCACGTTATAGTCACTGAACTTTCTTTTGATGCTGAACAGTCATTGAACTTGCAAACTCTCTACTCCATTCATCACCCAACACCCCATCCGTTTGAAGCAATCGGACGTGGCTTGACGGAGCTCCATGTGGCAACCGACAACGTCAATATTGTACACGGTGGACGCGATTTCCATTTTAAAACACGGTCTACATGAACAAAATCACGATTAAATTTTTTTCCCCCAAGTCACACTTGCAGGAACCCTAGAATCACAAAAAATTCAGAAACTCTTCCCCAATTCAACAAACCATTTCCCCCAAATAAACGATTGAAAACCATCCCCATCATCCCTAATCCAAAATCCGAGCCCTAGAATTGATTCATTCAAAACTCTCCCCCAATTCGATTGTGCAACCCCTAAAGTCGCGATTGCAGATTTTAGCAAATGGCAAGATCCATCAACCGCTAACCTGATATCTCAATTGCTAGAGCTGAAGGTTTTTAAAAAGTTGCACGCATGGAGGGAGAAGGTGGAGGTAAACTGATTTTGCTTTTATTATTATTTTTTCTTCTCCTCTGTTCTTTTGTTGATGATGTTTTTCTCCTTCCATCTATGCCTTCAGTTGGCTTATCTTTTCTCCTTTCATCTGCATCTCGACCCCTTTTTTAACCATTTTCCTTTTGGCTTCAGTTTTGTTGGGTCTCAATATATATTCTTAAGTGTGCATCCATCCGTTTATTTAGAAAAACATTAAGTCAACTTAATGTTGTGAATATCCATCTGGTCTTAATTTGTCATGTGCTCATGTATTCTGTTGCATGATTGTTCATCTAAACTGTACCAATTTCTTAGTTCAAATTGTGTACTGAGGTGGAAGAAAGCTATTTGGTTTAAGTGTGTACATTAGAGGTGAATTAATTTTTCTCATGGATTTTGACAGGTCATGAGGAAGACTCTGACTTCTTTCGGTCAGATATTGATATGGTTTCCGAGAAGATGATATGTTGTACGATCATAATGTGACGGACGACATTGAAATTGGTATGGAAATCAATGTGGTGGGACAAGATGGAGCAGTAATGCTTGGAGGGGAGATGGACGACGTGAACAGAGTCAATGACTTGGAGTATCCATCCTCTGAAGAGCTAACTTTGGAATGTTCATTGGACGAAGAGAGTGGCTATCGCTTCCTTGAGTTTTTTTGTTTTGTGGCAGCAGTGCAAATGTTTTTTTTTTTCTTGCATGGAGTCTTGTTATATAGCTATATTATCCAACAATTTGTTGTGTAATGCATAGTTGTGAAACTTATGTATATTTTCAACAAGTTTAAGTGTTTCTTTTTGATAAATTATATGGTTTTTTTAAGTAGTTGATGGAGAGTTGACAGTGTTAGCGCTATGAGTGCATAAATTATGTTCGCTGGGAAAAACGCAGAGCCAAGGCACTGTGTTTGCAACGCTTGGGCGCTGCCTTTATGCATTTTTTCCTTCATATGTGACATCTGTATATTTGCTAACTAGATAAGTTTGTAAAGATGCAAAATATGACTCAGCAACCAAGTCTTAGGACACATGAACACCGGGCATCATATCCTATCACAAAAATACAAGGTTACTGAAATTCCCTTCACATTTAATAGCCACAAAAAGTTGTACATTCCATAGCTAGATCTTGATCAAATAAACAATGCCCAAAAACACGATTCAATAGACTAACGGGTAACCTAAAATGAGACCCAAAAAAGTGGTTGTTTCATTCAAGTATCAAACTGTCCATGTGTACGGATAGATTGCAAAGCGGCTGCTAGTCCAGATCTAAGCTTCACTGCATGCATGTCTCCCGCAACCGTAGGTGTCGGTATGAACTGCATTTGATGTTCGTCATGCGTGTCTACGATAGATGATCCCTTACCCCTTGTGGTGAACATTTTTCCCTATACAATCAAACAAACACATCAAACCTGAATGTTTATGGTCAGATTTCATGAAGAAGTTAAAAACAAGAGCTTGATGTCTACTTACTGGTTTATTAACTGCTAGATTGCAATTGGTCGCAACTGGTTGTAATTCGGCTTCTAACCAGTCCTGGTTGATAAAAGGCAATTAACAAAAAAAAAATCAATTATCATATCAAGACTCGTGTGCAAGAAAAGTTAATCATTGGGCAAATCAACTAAAATATTGTTTAAAAATTAGAAATTAAGCTCTAAAATCAATCACAAACATTGCTCATCATTTGAGTTGATTTTGAATTCAACTAAACCTGCCCAAATAAAACAAAATAACAGCCCAACGAAAATATCGTTCCTATTAATCATGAGTTCATGAAAAAAATAAAGGACATATTTAAAGAATGTATGAGAATAATTACACTTCAAAGTACATGAAATCAACAAACCTCCATCCGCTCCTTCCATTCTTTCAATTTTCTCTCCTTCAGATGTGCTCTTGTCCAAATCAGTCGGCTATTTTTTAGCTTTCTTTGCAAGATTTAGGGATTAGGATTTCGATCATTGTTGGACAAGATGGTGGGTTTATGGGTTGAAAATCAACTTAAGATGGTGATGACCTTCATAGCGTTGAATCAATTTATGGTGTACGCGATTTTGGGATCGTGGTTTGGGGAAAAATTCAATTAGGGTTCATCTCAATTAGAGGTGATGTTTTAATTTGTAAGTAATGATTTTAGGAAACATGTGTATTACGTGGCTGGGTGATTACGCCGTTAGATGCCAAGTAGGACGCCGTTGTGCCACGTCAGATGAGTTCCAAACGGTTGGGTGATGATGGATGGAGAATACTTTTGGTAAGTTCAGTGACCGTTTAGAGGAATTTCAAAGTATAGTGACTACAAAGTGACAACATTCAAAGTTCGGTTATTAACGAAACTTTTTACTCAAGGTTAATCTATCATCGCGGGGGTATGGTCGAAGGGATGAGAAAGAGGAGGAGAAGGTTATGTAGCGGTGGATGGTCATGATGTCTCGTCACCTACATAAAGAAATTGGACGACGAGGATTTAATTGTTGCCAGGTATTGAAGGTACCAGTTCTTGTTTGGAGAGTGACTAGTTCGGACTATAGGGTGGAGGTTTGAGAGTGGAATTAGGATGAGGGTTTGAGTAGGAAATGATGACTATCGGCATTGGTGGTAGAGATGAGGTAGGTATTGAGAAAGAGTAAGTGGCTTCATAGTTGTCGACGGTGGTAGCGACTTTGGTGAGGGGTTGCTGCTATTGCTTCACCGAAGCTGCATTGAAGTGAGCTCGCGGTTGCTACGTCTGGCAACGATGTAGTGGCATTGGCGCTACTGTTGGCGGTGATGCTACAGTAACTATGGCATTGCAGGACGACGATTATAGATCTAGAGGTTGCTGGTGGTGGTGCTCAATTGGCGGTACTCAACGACTAGTATATCTGGAAGTGAAGGATGGGTGCTGGGGATGTGGTGGTGCTTGCCAATGGTGATGGGTAGGGTACGGTGGAGTGGCGTGGGGTGGCGTGGCGTGGCGTGGGGTGAACAATTAATTGGGTAATTTGTAATTAATAAATGATTTGTGATTTATTGATTATGTAATTTGTTGACACGTGATTGTGACTCATAAATTGTGTGGCATGTAAACACTTATTAGAGGTCACACGTGACCACCTATATTTTTGAATTTTTTTACAAATTGCATTCTTAAATATTTGTATTTATGGAAATCTTCCATTTTTACTCATTTGTAATTAAATTGAATTCTTTATTTTTTTTCAATTTTTCAAAATGAAGCCACTCTTCCCCAACCCAGCACCCTCGCCTCTAGGGTTCCATGGCAATAATAGAGCTTGTTCATGTGAGATTTTTCAAGTGAAAAATAATTTTTTTGGACTTCTGTGGTTAAAATGAAAAATAAAATAAAATAAAATATATTATGCCTATAAAATGTGTGAAACAAAATAATTTTTAAAAAATCTCCCCCAAACTAGTTCTAAACTATCGTCCGTTAATGCTAGCTAGCCACCCTACCCTAAGATTCTGATAATTAATGAGTTCTACAATTCAATTAAGAAGTGACAACAAAGAACAATCTTTATTTTTCACTTTCGATCTAACAATTAACATTGATATCTACAAAATAAATAAATAAATAATAAAATAAAATAAAAATTACTTTAATATCAAGAAGAAACCAAGTAAATAACAAATAACATTATACAAAAACATGAGAATTTTTTAAGATTTGTTAACCTCTCAATCTTAACTGTTTGATATAACACATCATTAATATAGTTGTTCATGTAGAAAATTAATTTACAATTAACACAACTAAATAGAAAAAAAGCTAGATAAATTATTCTTATATTTACATTTTTAAGTTTAACCAAACATGTCAAATAGAATAATCTAGGAATCCGTAATATGATACTTGTTAAAAATAACATGACATGGTGCATGTCTATTTTGAAAATTATTTCGCTCATACAACGAAACGTGAAACAAGAAGGAAACAACTAATTGTTGACCTATGATTCAATATAACTCATCTTGTTTTGATTATAACAAACAATACACTTATATTTCTAATAAGTTGTGTTTCTTGAGTTTTTCGTGAATATGTCTTCTTAAGCATTCAAAAACTCAAATCGTTATCCGTTGAAAAATAAGCAATCAAATGAGACTTGAAGAGAACAAGAACAATAACTTTAAAGATTAAAACTTAGAAGTAGTTTATCGGAACTTAAATGTAAATGTATTAACTCATCGATTCTTAACAAGTGCATAAATCTCAAATCATTTTCATAATTCATCACTTACATAAAAATGATTTTCATTCATAATATGAAATAGATTATGAAAATGCAATTTTAAAAACAAAAAATTCAACTTTCGGTCAACCGAAAATTCAACTTTCGGTCGACCGAAAATGCAGAATTTCGTAAACAGAAATTCTAACGGTTTGATTTGTCAACGGCTATAACACTTTCGATTACCGAAAGTGACTGGTTGGGCCTCATTTGCTCTATAAATATCCATCTCTTCTTGCATTCAATTTCAAGAACTTACGAGAGATATTTAGAGAGCTTATTTATTGAAAATCATTGAGTTTACTTGATTCTACATTCTACTTCATTTATTACAAAGAGTTTGTTGATCAATCAAACATATTTCATCTAATTTATCAAGAACACTATTTTGCAAAGAACTTTTCATAATCTTGCCTATTTTTTATCATTGGTGGAAGTTTTCTTTGCCAACATTTTGATTTAAGTGTAAATCTCTCTTCATACTTAACTTGTATTATTTGTTAAGATGGATCATTGGTTTGAAAACTTTGATACAAATTACAAAATACAAATTATTTCATTATCAATTATTCATCGAAGTTTTAATCATAAACACTTGACCTTTATTATTTGCTATATATTGAAGTGTTATCCTAAATTTCTAGATATTTGACTTGATTATATCATGTGTTAAGAGAGTTTTTTCAATTGTAAAACTATCATTTACACTTTAGTGGTTTCGAGAGCCTTGTGAAAACTCGATTGTTGTTAAGGATGGGTACTCATTGTTGTAAGTTGCTTAAGGATATGTGCTCCTTGTTGTAAGTCACTTAAGGATCGGTACTCATTTTTTGTAAGTTACTATTATATTGCATTTGGCTTTACTCGTGACGGAGAGTTTGGTAATTGGGACGAAGAACACATTGTGTATCGAACCTCATTAAATTGGTTTGTTATTTTTACATTATTGCACTTTACTTTACATTGTCATTCATATTGTGCTATATCCATACTTGAGTTAAGTTATCAAACTCGCATATTTAATTCTAGTATTATACTTTGCATTTATATATTGTGTATTGAATTGTTTTGAAATTAAGTGTCGAAAAAATTTCAAAAATCAATTCACCCCATCTTGGTTAATTATTCTTGAGTTATCACTAACCATATTAAATCAAACTTTTCTCATAATCACACCTCTAATCTTTGCAAGCATATCAAATGAAATAATTCAAGAATCCGTAAAGTGATACTTGTTCATTTAGAAAATTATAACACTATTAAAAAAAAAAAAACAAGAAGAAGAAGAAGGTTCAGCTAACCATTTGTTCTCATAGTCACATTTTAAGCTCAGCCAAAGCATATCAAATTAAATAATCCAATAATATGATACTTTTTAATTAAAAAGTATCACAACATGATACATTTTCATTCACAGAATTATTAACAATTAATACAACAAAACATAATTTATTTTTTTATGAATAACTATACTTCAAGCACGAATCATGTACATAAACCAGTCAATTTTTATCCTATGGTAACATGTACAATGGCCAACTATTTTGAAGGTTGACTCCAAATAAAAATCACTGATAGAAATCAACCAAGTAGGATCTTTAGCCCCGTTTGGTCCCATTATTTGACATTTTAATGATTTGAATAGTGTTTTTTTTTTAAATGTGTGGTTAAAAAAGAAGAAAATTTTTTGAGATTACGCGTAATATTATTTTATTGGAAAATATGTGGGTGATAAGAAAATAAAGAAAAATGAATTATAAGTTTAATAGAGGCTAAACAAGTTGTTAGTCTCAATAGTCATTGACAATTTGTAAAATGACATTTAATTTGTAGTTTGCATTTCCTTCACATTTAACTGCGCATTTGCTGTGTTTTCCTCTCTTTTCCGATACTTACGGAGTAGCCTTTGCAAGTAGGGGTAGGCAAAACCCGATCGAACCCACCAAAACCGTCCAACCCGAACTAACCTGATCGGTTTGAGTTGGTTTTTTAGTTGTTTTTATATGGGTTGGATGGGTTGGGTGTGTAAGAGGGTCGGGTCGGGATATGGGTTCCCTTATGAAACCGAATAAACCCGCTCAACTCAACCCACCTACTTAAAAAAAAAAAATAATAATAATAAAATGCATAAAAAGTAAAAGAAACCTAAAAAGTATGAGTAATTGAGTAAATAGTGTAACTCTAATTAGTTTGGTGCATTTTAGAGGAGGAGTTACTCTACTTCTCACAAGAGGAGGAGTATAACTTTTCCATGTTATATTAAATGCACTTTGTTCTTTGTATGCTCGACTAATGAGAATTGAATAAGATAATGGATAATTTTATTTATTTATTTATTATTTAATCTTGTCTATTCGAATTTAGTATAATAGACAATTAGATAACTTTAATTTTTGTTGACAAGTTGTCACAAACCGACCAACCCAACCCTACCAACCTGACCGCTACTTGATTGGGTTGGGTTGGGTTTCAACCTTTACACGGGTTATGTTGGGTTAAATTTTGATTAAACCGATCATGTTGGGTTGGATTTGGGTTGAGGCAAAAATCGACCCAACCCAACCCATGGCCACCCCTATATGCAGCTCAAATCAATGATTTGTTGATCAAATCGAATATTATTCGGTATTCTTAAAAGATTCAATGAAAATTTTACGATATTCTTTATGAATCAACGTATTTATCGCTATGGCGCAAAATCTAATTTCCAATTTTTCTTCTCTCTTGTGGACTTTTCAATCTCATTAGTCATTTACGGGCTTCAGTTCCTTTGTCCTTTTCCTGGTTTCCTTTTCTATTGGATACTTATCAACTTATTGGCTAAATGCATGTATGTCTATGATTTTAAAAAAATCACTCATAAGTAAGCTTAGCATAAATAAATTATTAAGTTTTGAAATATATAACTTTTTTTTGTTAAAAGTTGGAACTTTCCAATTTATTTATTTTAAAAAATAATGTATATGTTACCATCAAATAAGTAACATTTTCTACTCATAATTGGTAAGAAAGTAACTTATTTTATTATGGTGGAAAATAAAAAGTTACTTAAAAGTTGGATTAACTTGTAACTCTAATCCAATCAGGACATAGTTTTTTATTAATTAGTTGTCTTTTGCTGCCAAGACCTTTCCAAGAAAAAAACAGAAATAATAAGTCATCATCAACACGTTTTATTCACTATCAGTTCACACTTAGACAACAAAATCTGTGGCATAGATTCAGATTTGGGATTCAAAAGTCAATTCAATTCCCATGAGCACCACAACCCAAATTCTGAAGAAATGAATGGAAAGTGATTAGAGGAGATTCTGGTGGATAGCGTTCACACGGGAATGAAGGACTTTCAAGTACCATTTTATCCGAAGATAAGTGAGTAACGATGATGAGTTATAGACTTCTCAATTGGGATATGATAAAAAATTTACGTAACCTATTTCAAGAGGCGAGTATGAAACTAAAAACTAGATGGACATTAGACTCAACGTATAACGACGAGAAGCATGATTCCCCCACCCCACACCGCATGTATGACTCGTTGAAGAATATTATACCATCTAGTGACTAATTCCAATATTGCCCCCAACCTTTTTGACTAAGTTGACAATATTGTGGAAAAATGAAAGTGAGAGAGGGCATTTTTGTCCTCCACTTGCCAAAGGTTGTATTGCCTGACACATCATACAATTGATTTAACAAATGGATTGACTGATTGGTTTGTGGAAAAGAGTGAAAATAAAATTTAATGAGTTTTAATGGGGGCCAAACAGGGGCCAAGAGTCTAAAAAGTTTAAACGAGCAATGTCATCCGGCAAAAGTAATCAAATAAGCAATTTGATTCCTAGATAACATGTATCTTCGAGTGAGTCAACAATTTCCAGAAGCACAAGGATAAAAATCCACATCATTTAAATATAGAAATAGTAATCCGTAATGACTTGTGCTACTGTTGTTACTTGACCTTTTAAAATGGAAGTTCGTTACTTAATAAAGTGTGTCTGACCCTACAATACTCACATTTATTATAGAGAAAGATGAGAACGTTCAAATCTGTCCTATTTGGTTTAGATAAAAATCACTTTTTAGTAGATTTTAATAAAAAAAAACGTTGTAATCAGTTTTCATCATATATAGCCAAATCCATTCAATCTAAACCAGGGGTCTCTCTCCAAGAAATTCTTCCCTCTCAAGTCTAATTTTCTTCCACACTGACTCCCTATATACTGTTCATATAAATCAAAACTAATTGTCAAAAATTTTATCCCCTCAACAGCAAGAAGAAGAAGACTCTTAAGATACTTTAATGGTGTTGATGGTGTCTGCAGCTAAGCAAGGTGATATAGTCGGGTCTGCAGCCACGACGAATATGGTGGTGGAGGTGGAGACTTCATGGTTGAAGCCCAAGAAAGGAAGCGTCTATCCAGCAAAGAGGAGGTTGGTGAAGAAAATGATATTTGATGAAATTGGTCGTTGGATTCTTTCATGCTTTGGTTCACTTTTCGAAAAGAATAGTACTAATAGGGTGCATCCCAACTAACATTGTTTCATGTGTAGGAGAAGATAAGACAAATATATGTTGTTGTTTGTTCCATGCTTGTAAATTTGTAATCTTAGGCCATTCATGGCATGTATATTTTTCAGTATTTAATAAATTAATTTGTCTTCTTTCTTTCTTAGTGTTTTAAGGGTACCATTTCTTTATTTTTTGGAAGTTGGAAGGAACAAAAGAAAGATCTTATTGTTTCTTCAACAATTTCCGAATTAAGTTCAAATCTTGACGTCATTATATAGTGTCTTTAAATGGCACGTGTCTCGAGTTTTTTTTCCTCTAGATAGAAGCCGAATTTGACTGAAACGTGAATTAAGGGATTAGAAGATACAACAAAAACAAAAAAGTCTTCCCTCTTCATCATCTTAGTCGTTCAAATATGATTGGTTTATACTATGAAGATGAATTAAACTTTTATTTTCTTTATTGGATTTTCTTTTTCTTTTGGGCTTCAATAGGAGAATCCTAGTTATTGTCTATTTTATTTTTACGTTTTTAAATTTAAATCATATTTAAAAATTAAAAAAAAAAATCCCCGACCCATCTTTCAAAAAATCCCTAACGAGGCAAGGGAGGGCAAGTCCACCCTGTCCTTCCCCACTGCAACTCGATTGACACAAATTCAAGTTGATATTATTAAATTTTAGTTTGAACACATTTAAACCATGTTTATGAATTATATTAGCTTATTGAATTACGTTATGAAAATAATAGTAATAAAATATTTACATAAAATTACAAAAGTCATTTTTTTAATATTAATTGATAAATAACATACATGAATTTATACAATCATTAAGGTTTCAAGTTTTAGATGATGGAATTTAATATGTAATTAAAACAGAAAAAAATTGTATTTAAATTTTTTTTGCATACTTATTTAATACATAAATATTAATCATTGATTAAATGAGCGAGTTTCTACCCACAATTATGTAATTATTACTTTTATAGATAAAAATCACCCAAAAAATAGAACAATAAAAATGAGGAGAAAATGACCAAAATCGTGCAAAATTATGAAGTTGGAGACCGAAATGAAAAAGTTAGAAAGTTCAAGGACCTGGGATTGCAATTTTGGAGGGCATGATTGATACGAAAGTCAAAATTTGAGGATTGAATTGTACAAGATCAAATTTGAGGGGACCTAACACACAATTATCTGAAGAACTTAGCTGCAAAAATGGAACCAATTAAATGTTTTTAACAGCACTTTTAAAACTCGGGGGACCGTTTTTAATTTATTTCCAAACAGTGAGGACTTGACTGTAAATTTTCTACGGTTTTAATATTGGCAGCAGCATTCATTCGGCGTCCTTCTTTTTCCTCTTCCCTTCCCTTTTCTTTTTCTTTTTGATTTTCTGGGCATTTTAGCACATGGAGAAACAATTAAGAAGTCGGAGAAATATTTGGAAAATCAAGAATTATGTTGTGAAAAGAGAGAAAAAAAAAGAATAAGAAAAGTCAATAAACTTGTATGTATTATAATGAGAATCAAAACCCTATATTTATAGAGAAAGAATATGGATACATATAGTAATAATATCTAGGGTTGCAGGGGTACAAGTGTTATTCACATTAAACCCTAATTTACTTTCCTTTTACAATACTCTCACTTGAATGGCACATTGCAAAATATCTGCATCGTTAAAACCTTGTTTGATAAAAATCCAATAGGACAAAAAAATCAAAATGAAGGAAAAATAGTACAATTATTTTGGAGTATTAAAGATAAATGATGCCCATTAAAACTTTGTTAGGAAAACTCAGTGGGATAAAACCTAAGCGAAAGAAAAAGAGTACGCTACTCCCCCTGATGTTGATCACTGAAAATCTTTGAATCGACGCATTCCAATCTTGTGAACCAATTTCTTGAATGTAGATGTTGACAATCCTTTTGTAAATAAATCAGCCACATTGTCACTTGAACGAATTTTTTGAACATCGATATCGCCATTCTTCTAAAGCTCGTGTGTATGAAATAATTTTGGAGAAATATACTTTGTTCTGTCACTTTTGATATAACCTCCTTTGAGTTGTGCAATACAAGCAGTATTATCTTCATACAAAATTGTTGGACTGTCTTTTGTTGAAATTAATCTGCATAATGCTTGGATATGATTGGTCATGTTCCTCAACCATACACATTTTCGGTCTGCTTCATGGATTGCAATAATTTCAGAATGATTTGAGAATATTGTTGTCAATGATTGCTTCACAGATCTCCATGATATAGCCGTTCATCCACGTGTAAACACGTATCCTATTTGTGATTTAGCTTTATGTCGGTCAGAGAGATAACCTGCATCTGCATATCCCGACTTTTGATAATAAAATAATTCCAAATCGATAGTACTCTTTAGGTAACGAAAAATATGTTTAACATCATTCCAATGTCTTTGTGTTGGTGTAGAGCTATATCTTGTAAGGAGATTTACAGAAAAAGTTATGTCAGGTCGAGTGCTATTTGCAAGATAAGTTAATGCTCAAATTGCACTGAGACGTGGTATTTCAGGACCAAGAATCTTTTCTCCATCTTCAAGTGGACGAAAATGATCCTTTTTATCAATGTTCTAAAATGCGTAATGCGTTGCGATGCGTCGAGGTCGAGAATCAAGAATCACAAGTTTAGGCGTGTCAATGCGAAGAATAAGCGCCATAATGCGTTTCGTATTTTTAATATTATTTTAATTATTTTTAAGAAATTAAATATATTTTTATATATAAAAATAGATTTTTTACTAATTCATAAAAAAATAGATTTTATCCTAAACAGCCCATTTATTAGATTTTATCCCAAACATCCCCTTAGTAGAGCTTAAAATTAAATTTTATCCCAAACAGCCCCTTAGTAGAGCTTAAAATTAAATTTTATCCCAAACAGCCCCTTCCTCTTCCTCCCTCCTCTTTTCTTCTGCCTTTTTCCTTGCTTCCTCCTGTCTCTTTCCTTCCCTGCTTCCTTTTCCTTTTCCTTTTCTATCTCTTCCATCAACAACCTTAATTCTTCCTTGGCACATGATGTACAATCCAAGATAACTGATTCACGTTGTGGAGCCAAAAGCCGATCCAAAGTAGTATTGTCAATGTTAAATGATGCTGCCAACACCTCTTTGTCTAGAGTCCGGAGGATTGAAGCCTTTCCTGCTAAAAATTGAGGATGGTTCTTCTTTGCCAAAGTACTAAATCCCATGAAAACAAATGTACCATTGTTGAAAGCCATTTGAGCCATCAGATAGAATCTTGGAACAAAGAAATACATCACCTTCTTCAACCTTCAACCTAGAGTTTTTGCACTCGGTTTCACTTGAAATACTAGAACAAACAACCCGAATCATTCCACGACCTTGCGGGACTACGCAATTTCGTAGCCCTTGGGTTCCGGTGAGGTCCCATCATGGATCCCTTCATAAAAACATCGGCGAGCCAAGGAGTGGCCGAGGAAGGGGCCAAGGGGTGGCGGTGGTGGTGCAGAAGGCTGCGACGGTGTCAATTCCTTGGTCACAATGTCCGGCGGTTCCACAAATGAAGTACACATCGGTGGAGAATCCATTCCTATCCCACATCGGATGTAGACTAAATCAGTGGGAGAATATTTCTTTATAAAACGGCGAACCACTCAGTGTTGAATTAACAGTTAATTGGGCTTGCCAATGTATTTGATGAGCCTATTAATGGAGTTGATAAATGTTTTATGGGATGATGTGTGCCATCAATTGGGCCTTTCAGAACTTTGGGCGGGTTATACGTGTTTAAGCGGTCAACAAAAAAAAGTTGACCGCATTTTCTCACGCATACCAAGCATGCGACGCGTTTGGTTCACGCCTTGAGCATAGACGCGCGTACGCGGCGCATTAGGCCGCGTTTTAGAACACTGCTTTTTATATCAAATGATCGAACAACCATAGGTGATACCAATGCATGTGCATTATCCATATAAAAGCGTTTTAAGATTTTTTTTTTCTGTATATGTAGATTGAAGAACAAATAATCCAGCTAGAAAATGGTCAATCTGCAACCCGAGACAGAATTTGATTGTTCCCAAATCTTTCATCTCAAAGTTCATTTTTCGCATAATCTACAATTTTGTTGAGTTCTTCAAGAATCTTATATTATAATATTATTTTGAGGGTAAATATCTTTTAGGTTATGGATATTAATCACACAAAAAATATGCCTCGTTAAAACCTTATTAGGAAAAACCCTGTTGGAAATATCCTATTGAAGGAAAAAGAGTACATCATTCTTTTAAGTACGCTACAAGAGTTGTGTCATTAAAAACCTTGCCAGGAAAATCCAATGGGACAAAACTTCAGTCAGGGGAAAAAGAGTACAACCCGCATTTACTCCCCAATTGATAATATCACTTGAATTATACTTCAAGCATATTAAATCTTTGCAAAATAGTATCAAAACAATAAATTGTCTATGATCACATTTATTACAGCATATCAAATTTCATGTATTGTCACGCTAATGAAATAGAGACTTGTGATTACATCCACCACATGATAGTTTATCTATTTATACAAGTTTTCGCGAAATTCATTATGTAAAGAGTTGTACATTTCATATTACGATTTTACTTTTTCCATAATGATATAACTTATTGAGATATCTCAATTTTCATTATTTTAGGTACCTGAACCTCTTCTAGGGTTTTATAATATGTTATGTCTAAATACTCATTAAGAGTATATACCTTCTTAATAAGACCATATTTACCAATTGCTCCATTTCCGTTTGGAGGATTTTGTAATAGAATCGAATATCATCACGCTTTAGACGTGCCATAAATTTATCAAATATAATATCAACCAATTGTCCTTCCAGGAGTCGATTCGAGTTGCAGCATTTAAAACTGATGTGTGAGATTGTTAATCTCTTTGGTCAGTAACTGCATCTAAATGAATTATTCTTTGAACTTCTTGTTCGAATTGTCTTTTGCGAGGATTTAGATAATGATGAATTTGTACATTATTTTCAGCTTCTTAATTTCTCCCCATAATGCCGATAGAATTATCCAATCAAAATGACAATCATTTTTCTAGCGTTATAAAATATCACCCATTTGGGATAAGGGTTCATACTACCCATTTATTCTCAGCATTTTTTATTTTCCATCTCAGTGCATTGTGGTGGATTAATTTTACAAATATTGCACTATCGAAATAAATTGATGGAAAAATTAGGCTCTAACTATAAGCCAAGTTATAACTAGGAGAACTATGGTGTTGATATGATGCGTAATGATTTTCCCTAAATTGAAATGGGAAGTATTTGATTTTCAATTAAATTAATTGGAGTCGTTTAACTAACAATAATGTTAAACCATTTATCAACATCTCAACTAACACCTATTAAAAAGTTGAGATTTATGATTATTAGTATTAAAAAGACACGCCGTCTTAATTGTATAATCTGAAAATTATACTCATAATTTGAGCAGCACTTTCGCAAACTTCAGGTTGCGAACATCATGCAATTATCTAGTTGAGAAAATATTTGGTATATTTAAATCACGATTTACAATTTTCAAAACTGCTCCTCCATTTCTATATGGTACACAAGCGGAGCACGTATTAGCTTGTGTAGGATTACACAATTTTCTTTGCAAAGAGTATCGTTCCGATGAGTTTCCCGTTGAACCTGATAATGACGATTTTTCATCTTCTTCGGTTAATGAAGGGGAAGAATTTGGACCCTTTTTTGAGAGTCAAGTACAAGAAAGAGAGAGTGTTAATGCATGGAGGGCTACTATAACAATTGATATGTAAAATGATATCGGAAATGTTTGATTTTTTTTTTTTTTTGTTGAACATAACTAAATACAATTAATTTTTTTTGGTATTTTGATCATTTGTTAATCCATTTTAAGTGACTTGAAAAAAAATTAATTTTTTTTATTTTACATGAGAAATCTGATTTATTGCTTTGTATTTTCAATTATATGAGTTATGAATGATTTCGACATATAAGAAATTATTTAAAATATTACATTATATATACTTAATATTTTATTTTAAAATATAAAAGTCTTTTAAAGTCGCTAAAAGTCTCTAATGAAAGTCTACAGAAGTTCATGGAAGACTTTTATTAATTCTTATCAAATCCATAGAAATCACTTGAAAGTCCATAAAATCCACAAAAGTCACTCACTTAAAAAAGTCTCCAAAAGTTTTTAAAAGTCTCAATTGAATACACCGCCTTAGATTGAATTCTCAGGATTCTTGTTCCTCCGAAGCAGACCTAGACTCTTTGAGGAGGAACTTTCTTGTTGCGCATTACCATTCTTGATTTTGTTTCTCTGATATAAATTGTTTTGTACATTAAATTTTGTTGTTGCAATTTTACAATTTGGAATTTGTTGTCATATTTGTGAATTTAGTTGTCTATTGTGCTTTTCAATTTCTTTGGTAGCGGTGGTGGTGGACCTGGTGGTGGTGGAGGAAGAGGAGGTGAGGCAAAAAAAAAGAGATTTTTTTTTAAAATTTTAATAATTTATTTAGGACTCGTTTGCACTTAAAAAAAAAAGGAGTATAATTACAATTGGGCCCTGTTTGATAAGACAAATTTTTCATGGAAGATGGAATTTTTTTTTGCCATTTTTCACTTTTTAAAGTGTTTGATAGGAAACATTTTTCAAGTAATTGGTTTTCTACCTTTTATTGGTTTGCTACTTTTTCTTGCTTTTTGTGGTAAATCAATTCTCATCACTTTGGTGGGAATTGATTTTCTAGGCAGCTTTATTTATTTATTTATTTTTTATTTGTTTGTAATATAAACAAATTATATTCTCAATTGTAACAAATTATATTCATTTAATGGACAATTTTCATGAAAAATAAAGTCAAACGAACACCAAAATATCCAAAATTTAAATATTTTTCAAGTGAAAAATTATACAAATCAAACACAATTAATTGACAATTCTCAGTAAAACAGGTTCTAGACAATTCAATTCCATATAATTCATTTTCTTTCCACCCAAATTTCATTCTTGAATCAAACAGACACTTAGTTCGTTCTTTCTTTTTTCTGTTTTATTTAAATACGAGATTATATTTGTCATTTCATAATTTTTTATTAAAAAATTGAATGAAAATGATGATTTTTGTAATGCAATGTGGAAATAAGGAATCATTTACTATCGGTACCCATTTTGCTCCGACCCTAGAACTTTGTTGTACGAAAGGGCTCCAATGATTTCACTACGAAAAAAAACACGCCCATTAGAGTAGGTTTGTGTTCGAATTGGAGTGAGACGTGTAATCATGTCATGATCAGTAGAACGAGTTGACGCGTAAAAATTAGGTGTCTATTAGAATAGTCCTACATATGCTGATATGCATAGATCGAGCAATCAAGCCCACCAAGCCTAGCCCACGGCATGGTCGATTCGAGCTCTAGAGCTTGACATTGCATTTGATCCATTAGGACCCAACTTAACAGATGGCTCACTATTCTTTAGGTAAGTATGATGGTCTTATTGTGCCATGCTATTTTATGTCCAACTTTAACAGTTTTGACTTGAGGCAAGTCGACCTAAAAGAAGAGCCATTCGATTTTTGTTTGATGCAAGATTCATAACTATCCAATTACAAATAGAATTTAATACGTAAAATAATAAAATTCAGTTCTTATTTTAATTATTTATACCAGGTTAAAACTCTTACACGAGATAAATAGAAATCTACATTTGAATATGAGCATTGCGATTATAAAAATATGTAAGTTTATTATTAGCTCGAGTACCTCAAATCTCGAATATGTTCATGAGACACAAGAGGGGTCTTGTCCAAACGCAAGAAATAGTCGATTTAGACCATGGAGGGATGGAATTTGGGAAGAAGACGGTGAGAACATATGAGAATGACACCTTATGTCACTCCATTTTTTTATTACGACTCTCAATGCTCCATTTTACTCGTCTTCTG
Source organism: Fraxinus americana (assembly GCA_035079005.1). NCBI lineage: Eukaryota > Viridiplantae > Streptophyta > Magnoliopsida > Lamiales > Oleaceae > Fraxinus > Fraxinus americana. The sequence continues at coordinate 39,625,115 of CM068707.1, read as the reverse complement.
TATTTTCGTTCCCGTTTCTTCAGATTTACTATTAAGCAGGAGATTTTTTCATCTTCTATTCGAACTTTTCTAGAAGATCTGATGTCGATTTTTATATCTCGCAAGTGTAGGATCGTAACAAGTAATATAGTGGACCAACTGTCCGGATATCGTTCACACGAGGACTACTATCTAACAATTGGTTAAGTTATTAATAACTTTAATTTGATCGAAAACAAATAATAAAGTTTGGTGATTGGTGTCTAAATTATTTTAATTAAAACTACGTTATCTAACGTACACAATTTGTCGAATTTTGGTTTTAAAAGTATGAATGTTGATACTAGGACTTACAATTTTACATACGGATCCCCTTTAATTCTTCAATCAAGATTCATTACTATTGTAGTGTTATCCATCTCGAGTTCTCATTGAATCTATTTAACTAATTCAATTACATATTTTTATGTGAATCAATCTTAGTTAAACAAAGTATTTATTCTAAGAATTCATCTAATTACCACAATAATTAGTATATGTATCTCTATACGTTATACTAAATTACCGAATTTTACTATGTGGTCTAAATCTAAAATTCACATCTCGATTTGTAATAGATTCACAAAATCATTGAATAATTAGCCAAATAATTCAAAGCATTAAATTCATAAATAAAATCAACACATGCATTTAAAGAATTGGAATCTTAAATAAAAGAAATAAAGGGTCATACATAGATTACATTGTTCGCCATATCTATGAATTTAGATACTCATAATAATGAAAGAAAACAAAAAGTATGGAGTTCATAATCTGGTTTTGAAATCTTCATCATGGAAGGAATTTGATCTTGCATCAAGAATATTCTTCAACCTCAAAAGCTTTCAAACCCTAATTTTTGCTCCTTGATCTTGATAATTATGTGTTTTTCTCCACGCCGTGGCGTTGCGAAGACAGAATTGCGGCGCACCTCTTAGGAGAAAAATTGCACTGCACCTCTTTTAGTATTTTTATTATAGCTTCATTTCCTAATATCCGATTGACGCGATTTTAATTGGATTGTAAAGATAACTTAAAGGGATACAACTTTACTAAAAATATCTATTTTCCAATTAGAACGTTTACTAGGCCAAAAATGGGTTTCAATTTCCAGATGAAAATCTAGAACATCCTTGTGCGGTTGAAAATTGATTTGTGAAAATATTTTGGTCATATTTCACTTCTTTTGACTTCTAATTGCATCCATTTGACCCTTAGCATTCTCGAATCTTCATCGTGAGTTTCGGCATAACTTTTGAGTATTTACACTTTAGTCCCCAAACTTTAGATCATACCTATTTTTTTTGACAATTTTTACTTCTTTCTTTCTTTCAAATCCACTTCCATCACCTAATAACACATTGTATAGTAAATTAGACTATAATTACATTAAAAGAATTGCGAAATATCAATATGTTAGAGCTCGAATAAAATACACTTGTTAGTTTCCAAAGAACCCAAAAATTTGCGTAGAAATAGGAGACCAACAACATCAATTAAGGCGATTTCATACTTGCTTCAATTTAGGGTTATCGCTTGCTTCAGTTTAGGGTTTTCCCTTTTTGAGAAATAAATTTTTGATCCGTCGATTTGTGATGATTTTACCTTAAAATTATTCTTGTTCAGACATCTTCTGCCTGGAGTGTTTAGCCAAAGGAATGCTTATAATAGAAATTGAAGGGGTGGAGAGCTTTTAACCAAACGACGTCTATCAAAGTGTTGTTACATCTTAGCCTGCTTTCTCTTCAGGTGAGCTCCTCACCTACTCTCTGTTTGTTCACATCTATTATTTCATTAGTCTATTGTATAATTTTTTAGTGAAGTATTGCTATGTTTCTGCCTCTTGAACTTGAACTTGTATGCTCGATTATGTTTCTGCCTCTTCAGGTGTTCAGTTTCAACTTTCTAAAAATCAGGTTTAAACGTTTTTTAATAAAAAATCAGGTTTTAATTTCACAATTAATATTGATAATGATATTTTAAATTAAATTAATTTATATACCCACACATACTCTCACCCCCACCCCCACCCCCACCCCCACCCCAAATTTCACAAAATTCCCAAGCCTCCTCCCGTCTCCTCCATCCTCCCCCCCTCCCTCCTCCCGTGTCTCCTCCATCCTCCTCCCCTCTCTCCTCCCGTCTCCACCCAAAATATGCGCGGTGACACGTGGCCTGTTGTGCCGCACCGCGACGACGTTGCTCACGACAAAGCGATCTTTGCGCACGTCGTGCGACAGCGGCCGCGACGCTTTGTGAGCAGCGTCGCATAGTAGCGCGATCTTCTTTGTGCGACATGCGAGTTGTGTCGCACGGCGGATCGATACTACCGACCTTTTGGGTGGGTGGACGAGGAAATTGGGCGGTGGATCTGTGGGTGTGGATCTGTTGCAGGTGGGCGTGTGGCTCAGCGATGCAGGTAGGCGTGTGGATCTGTTGCAGGTGGATCAGCGATGCACCTATGGGTGTGGGGGCAGATCGCTATGTGTGGCGGATCTGTTGGTGGTGGTTTGGGCTGATATTGTTGGTGGGTGGTTTAGGGATTAGGGTTGGCGGCGGATCGGACGAAGTGTGTGACCAATTATTTGGTCGTTCTGTGACCAGGTATTGTTAACTATTTGGTCGTTCCGTGACCTGTGACCAAGTGTTGTTGGTATATTGTGATTGGGAGACGGGTACGGCGGATGGGTCGAAGTGTTTGTGACTATCTATTTGGTCGATCTATGACCTGTGACAAAGTGTGGTAATGTACTGGGATGTGGGAAGGGTGTTTGGGTGACTGTGACTCATCTGTATGGTAACTGAGACCTTAAGATATAACCTGCGACCTATAAATTTTTTTGATGAGTGACTAATGAAGTTAACTGTGACCTTAATAAGATATTTGTGACCTTATAATTTTTTTTGATGAGTGACTAATGAAGTTAACTGTGACCTTAATAAGATCTCTATGAACTCGGAATCGGAACAGTTTTATGAATTAAGCTAATTATGACCTTAATAAGATATTCGTGACTTTGAAATCGGAGCATTAATCGGAATAGTCGCTGGAATTAAGTGCGGCCGGAAAGTAGTCGTCGGAGTAGCCGTTGACCACCGAAGTAGTCGCCGGAACAGTGGGGTGGTGGGGTGGGGTGGGGTGGGAAATATAATTAATAAATTAATGAAAAAACCTGAGTTTTATAATTTAAAACTTTGGGACCCGATTTTTAATTTCCTGAAAGTAAATCCCCGAACCATAAATTTTTCCCGCCTACTCAACAGTGGTAACCCAAACTGAAGTATATGGGCCAACACCACAACCAAGCCCAGCTTCTTTATAGATGCATAAAAATCACAATGTTTAAAACCACAATGTGAAAACCTCAAAACAGTTTCATGAGAGAGAGAGAGAGACAAGGGCGCAGTGACACAGCTCTGGAATTTTCAGATAGAGAGAGACGAGTTTTGATTTTTGAATGTAAACGTATATACATACATATACGTACATTTTATGCCAGTATAATACTAGAGAGAGAGAGAGAGAGAGAGAGTATAGTGACTAGTGAGCAGCTCTGACACACATTTTCTTCCTTCAGAGACGAAAGGGGAAGCGTTTTGATTTTTGAATGTAACCGAGTATTCTCTCTTGCTAGCCGTTCTCTGTTTGTGTTAAAGCTCGAACACTCTCGAATGGTATGCTATTTTGAAATTGAAAATTACTGGTCCACTCCAGATTCTTCTGTTCATCATTCCTAAAAGATTTTTTTAAAATCTTCTAATTTCATTAGGAAAGGAAAAACCTTTCTTTGTTACCTTTGTTAATTGGGGGGTTACAGTTCCTCAAGGTCAAATTCTGGCTTACAGTTGACAGCAAGATTTTTCGAAGTTCAAGTCTTTAAGTGCAACCTTTTATAGCAAAGATTTTTAGAAGTTCAAATCTTTAAAGTAACCCTTTTTAGTAGAATTTCTTGGTATCTCTTTAAAGATATTGGAGTGAAGAATTTATTTGAACTCGAAGCCTATATTAGGTTGCTTTATTGGAGAAAACATGGTTTTACCTTCTTGTTTCTGAGCCTTTAAGGTTGGTTATTGATTAAAAAATAAGAATTTTTATTTTTCCATATCAGACATTTTTATGATTGAATTTCAATTAAAGTCTAATTTATCATCAATTGAATGGTTGTTTGTGATTGTGATTTTTGGTTGCAGAAGCAGTAGTGGTGTGTATTGCTGGCTGATAAAGTTCAATTTCTGAGTGCTTTGAATGATAGGCAAAAGACAACCAGAAAGACTTGAGGTATTTATTTTTGTTTCTTTTGATTTTTTGGGTGTTTTAAATCTGGAGATGGAGACCCCCATCTTCTCTTCAAAGCAAAGTCTTTTTCCCCTTATGTGTATCCATAAGGATGAATGGATGATGATCAAATTGGTGTTTTTTCCCCCAAAAATAAGATTTGTGGCCCACATGGAAAAAACAACCGCCTCTATAAGTTTGGGATCGAATATTGAATTTTTTCGTGACCCCAATAGGTAATGTAAGTGTTGATCTTCTGAGAGAGTTAAAGAAATTATTAGGCACTCAGCATTTTTTTTTTCAAACAGCGACTAAACTTGTATTTTTGTTTCACTACATACTGTCTCCCTCTATTTGCCGATTTAACAGAAATGTTGACATAGCCGTATAATTGTTGTTTCGTTTTTCTTTGGTTTATTTGTTTGAGAAAGCATTTGAAACCAATAAGATGGCTACTAAACTGATTTTCACAATGTTGATTTTGCAGATAGAACTAGTCGGAATGCCTAAATTGAAACAAAAATGAAATTTCAGTGACTAATTCGGAACTATAAATTGAGCCTCACCACATCATCAATCCTAATTAAAAAAAGAGTAATGCTATATGTACACACTAGGAACATCCCCAAGTGATGTGAGGTGAAAATGATAAGACCAATTAAATGTGTGGATATGAGACCACCTTATTGATTTTATCATTTAATGTCACCTTGTATGGCGTTACTTTTGAAAGAAATGAAGGAATTAACTTCAAGTAATGTGAAATTCACATGTTGGATAGTAAGTGTAATTTATAAACCATGTCATTTTTAGTATTGTCATAATATAGTTTTATATTTTTATCATCATTAAATTCATAACCAAAAACTTGATAAATTGTGCCCGCATTGAGCTATTTTCGTGGCTCCGCCCCTGTAGTGGTATAATTGTTTGTCTCTTGAATGGATATGATTTTTGATTTAGATTACACTGTACTGGGAATTATTCAATTGGATTTGTTGAAAGCTTGATTTGGTTGTTGTACTCTTATGCTGAATTTTAAATTTTTTTTCAGTCTTAGGAATATGAAATTGTGAATTAAAAGTTTACCTTTTCATTTCTTCGGGTAATCAAAGTTTATGGGCTTAAAGAGGGGAGAAAGAATTGGAAAAGAAAAACAAGGGAAAGCAGGAATTATTGGCATCTCTTTGTTCCCATCCACTGCCCGTTTATGTAAGATTCATCTATAGGAATGTTGAAAATGTAAAATATATCAGTTCATTAATTTTAAGTTACATAGGCTTTCGAAGATATACGTGTTCTACAGTACTCACCCTTCTGCATGGCTTATGAGGTAAGACTGTTCGAAGTGCTTATAAGTCTACGAGCAACGAGTCATTTAATGACTGTGGCAGAGCTACATGAAGCTTATTTTTGGTGAAAAAAATTTATTGCTGCTTTCTCCATCTCCCGCACGTGCCTAGATTAAAAATATAATTCATTTACTTTTAGTTCTAGCAGACTGTTTACTTCTCTACCCCCTCCCTTGTGAAGTCTAAATATATGATATGTCAAGTTGTCCTCTAAATCTCTATTAACTTCTACCAAGTACCAATCATTGATTACATTTTTCTTTCCCTCTTTAATGGTTCAGAAGCAGAAAATTTTTGGACTATAATGTAATTCAAGTGAGTTGAGAACATAGCAGGTTATTGGTATAATGATTGAATTTGACTTCATATAAGTTAACAAAAAGCTTGAAGGATTCTATAGCCTTAGTGATCATAAAAGTTAATTGCGATGATCAAGCACGTCCTTTTGTCCTAAAGCTACAGCCAGTGCTTTCATCATCCTTCCCTGTGTTTTTCCGGTCAAGAAAACAATTATATCAGGCAACTTTTGCTGTAAATTTATCGTGTTTATTTTCTAATTTTATATTTTACACTTTTTTCGAACTTATCATTGTTGTTTATGCCGGTTTTAACTGTGATTTTTTTAGTTTCTAAAAATTATTGAAGTCTCAAAATTTGTGTAGGGGCGTCTCAAATAAGAAATCACTTGATCATTTGGGAATGGTAAAGATGTGGGAAGCTGGAAATTAACTTTTAATTTATAATAATTAATATTGCATTTTATCACCTATGTGATGGCATTGATTATTCATTGCTTAAAACAGTTGACTTTCTCTGTTTGACTCGTAATAGCCAGTGTGAGTTTGTATTTTGGCTACATGATCTGTGATGATTTGTAATATTTTCGGTTCTTTTGAGGGTCTTTCCCAACCCCTTGGAGGGGGTTATACACTATGCTTTGCTTTAAATGTGTTGATTACAAAAATGAATTGCTATTATGTGATTCTCTGAGCACATTGAGTTGTATGGGACTTGTCTCATATATGTATATTCTTTAGTTGAGCAGTTTTCTTATCCGACATCAATATTTGGGTTGTATGTTTGAAGCTGTAGAAGTTCAAGGTTATGTTTTCTTTTCATCAGAGAAAAGTAAATTAAATGTCGATTTTGGCTTTGTAAGATATAAAATTTCCTCTTGCAACCCTGTCATTGATTTTATATGTAACTTCTATTGTATTCTTTCCAATCATTTTTCTTATTGCTAAAAGACACGATCCGCACTTTTGTATACGGTGAAAAGTTGTTTCTAATTCATTCTCCTGGTTTCTTGAAGAGGATGTCCATTATTGTAAAGTTGGTGGTATATTCTCAATATGCATGTGTTTACTAAAGAACCTTTTGAGTTGATTAATCAAATGATTACTTATGTAACAGAACTTAATAGTGTGATCCAATATGATACGAACTCAAGCAATTTCCAGGTTATAAAGCGTTGTGTTACCCTTTTCCCAGGATATATATATATATAAATTTGATTATTACCAACTATTCAGGAAGAGCTTATGATTCTTTCATGGTTAATAAATTCCAGAAAAACTTTAATGTAGGTTACTATTTGGCCTTTATTTTGAATTGTTCATTCGATCCAATCTTAAAGTTTGGAATCTGGTATTTTTTCCCCTGCTTGTCCTCTGGTGCTTTATGTAGCCAATATCTCTTTCACTGGTACAATGTTTTCAAATTTTTCTTATCCATATTTTATCTGACCCTAGATATCCGTTTACAGGTTCCTTGCGAGAAAAACCTGCCATCTCTTTATCTATTAGACAATATTGTGAAGAATATTGGAAGGGATTATATTAAACACTTTGCTTCCAGATTACCTGAGGTCAGGTTCTTATAATTTGCAGAGGTGCAAGTTCGTTATTGCTTATATGCTTTTCAACCCTATCATTGCTGTTTATGTCGATAGTAATTGTGATTTGGATTTTTCTTTAGTTTCGGTGCAAGTTCATTATTGCTTATATGCTTTTCGACCTTATCATTGCTGTATACGTTGATATTATCTGTGATTTAGGTTTTTCTTTAGTTTCATAAAAATTATTAAAATTTTAAAATTTGTAAGGGGGTGTCTCTGTACTGTGATATGGGTTTCTTATTTTAGTTTCATAAAAGTTATTGAAATTTCAAAATTTGTGGAGGGCTGTCTCTGTAAATAAATTTATTCTGTGGGTTGCTTCCAATTGGAATTCTGGATGTTCCTAGAGAGAGGCTCTAGTTTCATACTCTTTCATTAAAAAAGATGCTCGCTGAGAGCCCCCTTTGAGGCATTGACTCATAAACCAGAATTCTTTCATTGCCTTCAATAGAATATCCCAAGAGGGATACTAAATGCGTGTGATGAACTTTAGAAAAAAACTTGAAATGATGTGACCAAATTTCCGACCTCAATGACATGGGATTAAGTACTGTTTATGTTGGCCGGAGAGAGTGCGTGTGATGAACTTTAGGAAAAAGTTGAACTGATGTGACCAAATTTCCAACCTCAATGACATGGGATTAAGTACTATTTATGCTGGCCGAACTACTCTCCATAAATGAAGAAGCATTTCTCTTTGTCTTATTTACAGCAGCAATCTTAAGAGCGCTATCTGAATCGGTCAGGTCTCTTTGATGAATCACAAGGGAACTTGGAATAGGGTATTTGTCACTTTAACGCAGACTTTGTCCGAATTGTTCTGATTATGAATACTATCTAAGATGTGCATCCTGCAATCAAATATCACAAATATGAATATCTCTCCATGGATTCAAATCTGCATTTAGTTTACTTTTATAGCTTGAGGCATAATTAGTCAGACTAGTTTATTATGGTTTTCCAATTTCCCTAGGTACTTTTAACTATGGATCTATTTATCAGTCCCTAAATGAATGTTTTTTCTTATATAATTTTTGTTTTATAATTGGCTGAAGTGTCATTTATGTTTCAATCTTTGGCAAACAGATCCTTGAGGTTTGGAGCATTTATTTGCATCAAGTTCTCTGGAGACTGGAGGACATAGAAGCCTTGGAGTGCGCATAACGAAGGTGTGCTGCTCCTAACTTTTATAATTTAAATTCTAACATTTTGCTATCGGACAAAAATTTTAAGTCTTTTGTTATTTAATAGTACTCAAATTGAAAGTTTGGCAAATATTTTTTTTAACAACAAACAACTAAGCCTGATTCTAATAATTTGGGAACTACTGCATGAATTGTTTTCACTCCATCCAATTTATCTCTACATTTTCTAGAAGATCCAGTGAAGCTAGATCGTTAACAACCATACCAGACTGTTAGTTTTAGTCTGTCATTCTTTGTTCTAATATTTTAGATCATTGGAAATGTTCGTGAACTCATTTCAGTTTAAGCAAGGTGAAAAAACAACACTTAAGATTGATTTAGATGGGCTTGTTGTAATTAGTGGAGTTTTGCTCAAACACAAATGCTTGCCTTATGGCTGAAAACTTTAGATAAGTATTCTATTGTCTTGAGAAATTGTCATCATTTCTGATTCATTATTGTCTCTAAAATCGTCTCTAATGAACCTAGGTCTTTTATAATGGCATATCATTAAATATATCGATTTTCTAACGCATATAATGTGGCCTTGATTCCAAGCTTTTACTTTTGTGTTATTTAAGGAGTGAAAATCTGAAAATTAGGGTCATTGTATGTCCAAAGACGATTGACCCTCCATCATTTCAAAGCTCTTTATTGAGAAATTGGATGAAAATAGATAAATGATGGTTTACGCAATCAAATGTGTAATTAAGGGTAAAAATGTAAAAAAAAAAAAAAAGAGATATGGACGTTTTGGCAATAATAGTGAAGGATAGAGACATTATGTGCTAATTACCATTTGAATAATTTATTTGGGACCCATTTGCTCTTTTTAAAAAAATTTGGGATTATGGTTGTAATTAGTTTTACATTTTATATTTGTTTTATTTAAAGAGAAGGGTATTCGTCATTTCACAAAATTGAGAAATCAATTTAAATAAAAAAGCTAAAGAATTATTTGCAACCATAATTCCAAATTTTATAAAAAGTGCAAACGAGTTCCAAATAAATTATTAAAAAATTAGAAATTAATTTTTTTAAAAAAAGGTGCAAACGAGCCCCAAATAAATTATTAGAAAATCAGAAAATAGTTTTTTTAAAGTGAAAATGAGTCCCAAATAAAATATTAAAAAATTAGAAATTAAGTTTTTGTTAAAAAAGTGCAAACGAGTCCTAATTAAATTTATTAAAAAAATAATAAAATTTTTGAAAAAATTAAAAAGTGCAAACAAGTCCCAAATAAATTATTTAAAAATTTAGAAATTAAAAAAAAAAAAATTCTTTGAAATTCTTTTTTTTTTTTATTAAAAAAAATAGAAACTTATATTCGTCATTTCACGGTTCTTTATTGAGAAATTGAATGAAAATTGATATAAAGGATGGCTTGTGCAATCAAATGTATAATTAATGGTGAAAATGTCAAAAAAATGAAAGGTATGTACGTTTTTCGCTATAATGGTAAAAGATAGGGATATTATGTGCTAATTACCTTTTTAATAATTTATTTGAGACTCATTTGTGCTTTTTTTTAAAAAATGGGATTATGGATGCAATTAATTTTTTCTTTTTCATTTTGTTTTATTTAAAGAGAAAGGTATATATTTGTCATTCCATAATTTTTAATTGAGAAATGGATGAAAACGACCTTTTGCACAATAAAATGTTGAAATAAGGGTGAAAAAGCCAAAAAATAAAATTTAAGGACGTTTTTCATAATAACAGTGAAAGGTCCACATTATGTGCTAATTACCCTATATATATATATATGTATGTATATATACATATATATATATATATATGCTCTTTATTACATTTTGCGTTTTATTCTTATGAAATTTTTTAACTTCTAAACTGTTTTGTCCCGTAAAAACTATTCTCATAAACTTTCAGCACCTTATTTCAGTTATTTTGGTATTACCATACATCATAACAAATGTTGGGTTGTTGTTGTTGCTCTAGGCCTCAACGTTAAGGACTGCTAAAACCCTTCTTATAAATCTGGTGATTATCAAATGATGTTATCAGCACAGCGTTATGTTGTCAGAAGATTTTGTGCAACATTTGCCGTTGCCTATGCAGAATCCAGGGACATTTTTTCTCAGGAGGAACTCCGAAATCACTTGACACAAAAACCCCATGGAGACATTCAAATCGAAATGCTAGAAGTGAATTCTCAACTAAAAGAGATTTTGAAATTTGGAAACTTGAATCAAGCTCGGAAGTTGTTCGATGCAATTCCTCACAAAAATGAAATCTCATGGACAACCATGATTTCCGGTTATGTAAACGCGTCTGACTCATCTGAGGCATTGTCTTTGTTTTCCAAAATGTGGGTCGACCAGTGCCTCAAAATGGACCCCTTCATACTTAGCCTTGTACTCAAGGCATGTGGGCTAAATATGAATGTGAAATATGGGGAAATGTTACATGGGTTTTCAGTGAAAACTGGTTTTTTAAACTCTGTTTTTGTGGGGAGTGCAATTCTTGATATGTATATGAAGAATGGGAGGGTTTGGGAGGGTTGTGGAATGTTTGATGAGATGCCATTAAGGAATGTTGTTTCTTGGACTGCCATTATTACGGGGCTTGTTCGTGCCGGTTTTAACAAGGAGGGATTGATCTATTTCGCTGAAATGTGGAGAGACGGTGTTGAATATGATTCATATACTTTAGCCATTGCTTTGAAGGCTTGTGCTGATATGAGATATTTGAAGTATGGGAAGGAAATTCACGCTCGAGCTATGAAGAATGGAGTAGATGTGACATCATATGTGGCCAATAGTCTTGCTACCATGTACAACAAGTGTGAGAGATTGCAATGTGGTTTGTTCTTATTTAAAAGCATGAATAAGCGGGATGTGGTTTCATGGACGACTATAATTACATCATACATCCAGATGGGCCAAGAGAAGCAGGGAATTGATGCATTTCTACAGATGAGAGAGTCAAATGTATCTCCTAATGAGTATACTTATGCAGCAGTCATTTCCGGTGTTGCCAATATTTCAAGACTTGATTGGGGACAACAGTTACATGCACATGTTTTGCACATAGGTCTCATGGACTCATTATCTGTGGTAAATTCTGTCATGACAATGTATTCAAAATGTGGATATTGTGAGTCAGCTTCAATAGCCTTTCATGAAATGACCAGAAGAGACATCATTTCTTGGAGTACTATTATTTCCGGGTATGCTCAAGGAGGTTTTGCAGAGAAGGTTTTTGAGCTTCTATCATGGATGAGGAGAGGAGGACCAAACCCCACGGAGTTTGCTCTTTCTAGCGGGTTGAGTGTATGTGGAAGTATGGCAATTCTTGATCAGGGTAAGCAGCTTCATGCTTATGTCCTTATGATTGGTTTAGATCAAAGAGCTATGATACGAAGTGCTCTGATCAATATGTATTCCAAATGTGGGAGCATAGGAGACGCATCAGAACTATTTAAGGTAGCAGAGAATGATGATATTGTATCATGGACAGCCATGATCAATGGATATGCTGAACATGGATACTGCCAAGAAGCAATTGATTTATTTGAGAAAATTCCCGTGGTTGGTTTGAGGCCTGACTCTGTTACATTTATTGGTGTCCTTAGTGCTTGTAGTCATGTCGGAATTGTTGACCTCGGCTTTAAGTATTTTGATTCAATGACTAATGAGTATAAGATAAATCCTACCAAAGAACATTATGGTTGCATGATTGATCTCTTATGTCGAGCTGGACGGTTGAGGGAAGCAGAAAAAATGATAAGAAGCATGCAATATGAACAGGACGATGTTGTGTGGTCAACTCTGTTAAGAGCCAGTAGAGTACATGGAGATGTCGAATGTGGAAAGCGTGCCGCAGAGCAGATACTTGAACTGGATCCATATTGTGCTGGGACACATATAACCTTGGCTAACATTTATGCTTCAAGAGGGAAGTGGAAGGAAGCAGCAGACATGAGGAAACTGATGAGATCAAAAGGTGTTATCAAGGAACCTGGATGGTCTTGGGTTAAGGTCAAAGATCAAATTTCTGCATTTGTTGCTGGAGATAGATTGCATCAACAGTGTGAAGAAATATACAATATTTTGAAGTTGGTAGCCTTTAGAGCAGATCTTGATGTGCAGGAAGTTGAGTTATTCCTATATGATGCAGAAGAATAAGCAGATTATTCTTTTGTCACTCTGGCATCTTTTGAAAACAGCATCTTTCAACAGGAAAACTGTTGCAAATGTGGCAACTCTTTTCCGTTCGGGCTAGCGTAGGAGAGTTACACAGCAATACAAGATGGAAGATGGGGTGTCATATTAAGACTGGAGAACTGCAATCTACAGATGACAAATGATTTTAGGTCAACTTTATCATCAGGGTTATCACCAAAGTTGATAGGAGATGTTGCTTCGAGATGATATGGCTAACTGATGTCAAGTAAACAAATGGAAGGAGATTTAATTAGTTTTTTCAACAATGTCAAATTGGTGCACTGTTTAGTGGTGTTTCTAGGACGGTGGCATTGAAGGCATGCTAAGCATGAAGTCATTTTCCTTGAAAGTGGATAAGCTGTTGGGAGTAAATTTCTCGGTTTTATGTTGCTCAACCAATGGATATCCTTATGGAGGATATCATTCAGAGGATAGCCTTGGGGAGGTTAGGTGCCAGGAGGATGTTGACCACAATTAGAGAAAATCCCTTGGTCAGATGCATCATGCTTGTCCATCCACCTCCCTTTTCTTCTAATTCGAATTAAAATTACCTTGGTAAGTTCTCATGGTAAAGTGCTTCAGTGTTAAGCTCGTTTCTTCATTCCACAAAATAAAACCAGATGCGTTTTCCGTTCTCTTTTGTTGAAATCAGCCATGAATTTTCGATTACTGGGTTTATCCTCTCATTTCAATAAAATAAAAATAACCCAAAAATTGGACAAGGAACAATAAACTGCAAATTTCGTGAAGTATTAATCCTCTAGCTTCTTCATGATGCATAGTGAGATAACTTGTGTCAAAAACCCTGGTACTAAAACTTGAGTTTCAATGTTCTCTTTTCATTACATATTCAATCCTAATACAAACGTGCAATCAATAAATAACAAAATATATAAGAGAACTATCACTACTAAAAGTAAACAATAGCACCAAAGAGCGCAACACCAATTCATGTCATCGGAGCATCGAAGGAACACTAATAGAATGTGTTGCCTTAGATAATTTTTTAACAATGATCAGTCTATTCTTATCTAATTTCTTTATTGACTCCTCTACCTACTTCAAAGTATTTGACAGGAGCTTTTGCCCATTTTTTAATCTCAATCAAAATGCGTTGTTTCCAGCTGATCTAGGCTGGGAATCAGCAACATTTGCCGATCTTTCCTTTGGAGCCCCTGACATTGGATGAAATAAAACTACCCTTATACGTTCCTCCAAGAATCTCCTCTTGGCTCAAAAATTCTGCATATTTTCTGTATTTTTTACTGGTCCAATGGAGGATTTTTGTGCCCAAAATAACCCAATTATGCGGAAAATTCTCCAAGAAAATTAGATCGAACTTGTAAAATACACAAACATAAGTACTTTGATTCAACCACCTTATATGTTGTTCTTAGAATCTCTCTCTTAACCCCAAAATCTGTAAATTAGCTATCTTTTTACCAGATCAATGGGGGCTTTTTGATGCTCAAAATAACCCAATTATGTAGAAAAATTCTCCAAGAATATCGGCTTTTCCTTGCAAAAAACCAAACATCAATTCCACCAAGTTGAACTTTGTTCAAATCCTTAATCTTTATTTATAATAAATCCACCAAGTTGAAGAACTATAATAAGGCAAAGATTTTTAACCAAATATCAGGCTTTGACCTTTGAGAGAATCCTCCGAAAACAAAACTTCCCACAATCAACTGAAACCGAAAAATATCTTCCAACCCTTGCCATTAAAGCCAAACAAAATTTTCCCTCAAAATTCAAAACTTTTTGCAAGCTACTTAAGATAGACTACATACCCATAATCAAATAGATAAATTTTAAATTTTATTTTTTTAAAATTCTTTTTTTGTTTACTTAATAGGTTTGTTTGTCCTTTAAATGCAGGCAACCCTTGCCCCAGGTATAAGAGTTGTGAATAGGTGATCACAAGTGGTCAACAACACTCGACTTCCTGCAGGGTTAGTGGACAATGTTTCTTTTTCTTTAGTTCTATTACTCTATTTTTCTATAATTAACACTCTTATTGTGTTTTTCTCGAACTTCTATGTTACACTCATTCATTTATAGTCAAAGTCAAAGCCAAATAAGGACTAAATTGAATAAATGATTTTTATGGGGTCTAATTGGTAATTGCTAATACTTGAAGGGCTAGAATTAATATATATAGAAATCTAGGGATTTAGTTTATATTATTGAAAATGAAAGGACTAAATGTGATATTGTAAGAAGATCGGGGACTTGTCTTGCAATTTTACTATAGTTATCCATTTAACTTGAACCATATCCATTCATTTTTTCATTCTTGGGAGAGCAAACGGAGAGAGCAGAGAACGAAACCATAAGAGGAAAGAAAGAAAGAAAAGAAAAAAGGGAAGAAGAAGAAGGAAAAAAAAGGAAAAATAGGAAAGTTTGGAAACGAGGTTGGGAAATAAGTGCTTCATCTTATTAAGCTTGAATTCCTCAATTTCTACAGGTAAGTAAAAAGTTACTTATTCAAAAGTTAATGTTAAATTTTAGAGTTGTTCGATTATTAGTTTAAATTTAATTTTATTGAAAGGGAACTATTGTATTATGTCTAATAAGTTATGAAATTAAGTTAAAGGAAAGAACATAACAGCTTAAGTGATTAAAGGAAATGGGAAAATTGCTCAAGTATATAAATATTAAGATTTAGTATCGCCTATTTAATTATTGGAGTTACTTAAAATGGTTAATTGTTAATATAAACATTATATCACATATCAGGCGGCGATATGGATATCGGGACAGCTTATCAGCCAAACTAATTGCCACATAAATTGCTTGTGAGTGGAAAAACTTAAATATTTTTCAAGTATTGATAAAATTAATTATACTACTATACATTTTATGTAATTATGTGAATTATTTGTCCAATTACATGATTAATGTGGAAATATTCTTTTATTATGATATATATGGAATTTAGAAGATTGTATATGAATTATTTGTGAATTAGAATGTGAGACATATGGGATATTGTGATCAACCAAAAAAGTACCCGTGATTATATACTTATTCTAGTTCACTGAGGGGCTTTGACCGTGTTTTATACTACACTGAGGGATCTTGACTCTGAATGAATGGGTCTTGATCGTGTACATATAATTCACTTAGGGGTCTTGGCCGTGTTCTAGTATTGATTATGAGAGGTCTTTGAGACCTACTTCTGCTCTCCTGAGGCTCGTGTTGGGAGTACTTAGCCCAAGGGGCAGTATGTGCGTATGACTAGATTACAGTTTTTAGAGGGTACATTTTTGGTAGATTTTCCGATACATTTGATGTAATGAGATGATGGTATAGATGTCAGTTGATGGTTATATCATGATTATGAGACGATATTTTTCAGTATTATGAAGACATCTCACTTTTTGATTATTATTATTATTATTATATGTTATACTGTTGACTATTAAATGATGTAAACTTGATTTTTGATAAAAATGTATAAATGAAAAAGTATAATTATTTTTGAACTACTCTACTCACCGAGCTATCAACTTATATATTTTTCCACAATTTTCTTATCAGGTAGCAGTTGAGTTTTTGAGCATCTTTTGGAGTTGAGCCTTGATTTTGGAGTCAGAGTCACCGACAGAGTTAGCTAGTATGACTCATTTTATAAAACATGTAGTTAGTATTTGAGGACACATGTTCATTTTTGGATGTCATTCTACATCACTTGTAGATAATTAGATAGGCTCACTACGTATTATGCATCTAAATGTACAATTCATGTTATTTTCATAGTAAAAGTTTGAGAATTCGGCTTATCTCTATATCGTGTTGTACTTTTGTGGTTATTAAAGGGAATCATGAATTAGCATTGGTATGATATTGTTGTTGGGAATGGTATATATTTGTTTACAGGTTGGTTAATCCAAATTGTAGGGGAGATAATGCCGAAATTTTATTAAAAATAATTTATAAAAGTTGCATATTGTAGTAGCCTTGATGGTGGGTCTCACTTTTAGTTGGTATCTATCATCGGTGCACATCACACACCT
This sequence comes from Fraxinus americana, assembly GCA_035079005.1. Lineage (NCBI taxonomy): Eukaryota > Viridiplantae > Streptophyta > Magnoliopsida > Lamiales > Oleaceae > Fraxinus > Fraxinus americana. Next base: position 39,608,179 of record CM068707.1, on the reverse strand, counting down.
GGCCAACTAGCGTTATTAGGAGCGGGGCGTGTCGTTCAAGAGACCTTAACAGAGATTCTATCAAAGGCCACTCTAACTGTTGTGGAGTGGGTCCAAATGCCTAGGATGAAGGTTATGAAATTCTTTGGTTTCAATTTTTTAAAGTCGTTCAATTTTTTTAACAAAATTAAAAAGGGCAAGAAAAATTTTGACGAATCGAGAAAATGGCTTCATTTATTGTTACGTGTAGTAAAGGTGTATGTTCATATGCATTGACACTTTACATACAGCTTTTCCCTCATTAGACAAAATTATGCACTATTACAAGTTTTTTTTTCCTGTATTTGAAACTCTATTCTTAATTCACCTAGGAAGATGGAAAAGGGAAAAAAGTGGACGTTTCTCGTATGTTCTTTACTTCATTCTAATTGTAAATGATTTTTAGTCATCTTTCCAATTTTTGGGCATTTCTCTTATCTCATTCTTTTCCAGTTTGTCCTACGTTCCATTTGCTAAGAGATAGAGTTCTTTCCGATTTAAGATAATTTCTGCTTGCCTGATATTTGGAGGTTTTCTTTGTATTTTTAATCATGTATTCGGTCATCCTCAAGTTTTTAGTTCCTTTCACGTGTAGCCTGGTCTGGATTCCATAGAAATCATTACTATTTCTCATTGTTGCATTGGCATAGCATCACATGTGTGTGCCCTTGTGGCTCTAGAACCTACAAGAGTAAGTTTTTCATAATATTAATTGAACCATCTTTTCATGATTATCTGATATTATTTTCTAAATCATTTGGTTGCATACTCATCATTGATGCTTTACTTCCATAATTATTTGTGATGAGAATCACGCCAATGTTTCGTCGTCTGTCGGGCCAGCGTACTATTTTGGGATCTTGTCCTTTGTCTATGAGGATCAGCTCAAGCCTGACTGTGCTATTCTCGTGCACAATAAGGTACCTTTCCTTTTATTGATTGTGTGATTATGGGTTTAAATTGTGAAGCCAGGTTCATAAATTGGGATTTTTTAAAGCTATTGAAAGACTGGGGATTCTGTGGGGTTGTGTTGATGATTGAGAATTTAAGCTGAAATTGAGTGCATTCAAAAGTTAGCGCTCTAAATTTTAGAGTAAAATTTTATCAATTTTATTTTCGAAATGCCAGAGGATAGAAATGAGAGCTTAGAATTCCATTTATTATGGGATCATGTTGGTAATAAATGTGATAGTGATTTTTATTTGGCAACTTCATCTATGAGTGAATATATGCTATTTTTTTTTCTCCCTTGGAAAGAGTTTGATGCATTGTTTTGGTGTGGTTTCTGGTTGCCGCTAATGGCTATTTTGTCTTTGCATCATGATGCTGCATGTCGTATTATTCCAAAGCTAAAGAAGGAAAGGGATGAGGTGGTGGCATTGCTAGCACAGGCAGAAAGACAGATACCCATGTCAGTAGCAGCACCAAATGCAGTTAATAATGCTGCCTTAAGCAATGGGAAAAGAGGTACTTGACTTCTTTGCATGTGGAATAATTCTATTCACTTTCCGTGTCTGCTGATTTCTGTGATTCTATTTTGTTTGTAGCTGCTGAGGATGATGAGATGGGTCCTGATGAGAAAAACATATGTCCTGGAATATCAATTAATATAATTTCTGAGCTTTCAGACTATAATGTTGCTCTTTTTCATCTAAGGAAAAAGCAACAGGTCATACCTTTAGTGATGTAGAGTTTCTGCTCGGTTAAATGGGTTTAACATGTCTTGTAGTTTAGATAGAAAATTCTTTGCGGCAAACCTCACATGCTTCATATATTTGCATAATTTCAGAACCCCCAACATTGGCATCTATTTATGCTGTGGAGAAATACACTCAATAGTTATCCTCTCCATCGGATAAACAAACATGCTATATTATCTTTCAACATCCAGTATCCCAAAATGTGGGATTATAATGTTTATTGGTTCATAAGTCCATCCTTTTTCATTCAACATGGCATGTGCACATTACCTCTAAATTTTTTTTCTTGATTCTCCTCAGTTATCCAAACTCCAGCTATGGATCTGGGACTGTTGAATTATTGAGTTCAAGTATAGGTGTTTCGTGCGTTTTCGCTCGCTAACAATTAAAAAAAGGGAATCAGGCGATTGTGTAAGGGACAAACCTTTTGGAACAAAGTCCCAAAAGGGGTGTTTATTGAATATGAAGATTATAGTTTGGACACGAACAAGATGCCTCCAAGGGACGCAAGCACTCAAGTACAAGGGAATTGAAGTAATTAAAAGTTAATCTAAGAAAAGTAAATTACATGTTCTCTGTTTTGAGAGTGAATTTTGTCGGGGCTATCTTCGTTGTCTTCTTCTTTCTTTTATACGGCTTGGGCAGTTTTGATCGTTTAGCAACTGCTTGTAACTACCCATTTTCTTTCATCATGGTCGGCTGGCTAATAACTACCGTGTGCAACTTCTATCACTACGCTCTCTTCATAATTGCTTGCCATCAACTTTCTCAAATCGTGAGGCGTAATTATGATGTGCTCAAACCGTTTTAGATCGTGATTTTGGATAACAGCAAACTTCAGTCATTTCTGAGATTTTGGGCGACTCAGCATTCTTGGGCGACAATTGATCTTCTGCTCTGGGCGATTATAGGGTGTTTTATTCGCTCAATATCTGGGCGTCCTGCGTGCTTGGACGACGTCGTACCTTTGTTTTTTTGGCTTTCATCATATTTAATGATATTTCTGGTTGGACTTTTATCATAATCTCTCTATATGGGCTTTTTCTTTTGAGTCATTTCCTCTCTTGGGCCATTTGATTTGGATTGCCTGTTTTGTGTGTCAACAATAGGATTTGGAGGCATTGAATCAGTGTGCCGCTGTAAAGCAGTGACATAGTAGTGATAGTGCTCCGTTGAAACGGATTTTTATATGGTGTTGGGGCTCGCCTTGTATGTGCTTATACGACTTTCCGACTATTTCCTAGCTTCGTGAAAAGTGTGCATTATTACCTGAAGCAATTGTCTCAAGACTACAGGATTTATATAGGTGTGTTTGAATCTAATTTTGAGGAGACTAGAAATTTTGGAATAGTGATTGATGTGAGAATGTATGGTGGAAAAGTGATGAAATTTTTTTGATTTGTGTGTAATATTATTTTATTTGAAGAATGTGTGGTTGAAATGAAGAATGAGAATGAGAATGAGAATGAAAAATTAATGGGTGCCAAACGGGGGCATAATTTTTTTTGATGAAATACTTCCGAGAAAACAAGGTTTTCTCTTCCATTCTTCCAGAAGCTCTGAAACTTACAATCAAGTTCGCGTCGACATAAATTGTCAAATTCATCCTTGTGCATCCAAAACCTCCTAAACCCATACTATGCTCCAATCAATTCTGTGGTTTATATAGTAAACATAATCATCAGTATAACTAGAATAATTGGTGATGGTACATTAGTCATGGAATCAAAATGCCGCAAGCCGAGGTCAACAATTCAGACCTGACTACAAGCACTAAGGACACCAATAAATGTAATAGAGTCGGGCCTCAAACCAACCATGGGAATTTTCTCAAATAAATCAATAGCTTCTTGGCAGTATCCATGTTCAGCATATCCATTGATCATGGCTGTCCATGATACAATATCATCATTCTCTGCTACCTTAAATATGTCTGATGCGTCTCCTATGCTCTCACATTTGGAATACATACTGATCAGAGCACTTCGTATCATAGCTCTCTGATCTAAACCAATCATAAGGACATAAGCATGAAGGTGCTTACCCTGATCAAGAATTGCCATACTTCCACATACACTCAACCCGCTAGAAAGAGCAAACTCTGTGGGGTTTGGTCCTCCTCTCCTCATCCATGATAGAAACTCAAAAACATTCTCTGCAAAACCTCATTGAGCATACCCGGAAATAATAGTACTCCAAGTAATGATCTCTTCTGGTCATTTCATGAAAGGCTATTGAAGTTGACTCACAATAGCCACATTTTGAATACATTGTCATGACATAATTTACCACAGATAATGAGTCCATGAGACCTATGTGCAAAACATGTGCATGTAACTGTTGTCCCCAATCAAGTCATGAAATATTGGCAACACCGGAAATGACTGCTGCATAAGTATACTCATTAGGAGATACATTTGACTCTCATCTGTAGAAATGCATCAATTCCTTGCTTCTCTTGGCCCATCTGGACGTATGATGTAATTATATTTGTCCATGAAACCACATACCACTTATTCATGCTTTTAAATAAGAACAAACCGCATTGCGATCTCTCACACTTGTTGTATATGGTAGCAAGACTATTGGCCACATATGATGTCATATCTACCCCATTCTTCATAGCTCAAGCATGAATTTCCTTCCCATACTTCAAATATCTCATATCAGCGCAAGCCTTCAAAGCAATGGCTAAAGTATATGAATCATATTCAACACCGTCTCTCCACATTTCAGCGAAATAGATCAATCCCTCCTTGTTAAAACCGACACGAACAAGCCGCGTCATAATGGCAGTCCAAGAAACAACATTCCTTAATAGCATCTCATCAAACATTCCACAACCCTCCCAAATCCTCCCATTCTTCATATACATATCAAGAATCGCGCTCCCCACAAAAATAGAGTTTAAAAATCAGTTCTCACTGAAAACCCATGTAACATTTCCCCATATTTCACATTCATATTTAGCTCACATGCCTTGAGCGCAAGGCTAAGTATGAAGGGGTCCATTTTGAGGCACTGGTCAACCCACATTTTGAAACAAAGACAATGCCTCAGACGAGTCAGACGCGTTTACATAACTGCAAATCATGGTTGTCCATGAGATTTCATTCTTGTGAGGAATTTTATCGAACAACTTCCGAGCATGATTCAAGTTTCCAGTTTTCATAATCTGTTTTAAGTTGAGAATTAACTTATAGCATTTCGATTTGAGTGTCGCCATGGGGTTTCTATGTCAAGTGATTTTGGAGTTCTTCCTTTAAAAAAATGTCCCTAGAGCATAGGCAATGGCAAATGTTGCACAAAATCTTCTGACAACATAACGCCGTATTGATAACATCATTTGGTTATCACTAGATTATCAAGAAGGGTTTTAGCAGTCCTTAACGTTGAGACCTAGAGCAACAACAACAACCCGCAACAACCACCACCCAACATTTGTTATGATGTATGGTAATACCAAAATAACTGAAATAAGGTGCTGGAAGTTTATGAGTAGTTTTTACGGGACAAAACAGCTTAGAAGTTAAAAAATTTCGTAAGAGTAAAATGAAAAATGTAATATATATGTGTGTGCGCGCGCGAGCGCGCTATTTACCCTTATTTTCACCTTTTATTGTGCAAAATGTCATTTTCATCTATTTCTCAATTAAAAATTATGAAATGACGAATATAATCTTCTCTTTAAATAAAATAAAATGAAAAAGAAAAAAAAATTAATTGCAACCATAATCCCAATTTTAAAAAAAAAAAGCACAAATGAGTCTCAAATGAATTATTAAAAAGGTAATTAACACATAATGTTCCTTGTACAATATTTGGTTACAACATTGGGTTACAATCTCTCACAAGGAAGGTAGGGCCCACTATTATTTTAATCACGGGACCCACCTCTATTGTGAGAGGTTGTAATCCAATGTTGTAGTACATGTGTGTACATGTAGCATGATAAATGTCCATACCTTTCACGTTTTTGACATTTTCACCTTTAATTATATCTTTGATTTCGCAAGTCATCCTTTATATCAATTTCATCCTATTTTTTAATAAAGAGTTGTGAAATGACGAATATAGTTTCCTATTAAAAAAAATGAAAATTAACTGAAATTAATTTTTTTAATTTTTAATTTTTAAATAATTTATTTGAGACTCGTTTGCAATTTTTAACTTTTTAAAAAATTTTAATTAAATTTAATTGAGACGCATTTTGCACTTTTTTTTTAAAAAAATTTAATTTCTAACTTTTTAATAATTTATTTGGGACTCGTTTGCACTTTAAAAAAAAATTAATTTCTAATAATTTATTTGGGGCTCGTTTGCACCTTTTTAAAAATAAATTATAATTTCTATTTTTTTAAATAATTTATTTGAAATTCGTTAGCACTTTTTAAAAATTTTGGAATTATAATTGCAATTGCAAGTCACTCCGAGCCATTGATCTGTCTTATGATCTACGGTGGGGCTGAATGGTATATATATATATATATATATATATATATATATATATATATATATATATATATATATATATATATATATGTTGTGTGTGTATCTCAACCTTGATTGATTCAACTCTTTTGGTCTTCTGGGTGAGGCTTTTCTTCGAGAGAGTTCTGTTTTCATCTCCCTTTCATCTTCCTTTTTTGGTTGAATGAATCTTTGAGTTCCTTTGCGAAATTAGAAGTTTTGAGTGTTCTTCTTTTCTTTGGGAGTGTAAATCGTTTGTGGCGTTCTTCTGGTTCATAGAAGAGACCGCAACTTGCATGGTTCTTTGTGAGGGTTGTTGGGTGAATTTCTGGTCTCTTTGTTGATATATAAATGTACAATATTCTCAAGTGGTTGGTGTTTCGAGTCTGTAATATTTTTTATGCATTAGTCGATCTGTTATGATCTTGAAAGATTTTGTATAATAGACTTAAACTAAAATCTAAATTTTAACTCCTACCAAACTGGAGCATAATTAAACATGTATGTGTTTAGTCTATCATGCATTACACTATGAATGGAAAGAAGTTTCATTCAAGGGTTTCAAATTCCAATTTTGTAATTTACATGTAGTTTTTGATATTGTAGATCAATTTTGTTTGAGGATAATATATTCACAATACAATTGGATTTGTTGCACCACATTTTAATTATATTTTATATACATATCAACAAAATGAAACTCAATTTAATTTGAAACAACCTACCAAGAGTAAAATCTCAAACATTCCATATACCTAAAAGCTAGAAAAAGTGAAAGAAGACATCATAGTATGTTCAATGTAACCGTTATCCAACGTATATTAATTAATATTACCCGGCAACAAAGTTCAAATTTCTGAAAGAGAGAGACAAAATGTAAAAGCAACTAACAATTGTATGAATAACATATATACAAGGACTTTTCAACTTAACCCTGCAAAAATTATATGGTCTTGTTCTTCAAAATTTTCAAATTCAAATCCCAAATCAAATGGGTACTTGCATTAGCAAATCTAGATCAAAGAAAAAAATTAAGGAAGATCATAGCCATGTTCATGATAAACTTGTTATTTCGCAAGATTCAGTTTCTGTTATTAATCCCCAAATAACTGATAGACCTGTTTCTCCAGCCCCTTCTTCTGTTTCCTCGGCTTCTTTTTCGTCATTTTCTTGCTCGAATGGTGGGCCGAGCAAGGTATTTTCTGTGGCATTGTCGTCGTCTTCTTCATCATTGTGTTCTTCTGCGGCCTTGTGTACGAAGGACGGGTCATTTTCGAATGAGTTCTTGTGGTCTTGTGTGAAGGAGAATCCACATGTAATTGGCCTAAATCAAACCAAGAAATGTCTTGAAAAATCAGCAGTGTATTCAAGAATCCAGCATCAGAATAGTCTCGAGCACTTGGTAAAACCGGTTGCGGAACCAGTACTGAAAAACTCCACCCCTGAAGAATTTTTTGTAGATGAGATGGTTCAACAAGCAACACCCAAGAAAAGATCCCGGGCTGCTTCCCCGACCCTCGTTCGACAAAAAAGCTTCCGAAGAGAGCATAATTCTGCAAGTTCAAACCCTAATAGAGGACTAATGAGTTCACCCTCTCCAAGCAGAAGATTTACTGGGGATAACATTTCCAGGACTGTACCAACAACTGTATCAAGAAACAATTCTTGCAGGAATTCATCTGTAATTTTGAGGGCAAATACAAATATTTCTGCATCATCTGGTAGGAAAAAAGAATATTCCAGGCCTCAAACTGCATGTCCAAGTCATGATTTAACCAGGAGAAATGCTGCAATAACGAGCAAAAGGGATGTTATTAACCAACGGATTAATGCAAAAATTGATGATGTTTCCATTGGAGAAGTTCAGCGCAATCAAGGAATGGACATGGATCTTGTCTTGGAGGACATTAACAATCCTCTTATTTCTTTGGATTGTTTCATTTTTCTGTGATTAACTGTAGTGTGCATGGTTTGATGTATTTCATGTTTATAGGGTTCTTTTATTTTATTGTTTTTCTTCATGTGATTAACTCTAGTTTGTTTTTCTTCAATTTTCCTGGAGTTTTAACAGTTCTACACTCATGAACAGGACATAAGGAACATAGTGTCCATGTTTATTTATTTATTTTTTGCCTTGGATTGAGGTTTTATGTAGATTCTTTTTGAGGCTAATAATTCCATGGTGAGTTGATTTATTTACCAAATGAAGTGAATGCTACAATTTCAAAATTATTTCCTTTATACTGGAAATATGCTACAATTTCTTCATTATTTATGAAATGAAGAGCAATGTGGATTGAACATCACAGAGTAAGCTAGCGTTAACTCTGAAGGCAAAGTGATTGATTGTACGTCTGAACTGAAACCTTATGATTATTACTTTTCTGAACTGAAGCCATTTCAAAGAATGATGTTGTGTTTTGATCTCTGACCGTAACAATGTGGGACTATCTTGACAACAGGTTCAGTGCAATAGTGGAAGAATACCATTTGCAAAATTTATGTAGCTCCAAGTCTTTTGAACAATTTTCATCTTGTTAGTTGACCAAATAATTAGGATAAACCTTCATTTGATCAATTTAAGGAAGGGCAAAAGAGTCTTTCCATATTATATTTATTTAAAATAATAAAAAAAGAGATAAAAAAAGTAACAAATTAATTAAAAATAGAAAAGTAAAAAAATGTTATAGGTCACCACCACCTCCACTCCACCTCCACTCCACCCCACTTATTTCCCATCCTAACCATGGCACCACAAATCCCCACCTTGCCACCACTGAATCTGGTTTCACAATCGAACTTAGGAGAGTTTTGCAGGTTAGTGGGGTGGTGCCAAGATGGAGATAGGGGATAAGTGAGTGAGGAAGAAGAAGAATTAAGCTATGTGTATACTCAATGGTGTACACAATGGTTTACACTACTCTCACATGAAGAGGGGCTCACATTTTTTTTAATTGTGTGCGGGCCCCCCTCCATGTGAGGGGGGTGTAAACCATTATGAACACATAGCACAATCTGGAAGAAGAATTTTCTTTTTTAATTTTTTTTGTGTTTTAATTTTTTTTTTCTTATTTCTTTATTTATCTCTTTTATTTATTTTAAATAAAATAATATGGAAAAATGCCCTTTTGTCCTTTACGTTGATCAAATGAAGGTTAATCCTTTTTTGGCCAATTAATTGACTTTAGGATGGAAATCGCTGAATGGACCTAGAGCTGCATATTAATTTAAAGTTTGGAACTTCATACACAAAACAGAAAAAAAAAATTGAAAAGCTTGGGACGCGAGTCTACAGCTGTCTCAAACTTTTGAATTTTTTGCGGATTTTACCTTAACTTTCAGTTTGTACCAATAGTGATTCCAAACATTTGAAAAATTAGTACTTAGGGTCCAAATGAATGAATTTCATCCATTTGACCATTAGTTGATCAAGAAAATATATTTTGACCAAGGCCCCGTTCGGGAGGGCTTAAAATCCAATTAAAATTGAAAATATGGCCGTTATTGGGTCCCACCCGTCTAATAAAAGTCAACAATAACGGCTATATTTTCAATTTTAATCTGATTTTAATCCCTCCCAAACAAGCTCCAAATTTAAATATGACAAAATGATAAATTCCTCATTATTCAACATAAAATAATTAAAAAAAGAAAGTAAAAGGACGATGAACAATTTCATCTTCCCCAACCCAACCCACCGCCCCAACACGCCAAAGAAGTCAACGACGATGCCCCAATCTCCGTCGCCGATGTTATCGTGCCCACCATTGGCACCACCTCCCCCGACCCATCTTCACTCCTAGATCAATTATAATCCAAAACAAACAACAAATCAAGACTCATAAATAAAAACTCATCAAGAAAATGAATAATTAAAGTGGTTGATTTGGTAAAAATGAAGATTGAAAGGCAAGTAAAGTTGAGATTTGAAAGGAAACGTCAACGGAGAGAAAACTTAGATTTTTTTTTTTTTGGTGTGTGCGCGTGTGTTTAGAAATGGGATTGCACTGTGGTGTGTGGTATACATGCTTGCTTGACATGAAAATCTTCATTTGAATCAAACCCAGATACAAAGATGAAATGGATGGAATCTGTTATGTGAAATAATAAGGAATTTACCTTTTTGTCATATTTAAATTTGGTCAAAATATATTTTCTTAGTCTACTAACGGTCAAATGGATGATCCATCCATTTGGATCTCAGGTGCTAATTTTTCAAAGGTTTGGAACCACTGGTGATACAAACTGAAGATTAAGATAAAGTCTACAAAAAGTTCAAAGGTTTGGGGACACGACTGCAATTTTCCCTTAATTTAAATTTGAAACTTCGAACACAAAACTAAAGTTTTGGGACACCCAGTGTCCTTGTATGAAAGATTTGGGACCCTGGTGCAATTTACCCTAATAAAAAACGAACTTACAAATATAGGGCGTGTTCGATAGAGATTAAAATCGGATTAAAATTGAAAAATTAACCGTTATTGTTGATTTTTATTAGACGAGTGAGACCCAATAACGATTATATTTTCAATTTTAATTGAATTTTAAGCACAATTGAACACGCACATAATTGGGGGAATTATATTAAACCAATATTGTAGCGACAACGAGCTCTGCCTCCTATTCCATGGGTGGCACGAGTGCACATTCTATACTTCACGGCCTCCTCGACAGCGCCAACACCCGCCACCGCAGCCCGCCACCGCCCACCAGTCTCAAGGCCTTAACTACCGTAATACTTAATCATGTCCGCTTCGGTGGCCTCGCAAAAGCCGTCTCCATTCTCTACTCCTCCACCGTTGCCTTGCCTTTTTCTCTCTACGCCCACCTTTTTCAAATTTGTGTTTCACAAAAAGCCATTGTCGAGATACGGAAACTCGAATCTCACCTAATCATGTGGAATCCGAATCCACCAATCTTTTTGCTTAATAGGGCAATAGAGGGTTATGGTAAGTGTGGCTGTTTGGATGATGCCAAGGAACTGTTTGACCAAATGCCTAAAAGAGATGGTGGGTCATGGAATTCAATGATTACTGCGTATTCACAGAATGGGAAGGCGGAGGGAGCTCTAGGTTTGTTTTCAAGGATGAGGAGGGAAGGAGTTTTTGCGAGTGAGGTTACTTTTGCGAGCGTCCTCGCGTCATGTGGCACCTTGTTGGAGCTGTGGCTATCGGGGCAAGTGCATGGGCTTGTTGTGAAATATGGGTTTTGTGGGAATGTTATTTTGGAGAGCTCGCTCGTGGATGTATATGGGAAATGTGGCAAGATAAGTGAAGCGAGGAGGATGTTCGATGAGATTGATAATCCGAACGATGTCTCGTGGAATGTGATTATTAGGAGGTATTTTGAGATGGATGAGGGAAATGAAGCAGTGAAGATGTTTTTCAAAATGATTAGGATGAATGTGAGGCCGTTGAGTTTTACTGTGTCCAATGTCCTTCGTGCTTGTTCGAGTTTTCAAGGACTTAAGGAAGGGAATCAAATTCATGGATTTAGTATCAAGATTAATGTGGAAGAGGATGAGGAGGTAACAAATACTCTCATTAGCATGTACGCAAAGAGCGGAGATTTGGCAGGTGCCAGGACAGTCTTCGACCTATCTTGTTCCCGAAATTTAATTAGTTGGACGACAATGGTGTCTGGGTATGCGAGGAGTGGGCAAACGAGGGAGGCCAGGGAGCTTTTCAATCAGATGCCAGAGCGAAATGTGATATCATGGAATGCGATGCTGGCGGGTTATGTGGGCTCCTTTGAGTGGGACAAAGCATTAGACTTTGTTATTCTGATGCGTAAACGGACTAAGGACATCGATCATGTCACTCTCGGGTTAATTTTGAACATATGTGCTGCAATTCCAGATGTTGAATTGGGGAAACAGGTTCATGGATATATCTATAGACATGGTTTCTATTTCAATCTCTTTGTGGCGAATGCACTTCTCGACATGTATGGAAAGTGCGGTAAATTGAGGAGTGCTAGAGTTTGGTTCTGTGAGATGAGCCATTTGCGAAATAATGTTTCATGGAATGCTTTATTGACAAGCTATGCTCGTCATGGAATGAGTGAACAAGCCATGATGATTTTTTGGAAAATGTTAGAAGAGACAACGCCAAGCATATATACCTTTGGGACAATTTTGGCTGCTTGTGCAAATATATTTGCACTTGAGATAGGTAAACAGGTTCACGCATTTATGATTAGAAATGGTTATGATATGGATGCTGTGGTAAGAGGAGCTTTAGTTGATATGTACTCCAAATGTCGTTGTACTGAGTATGCTCTCAAAGTTTTTGACGAGGCTACTTCAAAGGACGTGATACTTTGGAATTCCATGATTTTGGGTTGTTCACATAATGGAAGGGGTGACAAAGTACTCGAATTGTTTGCATCTATGGAGGTGCAAGGTGCTAAGCCAGACCATGTCACCTTTCAAGGAATCTTGCTTGCTTGTATTTCCGAAGGCCGGATTGAGTTGGGTCAGCAGTTTTTCAAATCGATGACTGATAAACACTGTCTGATACCTCGTTTGGAGCATTATGAATCCATGATTGAGCTATACGGTCAGTATGGATGTATAGATGAGCTTGATCATTTTATAAATGAGATGCCATTTGAGCCCACCGCCCCTATGTTGATCAAAGTTTTTGATTACAGTCGAAAATATAGGTGCTTGAAGCTGGGAGAATGGGCTGCTGATCAACTTAATAAATTAAATCCTCCCGTTCCATTCCAATTCGAAATCATTGACAACAAATGATTGATAAACAAATACTCAAAGATGTAGATCAATATTTTGCATCGCTCATACGCATGCCATAATACCCAACATATGTCAGAATTGTTAACAGATTAGGAGTCTGAGTGATTCTGAACTCTTGAGAACTCCTGGAAGAGAAAAGTGAAGTGGCATAAGTGAAAAACCGTTTGGGTTTGAATTTTCACAGCACATGAATGGCTTCATTTAGTTGCATTTCATGTTTTGTCTATGAAGTATGACCTTCCTGAACCGCAAAAATTTCACGTGGATTGGGGAAGGTGTTGCACAAGGTAGAAGTGACTTGATACTGATATGAACACTGCGAGCTTTTTCAGCAACGTAAACTGTGTAAGCAGCTCAACTCCGGTGCATATTTTTTATGATTAATTTGGTGTCTGCATTCAAATATTTTCATGTGGCTTGCATTCATCTCTGATCAAGAGATATATCTTGGGGTAGAGTTCTGATTGCCAGTCCCACAGATAAATTTCGACCAACTTCTCAGTCTCAGAAATATCGAACTGCCCTATTGCAAACTTTGGACTACAGCTTTCATGGTGTAGAAATTAAGATTTCCCTATTTTCGCACTCTGAATCAAACAACAGAATTCGAGGTATTCTTTCACTTCAATTATGTCACTTTTTGCCAATGTGTTTATTATTTGACTGCATAAAAAGTGTTCAAAATTTTGTAAATAAGCTGCAGGGGATTTTACCTATAACAGTAAAGTCAATTCTACCGGGAACTTTCTTGATGGAAACTGGTAGATAATTATAGCAGAAAATATCGTCAATTGCTCGAGAATATATATATATATATATTTTTTTTTTTTTTTATCTTGGGATTCTAATTGTACTTTTATACTTGTAGAGCCAAAATTACCAATGGAAGCAGATTTACATAATCACGAAGAACATTCAATAAACCAAGAACACCAAGGAATCGATTATTATTTGGGCTCAGAATACAAAACACATTGTACCCTTCTGTACAAGGAAACAGCCACAAAGACACCAACAAATCCTTGACAAATCACACAATATAGCTACTCAATGGTTCAAGATTACACGGCTAATCTAACTCAGCTCAACTCTCAATCGAAGGACCACAAAGACCACAATCACAAAGATTGCTGATTAAAACCAGTAGTTTTAATGCCTACACTAAGTATTGAAAGAGAGAATCAAGAGAAGAAAACCACGAAGGAAAAGAACCCAGATGCTCCTCACACACGAAGCATGAACAAAATGAAAAATTAGGGTTCAAGTGACTATTCAGCTGGTATATATACACTTCCCAGTCACCGTAGATCAGCCATGGGTCCAGAGCAGCACGCATGGCGATAGATTGGGCTGGGTTTTGGGCCGGTTTCCTTGAGATATTGGGCAATGCTTATTTGGTTGAAATAATATTTTCAGCAATTGGGCCAAGCCCATTTCATCATCGTCCAAATGGTTAAGATGCAATTGACAAGAATGGCATCACAATCCAACAATACTTGGTTAGGATGTAAGGGTTGTTGTTCCGAGAAATTCAAAGCTGAGGTTCTTTCCTGTCTGAAATTATCTGCTGTTTTGATATGCAAGTATTCGAAATCAAAGGCTATGTCTTGAATTCTGCAAGTTGCGAGGTAAGTCTTGATTAATAATAAGAGGAAGCAAGTCTTGATCAACAATCTAGTTCAAGATTTTCAAAGACAATTCTACGACTCAAAATTAATTCCGGCCAAATCTTGATCAACAATCTAGTTCTCGATCAAATAAAGATTTATGTGAATGACCTTGCTTTGAGACGAAAACTAGTTTGTGAGCAGAAATCGAAGCAAAATCTGTTAGATATTTTTTCATCATTTTGCATGTTCATCTTTTGTTTTGCGAATGTTTTGCCGCCCCAACTAGTGTTTGCGGCTACGCAATGGGTATCTACATGCCTGGTCAGGTCGCGGGGGTCGAGGGGGCAGCGCCCCCGAAAGAGAGAAGTCTTTGAATATGTATGTCTGTTCCAACAAATGCGTTCATTCATTTCAAGGGACACACCTAATCAAATGGTTGCATCCATTTCTATATATTCTGAGCGAATTCTCATTTGCAAGACACATTAAAAAAATAAAATTCGTTATTTTCTATTCTTCTCTCTTTCTCTTGGCATCATCAGTTTGTTTATAGAGTGTCTTCTTGGTTTGATCAAATAGTTCCAGTTTGAATCAAACGCCTACATTGTATCTTGATAGAGATGTTCTATCATATTCCAGTCGTGACTTTGTTGGATAGGGGAGAAACATCTCTTAAAAGATAATGATTTTCGTGTCTTGGAGTTCATTATTATTTTTTTTTCCAGATTTTCCTACATATTTCCCAACAAAATCTCCGAGCCTGTGTTTTAGGCGAATTCCATCTCTTTGTTGTATTAAATTAGCAAAATTAGCTCATTAGAACTACGTTTGAATTGTTTACATAAGTCTCATTAGAGTCCTGAACATTCGTTAATAAGAATTATGTTGAGAAAATGAAGAAAACTTCACCAACCAGCCGAGAAACATTGTTCTAACAAGAGAAGCAAGAGAAAGATAAGTGGAACGTGCGTGAATCATGGAAAAAATGTTGTCTTAAAGGCGTTATTTGCTCACTCTCCTTCAATTAGAGACACTTTAGGGACTTCAAGTAAATAGACTTGAGGGATTCTACAAACATTTAATCGGATTGCAAACGCAAAAATGAAATCCAGAAAAAAGGAACAGTGAGAAACTTAAGCCCTAACTAACACAATTTTTCATAATCAGTTGTGTTACATGTATATAATGATTTTCATAAATATGATGTGTGAAATGTGATTGGGTCTGGATTTTTCTTCAACCAAAAAATAAGAACTTTCACTCTTTTGACACCTCATGTACATGTAAATCAGTATGTAACTTCGTTATGTATAACTAACATTATTCATAATTAATTTACTCAGTAGCTATAAATAAATTATGTTAGTAACAACTATATCATTGAGTAATATACGTATGTAATGGGCCATAACGGGGATGTATTTGACATATTTTATTAATGTTTTAGTTAACAAATGAAGTATAGCCTAATAGGCTTATGACTTGTTTAATATGTTATAAATATAACATATTCTAGTGTAGCCTAAAACCATAATACCTATCGAGAGGAGAGACAAGGATTGATTCATCATACTCATCGTCTTATATATTGAGTTGTTTGTCTCATGAGATTCTTTGTGCAGATATGATTGTTGTTGAAGAAATTTGATATGAAGAAACCGATAGATTTAAACACTATTGAGGTAAATCTTTGTTGAAAAAGCTGGATGCTAATAAAAGCTGAATCCTTGTTGAAAGAGAACAATATGTACGTAGATATTAATAGGTGAGAAAATTGGACCATTGGTTCTCAATATATTGCCTTGTAACAAGTTATTAACATTGCATTATACTGCAAAATAAATCATTAATGATAGAAACGGTCGAATTCTATGTTAAACTATCATCTGGCAATTACATGTCCAACTTGTTATGGATTAATTTTTTTATTTCACACCCATCCGTTTTCTATATACACCAAGAAAAATAGATGCTCATCGTGCCGTTTATATAGGAGAAAATATTATGTTGACCTAATACATGTGTGAAAGTCGATCTTATAGCGAAGATCAAATTGCAATGGAGAGAAAAAAAAAAAAAAAGTACAGTATAATTAAGATCAACAAATCTAACTTAACTTCATTCGACAGAGTTTTGCTCCTCAATAAGAGTTGATATCTAAATATTTAAAGTAATAGGTGCTTTCATGATGGCCACGTGATAAATTAACAAAATTTGAATAGTTTTGATGATTGGGGACATTGTACAACTCATAATAAAGGTTAGAGACTAAGGACTTGTTTGATACGCCATTTTTTCCATGGAAATTCCATTTTCTATTTTTGCCATGTTTGATGGCACTTTCTTACTCCAAGAATTGGTTTTAGTTGAATTTTAATTCCCACCTTTTAGGTGGTTTTTGGTTTTCCATTTTTTTTTTTTTTTTGGTAATAGAAACAAATTATATCCCCAATTGTAAAAAAAAAAAAAATCTCTTTAAATGACAATTTTCATGTAAAAGAAAGCCAAATGAACATCAATAATTTTCCTTTTTTTTTTTCATATAAAAAAAAATAATTAATAATTTTCCTTCTTTTTTTTTTTTTTTTTGCAATCCAAACAAATTATATCCTTTTAATTGACAATTTTCAAGAAAAACAATCCAAACGAACACCAAAAGATAGAAAATTTCAACATTTTTTAGGTGGAAAATTATACCAATCAAACACAATTAATTGACAATTCTCAGTAAAACAAGTTTTAGTTAATTCAATTCTCTGCAATTCGTTTTCTTTCCATCCAAATTCCATATTTGAATCAAACGGACCCTAATTGTTAAGAGAATAAAGGAGGAACAAATAGTGCAAATTTCTCTCAATAAGTTAGTTAGGCAATATTTTATACGTACAAAGTAAAGATCATCCTCACGTAGTTGTGGAGTAAAATGAAATGACATGATCAATTAAATATATGAATATAAGATGCACGTTATTCATCTTATTATTTAATATCACTGTTCATGCTTACGTATATCCATCAATAATTATTTTATGCGCAAAGATATCAAAACACATCTTGCCTCCCTAAAGCGAGTCCTGCTACTTGGCCAGGGTGGCCCTGGCCATTTTGGGGCCATGTGGAGCACAGACCTTCAGCCAATAGGGGTGGCCCCTTTGGATGGACATGGCTGTGCCCTGTATCCTTTCCAACTAATGATGTCTGTTGGAAAATAATGAATTAGTGAATGAAAATTCTGCAGTTTCTTTTCTCTTCCGTTTCAGGAGTTATGGAGATTAACTTCAGTCATTTCTCTTCAATGCTATAACTCCCCATTCATGACATTAATGAGTTGGCTCCTCCTTCATGTGTATAAATAGAGGAGCTCTTAGTGGAAAAAAAAAACAACACAACAAAAAGGAAAAATAGTTTCCTCCTACGGCATTTCTTTCCCACTGCCTCCGGTTTTTGTTTCTCATTCCTCCTTTGCTAATTCTTCGAGAGATAGACGCAGCTAGTTCGTAGGTCGGTAATGTAGTGCAACGTGGACCGATAACCGATTGTATCCTGGAAATCGAACACCGATCAAAACCTCGTGCACCCCGGTGAGGCGGCGAATTCGATTTAAGGAAACCGTGTAAACACGGACCTTCGATTTGATTATCTACTTTGATTCACCTTTATTTTATCCTACAATGTCTACTCAATAATTAAGGGGATGGGGGATGTCCCCTAGATAGAAGTACAAGTGACATAAAAATAGGCCCCATAGTACTACTACGTGCTGTATAATGTCTTTGCTTAATGCAATAAGTATAAAATCATTTGTACATTGTCTTGTGTACATTGTGATTTACACTCTATTGAGTTTCAAATTGAAATGGACGGAGAATGTGTTTTTTTTTAAAAAACTGTCCAATGATGTCAAGATACGTGATACAATGTCAAATGTGTTCTCAAAGAAAATATACATGTAACATGATTCTTGTAAAAATTAACACATCCAACCACCCAGACATGACTATACTATTTATTAGCCTAGCCACATACCTTTCAAGTCCAATGCCTGGTTAAAAAAAATTAGTTTTTTTCATAATCTGGATGTCTCACAAATTATGTGGACAAAAATCCGAATTTGTAACTTATAAGATTTTTTTTTTTTTTTTTGAGAGTTCTCAACTTTTTGGCTTATGAGGTGCAAGACATACTATTGTGTAAAATTTGGTCCAAAAAAATTTTGTGGTTCTCAACTTATATGAAAGATACCTTTTTATCGAATGCCGATAGTAATTAGGAGTAGCTTTTTCTACCTTAATTAAAGTCTCATTTTGAACTCAAAGAAGGGCACGAATGAAGCAAGATTGGCTAGGCATTTGGTACAACCTCGATCCTAGACGACTTGAATAGTTGGGACATACCCTAGATGCATCATTATAAAACATGTCGAGCCAACAAAATTACAAGTCGATCGAAAATTGTGAGTCATATTTGGGCCTTTAGAGGGACTTGCCTCGAGTTGCTTATATGATGACAACGTGAGCACTTTTGTACTTACGTGAATGAAACTAATAAGATTACATATTTTCTTAATTTCTTTTTAAAATTACTTCTTCTATTACTATTAATTTTGCAATACGATTGAATATTTGATCTTAGATTATTGACAAAAAAATTTGTTCAAGCCACTTATCTAAGCCTAAGGGAGTCCATGAAGGGCAAAAAGCAGGTGGGCAACTCAAAATGTATAAGAAATTACCCATTTATTTCAATTTCATGATGAGAGTGACACGTAATCTTGTTACTTTGGTTTATGGATCCATCCCTATCCCAATTCTTGTCCTTACACTACACATATAAATCTTATCCCTATCACCAAAAAAGTACTTATTTTCATTTTGAATTGATAATTTGCCCCTAAAAGAATACCGAAATACGATAACATTGAATGATAAGTATAAACTATCACGTAAGACGTAGTAGAATGATCGAAAACTAAATTTATAGAGTGACTTCATAAATTATAAGAATCGATTAAATCGTTGAAATCTTGACATACTAAAGCGTCGAACAATGTACAAATACAACCATAAAACGTCAAAAAAACTGTACAAAGTATACCCAACACATCACACATGCTGTCAATGATATAAATATTATGAAATAAAACGTATTGCAATTGAACTCTTCCACCTCCTCTATTTTGATTTTTACATGTTTGGCTAAACACAAGAAGTTAAGTAATTAAGTAACTTTTAAAATAATTTTGACAACTTTAATTTATTGAAATTAGTATTTTATCAAAAAAATTGGATAGAAATTAAGTAGTTTGCGTTTCACTCAAACCAAAGCAAACCCAACGTCAGCCCAAATTTTTTTCATTGCATACATTCCACGTATATTTTTTAAAATTTTATAAAAAGTAATTATTTAAAGCTACCACGTCTCGAAAGATTTCTTCGAAAGGTTCGGTTGAAAATATGAATTTGAATAAATAATATTTATGTACAAACTTAGTAAATTACCTAATCTCAAGTAGACTATGAAAGAAAAGAAATAAATCCCTTAAAAAGAAAATAAAGAAAACCAATAACCTTGGCTACTTTTAATAGAAATAGAAACTGTTGACACACAAAACAGGTAGCCCAAATCAAATGATCCAAGAGAGGAAATGACTCAAAAGAAGAAGCTCATCTAGGGAGATCAGGGTAAAAGCCCAACCAGGAATGTCATTAAATATGATGAAAGCCCAAAAAAAAAGGTACGCCGTCGCCCAAGCCTGCAGGACGCCCAGATATTGAGCGAATGAAACACCCTATAATCGCCCAAGAATGCTGAGTCGCCCAAAGTCCCAGCAATAACTGAAGTTTGTTGTTATCCAAAGTCACGATCTAAGACGGTTTGAGCACATCATAATTACGCCTCACGATTTGAGAAAGTTGATGGCAAGCAGTTATGAAGAGGGCGTAGTGATAGGAGTTGCACACGGTAGTTATTAGCCAGCCGACCATGATGAAAGAAATGGGTAGTTACAAGCAGTTGCTAAACGATCAAAACTGCCCAAACAGTATAAAAGAAAGAAGAAGACAACGAAGAAGACCGCGACAAAATTCACTCTCAAAACAGAGAACGTGTAATTTACTTTTCTTAGATTAACTTTTAATTACTTCAATTCCCTTGTACTTGTGTGCTTGAGCCTCTTGGAGGCATCTTATTTGTGTCCAAACTGTAATCTTCATATTCAATAAACACCCCTTTTTGGGACTTTGTTCCAAGAGGTTTGTCCCTTACACAATCGTCTGATTCCCTTTTTTAATTGTTAGCGAGCGAAAACGCGTGAAACAAGAACATATGAACGAACACTAGGACCATTACTCAAAATTGCCATACATCAAAATTTATATATTTAAATAAAAATTTCCATTTATTGATAAATTAATAATTTTTAAAGGTACTCACACTTCCAATAGTGATTTGACAAGTGGAGATTAATTTTAGGTTTTTCCACCTGTTGCAATAATCACTATTGAAGCCGAAAAAGATAGTGCCCGCATACATACAATACGGTCCTATACATGCGTAGCAGTTCACACTGACTTGGCCATTCTACTGAGCAGAAAAAAAAAAGTGAAAGTCTCCATGGCTATCTGGCTCTCAAGATCAAGAAAAATTGCTCATTTTCTAAACCCAAAAATTGCTTATTTTCTACAGCCAGAAGATTTTTCCTACAAAATTCATGTAAACTATGTAAATTCTTCTTCTTTCAGAACTTTGTCTGGTGAAAATTTCAGAAGCCCACATGCATTCTTTGATAATTCCGCCACCGTGTCGGCTCTGCAACGCCACTGCAGGCGGCCGGAATCCACCAGAGCCGGCGAACAAGTGGAAACACCCTACAGTGATGATGATTATGAAGATGAAAACCAGGTACTTCATTTTTAATTATTATTATTTTTATTTATTTATTTTTGTTGTAAATTTATGTAGCATGTAATGTGATTTTTGGAAAGAAATTTTTTGTTTAATAATTTAGAAAAAAAAAAGGTTATAGAAAATTAGTGTTTTATAGACTAGATAATATCAAAATTATTTAGAAGAAGATTGAGCTCCTATTTGATCCCATTTTTGTCCCCATAATGCATTTTCACAACAAATCAATGTGTGACTCCATTCCATTTCTGTTTGACACACGTTTTCTCAAAATAAATTATTTCAAAACTCGGGTGAGTTTGATGGATATTTTTCAACCACGCATTCTTCAATAAAATAATATTTTTCATCACGTCAATAACTTTTCTTTACTTTTTAATCACATATTTTTCATCTTATCACTATTTAAAATACATCATTTCTTCAATAATATTCAACAAACATCCTCGAGCTTTGCTACACGTACATGGGAGTTCCTCCTCACAAGAGGGGGCCCACAATTATTTTAAGCATTTTTCAATGCCCTCAAATATAATTTACACCAATTTACATTTTTATCATTTTTTTTGGTCCGTTTGTGGTTTTTTTGGTATTGGGGAAAGGGCAAATGTGGAAAATTGTTTGTACAGTATAATTTTTGGTACAATAGGAAGTGACGGGGTTGTCAAATTTATTGGACAAACGGTCATATTTTTTATACAAATTTACGAAAAAGGTGGTCCAAACATACGGTTATTTATTTATTCATTATTATTTGTATTTAATTTAAGATCACTGCCAGTCAAAAACATTTATTTTGGTACGGACAAGAGTAGCTGGGATGATTTGAAAGGTAGTAAATATGTAATAAATAGGTTCATTGAGTTGTAAGAATTTTATGTCAACTTGGAGGGATGGGCGATTTGTTTGTGTCAGTCCAGTTTAGGGTCCAGTTGAGATAGTTTATAAGGGTAAAATAGACATTTACCGCTGAAACAATCAATCAACTGCCAAAAAAAATTGTATGTCAATTCTCTCAAGGAGGAGAATGATCTAGTGCTTCACATGAACGCGGGGGGTGGATCTATCTCGTGACCGCTTCGATTTAAGGTCCAAACAAATAGTGCTTGAGTTGGATTCCCGAGTTTGGTCATGTGTAGAGGTGTCAATTCGGGTGGTCCGGGCCGGGTCGGCCCGCCAACATGTGAGCCCGGTAACGGCCCGCGTGAAAAAAAGCCCGCCCGCTGCGGGTTTCGGGCCGGTTACGGGTCGGCCCACAATTTTGGACTACAACCCAGGCCCGCCCGCTGACCCATCCGGGTCGAGCCCATGTGACCACGGGTCGCGCGGGTCGCGGTTCGTTCCAATTTTGGCCCGTATGATTGTATAAATAAAATTATAAAAATATAGAATTTTTCATATTTATAGCAAAAATTATATTTTTTTTATTAAATGTAAACTAAGAATTGAACAAAATGATAAATTCATAATTATATCAAGAAATTTTTACATAGAATTCAAATTTAATGTTACATGAATTATTTATAACTTTGCAAACTTCTATAACATTATCATCTTCTAAATTTATTGGAGATCAACTATTATTGAAAATAGGATTTTGAGAAAAAGAATCGCGAGAATTCATAATATAGTAGAATTAAAAAATTTAATAGTGACTAGTGAGAACCGAGAAGAAAGAAATATAATCAAGATGATGATAATATTTGCAATTGAGAATAATTGTAATTGTAGTAAGGTAGTAACAAGTATGAACTATGAAGTATAAATGTATGATAACTAATGAGAGGGTATTGTAAAAATAATTGTAAAAATAATCTCCCCCATTTTTTTTAATTTTTGTTTTATTTTTTTTTTTCAATTTTTTTTTACGGGCCGCGGGTTAACCGCGGCCCGTGGGGGTGCAACCCGCGAAACCCGCGGGTTACACCTCCTTGGCCCGTGAACCGCCCGCACGGGTCACGGGTCGGCCCGCGGTCCCGGTTTTCACGGGTCGGTTTTTATGGGTCATGGCCGGCCCGTCCGTCTTGACACCTCTAGTCATGTGTGATATACGTATCCTTCACAAATCATGTCATATAAGCTTGAAACCGAGTCTCTCATCCCCCTTATTTCATATTTTTCGAGGAAGAAAATCTAAAAAATGCATGTATTGACCCAAAATCTATACGACGTGCAACTTCTCTCTTGTAAATTTTGTAGTTTATAATGAATTATTTTTAGCATAAAAACTCTAAAATGGAACAACCCTTTCACTAGGTTATCATTTGTCATATCTGATGATGACATGAGAAAGTGAGATCAACACAAAGTCCAATGGGCTGGCCCACCATAGGTAGAATATTCTATAGGATGACCCATTTGGAGGGAACAATACGTAAACTAGATTTTTAGTAGTGCAAATTACCTAATTCCCAACTTTTCAAGATCTATTTTCAAAAAACAGATTTCAAATTTTAATTTTCAAAAATCAGATATTTTTTATTAGATACAAATTATAATTATACATATTATATATAATTACAAATTATATTTTAATTTTATCTATATTAATTTCATCACATATCAAACCCTAAATTCACTTCCCCCCTCCTCTCTCTCTCTTCTCTCTGACCAGCGACCTCCACCAGTGGCGCACAGATCGTCGGCGACTACCAACCCACAGCCACAACCCGCTGCCTTCCTCTCTCTTTCTCTCTCTCTACATTTCTCCCCCAACCCTGTTCTGTTCTCTCTCTTTCTACCGTCATTCTCTCTCTCCCTCCAATACCTTTCGGCAGCCGCGACGATGATGCACCTGGAGAGAGTCGTCGTTGCAGCCATGACGAGGAAGTTGTCGTCGCTGTGATCTGAGTTGCGATGGTGTTAGGTGCGAAGTCGCGAACTCAGAACCTGATTTCTGCCAACCCAGGTGCCGTCCGACTAAACCAAGATGGCGGACCACATGGGCTAGGACCCTTCCCCCCCACTCGGCGCATCCATCCCTGCCCTGGGTTCAAGCCAATTGCAACCCAAAATTGACGAATTCATGGCTGCAGCTCAAGAACTGTGCAAAAAATTTGGCACCAACGATTTCAATAGGTCTCTGCTGCTACAACTATTCAATTCTACCAACAATCATTCAATTAACACTGGTATGACCATGGGTAATCCATCAATTGAATCAATTATCACTCCAAATGTGAAGAATCTGCCTTAGCTCCAATTTGTGGTTTTAATGGTGTTATTGATACAAATTCGAACTACATATGTGAAATTGAAGATCGTGTGGTTATGGGTAATTTTCCAATTGATGGAAATACTGTCCAATTGAATCCCAATTCTATGCCTCAAGCCACAGTAGCCGGGATTGCTTCAAATGCTAATTCAGGGGGCGCTGAATTCTACACATGATAAGTCATTACGGCTGTTGATTCCCAGTATAGCCAATGTATCTACGGTGCCCTTTAATCAGTATTCGATGTGACCAATTATTTAACTGTGGTCCTTAAAATTCGATAATTTGTGACCTTAAAATTTGAACCGTGACCTGGGCTGTGACTCTTGATTTGTGACTTGTGACCTAGGCTAACTTGTGACCTGAGCTGTGACTTGTGACATGGACTGTGACTTGTAACCTGGGTTGTGACCGTAAAAAAAAACATGTTAATCGTACAAAAAAATATAGTGGAGCAGTCGTCGGAAAAATCGACTCCGGAACCGGAGCAGTCGCCGGAACGGTCGTTGGAAAGTTCGCCGGAGTAGGGCGGTGATCGGAATGGTCGCCGGAGTGGTAGGGGTGGTGAAGGTGAGATGGGTTAATTATATTATATTATAATTAAATACTTAATAATAAATTAATTTAATAATTTATTATTTCATAAATAAAAATTTAAAAAAAATCTGATTTTGGTAACTTGAAACTTTTTTGAAATAGACTAAACTTATACTCTTGAATATATAATCTTTCCTTTTTAGTATACACCATTTCAAAATTAAGGATATATGTTTTAAATTTCAAAAATCAAGTTTTTGTTAAAATTTATTTATGATTTAATTAATTAGTTATATAATTAATTAATTAAATATATTAAGCCCCTGTTTGAGCCACATAATTTTTTTTATTCTCATTCTTCTACTCATTTTCAATCACACATTCTCTATTAATCTACTATTTTAAAATACCTTCTTCCAAAATAATATGGCTCAAACACACCCTAAGGTTACAGATCTATGCAATTTGGTCACAATTCAAAAATTTTGAAGTCACAATTCAAAAATTTTATAGGTCACCGTTTGTTCATCGGTCACAAATTAAAAATTTAAAACTAGCAATTTATTCATCGATCACAAATCACAAAATTTATAAGTCACACAACTTATTTATGGTTACAAAATATCAAATTAATTGATCACAAATTATATTTAGGTCACAGTTTATCAAATTATTAATCACAAATTAATAATTTTTAAGTTACATATTGTTTATTGGTCACAGATTAACTAATTTAATGGTCACAAACGACCAAATAATCTGTGACCACCGCCAACCACCAACTCGTGACCACCACCTAGTGGTGGCAAAAAAGCTCGGAGTCTCGGACGGCTCGGGCCGAGCTAGGGGTGGGCGCGGGTCGGTTCGGTTCGGTTCGGTTTTTTTCGGTTCCATAAATTTTCGGGTATTTAGTAAATGGAACCGTCGGTTCCAAATATAATTTTGGAACAGTTCGGTTTCGGTTCGGTTCGATTCTGTTCGGTTCCGTTCGGTTCCGTACTATAATTAAATTTTTTAACATTTAAAATAATACTACATAAATACACCTGAAAGTGGATACTAATATTAATAACAAAAAGTAGATACAAATACCAAGTTCAATCTTAACTTTTACAAATCAACGTAATCTAATTTAATAACATATAAATAATAAGTTGTCAAATACAAATACCAAAAAGTAAATATTACTAATAAAACTTCGATATTCATATCAATAATTCATTTGTTTCAAACCTTCAAGTCTACATAAAAGTGAAATATAAATTAGAAGTCACAAAAATAAAATATTTTAAAGTATTGATAATACTTACCAACTATTTAATGTAATCATCAGTTGGTTGGCTTTCCATACTAACTACTAAGAAACTATATAAGAAAAAATTGAAAAAAACACAACTAACAAACATAAATAAACTCTAAATTGTTCAACTAATAAGATTTAATAAGAAAAAAATTATTAATTTGTTTAAAAAAAATAAAAGAAATTGATTTATCCAATATAAAAAAAAAAAAAAATCGGTTCTTATTCGGTTCTTCGGTTCTTGGTCGAGAACCGAACCAAACCATTCGGTTCTCGATTCGGATACCCGTTCGGGTATTTCATTTTAAAAAACCCGCTCGGTTCGGTTCAGTTCGGTTCCGGTTCGGTTCGGTTCGGTTCGGTTCGGACATTTTGCCCAGCCCTAGGCCGAGCCCCACTTTGGGGAGTCGGCTCGAGCCTGGGATGGCCCGTGGCACAGGCATCAGCTTGTTGCCTGCAGGCTGCCTGCAAAGGCAGCTAGGAAAAAAAACCAAAAAAATCGAGCCTGCTCGGCTAAGCTCGGCCCGCTAAGGCTCGGGACGAGCTTCATTTTTTTAGACGGGCTCGGCTCGGCTCGGTAAAAAAAAACTCGAGTTTTTTTATGCTCGAGCTTGGCTCGTTGACATCGCTACCACCACCTCATCATTCCCTCTAGCAACACCACTGCCACAGTCGCCGCCAGAACCACCACAACCTCATGACAGCAACATCACCTTAAACAAATCAACACATCGCAAAAAAACCATCGCATCCTTGCAACGATCCACCATAAC
Organism: Fraxinus americana; assembly: GCA_035079005.1. Lineage (NCBI taxonomy): Eukaryota > Viridiplantae > Streptophyta > Magnoliopsida > Lamiales > Oleaceae > Fraxinus > Fraxinus americana. The sequence goes on along the minus strand of CM068707.1, from coordinate 39,580,894 downwards.
CTCGACGTGCCCATCGCCACCAACGCCAAGATCCACCACCCCCGCCACCAACAAAACCACTGCATACAACCACAGAACAACCACCGTCTCCTCTCACAGATCTACTTCGCTTCTCGCAGATCTCACAGACCACCACGCCCACCGCAAATCCACCACCACGCCGGTGCAATTACAGTCACCACCACCACTTCGTACCCCAACACCGCCCACATCGCCATTAACGCACACCGCCACCTTGCACCAGATCCAACCACAACCACACACATCACCAAAACTGCTGCTGCTAGAACAACCACCACCACCACACATCACCAACACCTCACCCGATCTAATCAACGGAGAGCACTGCGGCACTATCAACAAGCCATCAATAAAAAAACTTGCTGTCCATTTGGCATCACCGCCATGGTCGGCCGATGTTGCAAAATCTGATATCCATTAACATGAACAAGACCTCCAACACCACCGGCGCCAATTTTGTCTAACTCAGCGGTGGCTTCGCGGCGAAGAGAGGGTGAGAGGAAAGACTTCGCGACGGAGAGAGGGTGAGATGTGATAATAGATAGAGGCGGTGGTGGTGCCAGTGGGGGTGGTGCCAGTGGGGGTGGTGCCATCGGAGTGGTGGCGATGGGGATAGAGAGAGAGGGGAGAGAAAATGGGTCGTCAGGGAGAGCGAGAGGGGTGAGAAAATGAAATAATTAGGGTTTGAAATTGTGTAGGATTGATTTAAATAAAATTAGTTTTGAAACCATTAATTAAAACCTGATTTATGTATTATTAAAGTTGATTCTGGATTTATGAAAATTATATCTTAAAAACCTGTGAGGCTGTAATTACCTCCATTTGGAATCTAGTCACACTCATCATGCCTGGAGTTTTAAGAGATGCATTTCGGGTCTATATTTAAATTTTTGTTTCTAATATTGTGTTTCCTTAAATAAAGAGAATTTCGTTTTGCGCATTATAAGCTATGATGCTTGGATTCAAGTACGAGTACGTATCCAAGTGTCAGGTTTTTTGTTTTCTAAAATGTAAAATACAGAGACATAGTTAAAAATAGTCCAAATTTTTGACACGAGTACGTGGGTACGTCGTTCACACTTTAATTTTGAATTTCTTAGAAATTCGCCTGTAAAAAGTTAAATAATAATTAGGTAGCAAATTGTTAAAAGATAGAACATATCACTTAAAACCAACTAGAAATTTATAATAAAGGTCTAAAACACCAAAAATAGCATAAATTTCTCTCACAAAAGTACAAAATTAAAATAAAAGTTACATAACATAATTAATTACGACTGTCTTACCCACTTGAAAATTGAAGAATCTGCCCCATATTTCATACTCATGTAGTGTCGTATCGACATATGTCGGCCGAAGTGCCAAGGTCCGAGCATCACAGATTTTAAGTAAATTGTCACGCATAAAGTATGTATGCATGCATGTATTTTCTACACTGAGAAACCTATACATGTAAATTTGGATGGAGAGGATCAGTAGAAAGCACGTCGACTCTAAATTTGTAGAGAACAAAACTTCATTCGTCCGTGAGGCCGTCCTTCATTTGTCGAATCATACAAGCAACTAATGCTAATACCACGACTTGTGGTAGTGATTCCTAATTAGTAATTTGATGTAGCAGGCCATGGATTTTCCTGGTGGACGAGTCTCTTTCACTCATGAGATGAAATTCATATCAGAGGCAGCAGATAAGAGAATACCATGTTACCGTGTCCTCAGTGATGATGGCTATCTAATTGCTGGCAGCAGATTTGAGCAGGTAAAGAATTTCATCTACTTTTAAGAATGTCAATGTTATTGTTGCAATGATTCCGCACAAGTGGAAAGACCCAGTATATTGAACTACCACATCTAATAGCTTAAATTTAGTATTTAACTCACTTCTGCACATCCTTGTCACTCCACATTTTTCCAGTGGAAACCAGCCATGTTTGAAGAGAGAATCAAATCTGCATATACATTACAAGGTTTTCTTACGACGCGCGTTCCTTAGTTTTAACTTTTATACAAACTGTACTAGGTGGACAAAGAAACAGCAGTAAAGATGTACAAAAGCATGGTTACACTTCAGATAATGGATAACATCTTTTACGAAGCTCAAAGGCAGGGGAGAATATCCTTCTATCTCACCTCGACGGGGGAAGAGGCTATTAACATTGCGGCAGCAGCTGCTCTCACTTCAGACGATGTTATATTACCTCAGGTAATGCAAATCATAACTAGAAGTGCTATGGTATGAGCAATAGAGGTGGCGTTTAGTTTAAGATCTTAAAAGCTTCATTTTCTGTGCTATTTGTCTTCTATGGCAACGGTTAGTCGCTCAGTGCATTGCAAAGTTTTATTCTAAGTTTCCAAACTTTGTTTTGTTCCAAAGAAATCAGTGAAGCTTGCTTTTTGTTTCACTTTGCTCACTTGACTAAAATCCGTTCATTTTCATAAGGGAATGTCCGACGTGGAAATGGTAATTTGTTGTAGCATCAACGTAGAGGTCTTCCACGTCGGGGATTCTGTTTTTAGAAAAATTAGTGATAGTATTAAACATATATTGACGATGCAGTACCGGGAGCCTGGAATTCTATTATGGCGTGGTTTCACCCTGCAAGAATTCGCCAACCAGTGTTTCGGCAACAATGCTGATTATGGGAAAGGCAAGCAAATGCCGATACATTACGGCTCTAACAAGCACAATTTCTTCACCATTTCGTCTCCTATTGCGTAGGTTTTGAGCTCCTTTTTCCTATCAAGACTTGGCAATTTTAGGAATTTCGTTGTTTAAGAAATTTGTTGTTGGATTTTCCATGTCAGTACACAGCTACCTCAGGCTGCAGGTGTCGCTTACTCCCTAAAGATGGATAAAAAGGAGGCCTGTGTTGTAGCTTTCACGGGAGATGGCGGAACCAGTGAGGTAAATCTCCTTCGAAATTTAGTACTGATACTATATTCTTATAAATGAGGAAAGGAAAAAAAAAAAAAAAACTGCCATTGCTTTGAGCTTTTTCGTAATTGATATATTCTGACACACTAGATGTTTCACAGGGAGATTTCCATGCTGGTTTAAATTTTGCAGCGGTTATGGAAGCTCCGGTGTTGTTTATCTGCCGCAACAATGGATGGGCCATTAGCACCCCTATATCAGAACAATTTCGAAGTATGTATATTTCGCCATCCGATCTCCTATACTGTCACGAACAAAATTTAGAACACCGTATATTATGGACATATACATCCCTCAAACAATAAAGATCAAACCACAATTAATTGCATATGTTCATTATATAAAAGCATATCAACTTCGTATGGGGGCGGAGCCAGCACACTGCGAGCAATGGTGGCCGCCCGTGCTAGCTCCATCAGAATTTTTTTCCCATAAATTGGGTGGCCGCTCAACGGCTGCCGCGTTTGCTAGATTCACCTTAGCTTATTCGAATTCCTGGATCCGCCACTGACTAATTATCATGATTTCTATGATGTACAAAGGATATAGGAGAGTCCATACATATATTAGGTCATCCTAATATTCCCACCATAATCCATATGGTAGGAAAATATTTGGAGGAGGTCATTAATAGGGAGGCATGAGATCCCGAGGACACTTCATTGTAGTGAAAAACTTGCAGCAATAAATGGTCGAGCTCTTACAAATCAAGGTTGAACCACACAGAATTTTTGTGTGCACTTTGTGTATTTCTATTTCATTCTGACTTCACTTTATCATTTTATAACGGGCAGGCGATGGTGTAGTCGTAAAGGGCCAAGCATATGGAATTCGTAGTATAAGGGTGGATGGAAATGATGCACTTGCTGTTTATAGTACTATTCGCGCAGCTCGGGAAATGGTCATACATGAGCAGAAGCCCGTATTGGTCGAGGTGAAACTGGAACCCTTTTTTCTCTCGTTATTCAATTGTTCGTTTCTCTTACACATCTGGAACGTTTACACAAAATTATAAGTCGTCTACTATTTATTTTTTGGATCGTTAGGCCCTCAGTTATCGAGTAGGACACCACTCTACTTCCGATGATTCCACCAAATACCGGCCAGTAGATGAGATCGAACACTGGAAAACAGCGAGGAGCCCCTTGGCTAGATTTCGAAAGTGGGTTCACAAAAACGGTTGGTGGACAGATGATGAGGAATCCGAGCTTCGTGGAAGCATCAGGAAGCAGGTCGAATATTTCATCAGTGCTGCATATTTTTATATAAATCTTTTCATATTTGCATAAACGCGTTTGATAAAGCTATTAAATAGCACCAGACATTATAAAGAAATGAATTGTAATAGCCAATCTTGCATTGTTCTGCGTGCAGCTACTGAACGCAATTCAAGTGGCAGAGAAGACGGAGAAACCCCAGCTTGCAGAAATGTTTTCAGATGTCTACGATAATCTTCCATCGAATCTTCACGAGCAAGAGAAATCTCTTAGAGAAACCATTAAACGACACAGGCAAGATTACCCTACTGATGTGCCTCTATAAATGATTCTGAAGGAAATTTCAACTGTGAATCAATGACAGTAGACCTAATCCATAGCTATACTATGTAGAACAGAATTGCAAAATCTAGTGTTGTAGCACCGTACTTGCTGTGATCTGTCCCTCGGTACTCTCTTGAGTAGTATCATATTAAATTTGTCTTCCATGTTAGTGTCACTTCAGTTATCCTATGCACGACGAGTTTTGCTAGTTTTTAATATGCTACAACCATGCAGATTTTTAGAGTCGAGCTTATCAAACTTGTATTAAGCAATTAAATTTGTTTTATCGACTAGAGAAACTAGTGATTTTTTGAATTAGCTCATCCTTGCGAGATCACAACCCTTTGTCAACAATAGGGGTGAAATTGCAATCACCCTAAACTTTGAGGACAAATGTGCAACATTTCTCAAATTAAAATACCATCTTCATGTCGTTTGAAGCACAATATGCAAATATATTTTCTGCGATCAAGATGATGAAATCAGAGGTAGAAATACTTCATAACTTGTTAAAATAAGCTCAGGGTGTGTTTGATTGCAAGGGTGGAAAATTGGTGGAAATAAAATGTTTTACAGGGAAAAGATTTGCGTAGAAAATGTTTTGTAGAGAAAATGATTTTAAGTGTGTTTGATTGGTATAATATTCCACCTAGAAAATTTTTAAATTTTGCGTTCGTTTGGCTTTGTTTTACATGAAAATTGTCTACTAAAGTGATAATTTTTTCCACAATCGATTATAAAATTTGTTTCCATTGCCAAAAAGTAAAAAAAAAAAAAAATTATTTCCTAAAAAATCATTTTTTTATCAAAGTTTAGTTTAGTATTCGTTTGCATCAAAATTTTCCATGAAAGTGAATTTTTTTTTTATACTTGGTTATGAAATTTGTTTCCAATATCCAAAAAAATAAAAAAATAAAAAGCAGTCAGAACACAGAATTAATTTTCCCACCTAAAAGGTGGGAAAATCCTTTCCTTACACGCAGGGAAATTGGCGCGTAGAGGGAAAAAGAGTGGCCCATTTTCCATGCCAAATTGTTGCTGTCAAACACTACTAAAAGGGAAAAGTTGGAAAATGTTTTCTTTTTCTACCCATTTTCCATGCTATCAAACACACCCTAAAAGTCTTGTCTATTACAGTGTTGCGTCATGTCTAATGCTCCGTAAAATTTTCATATTTTCAGTTCAAGAAGTACGACCATGAAAATAAAATTACAATATCATTAAAATTGAATGAAATGTCCTAGATAATGTAAACATTGAGGGGTATAATGAAAGAACTGGATAAACCAAACAACATGCCATGATTAAGACCACTACATAGAGATCAATTACACAAGCTTCTTTGGTCAAACACGAAACGAGGTACTTGAAATAACATTGGCAAATAAACAAGAGCAAAGGAAAGAAAAACTTAGCAACAACTGCTGGTAGATGCATCAGATTCCGGAGGTTTCTGTTTGAAGATGTTCTTCTTGACACCACTAGAGCCTTCAGCCAAGAGACTCGGAGTTTCCAAAATCTGATAATGTAAGTTAATGCCGAATACATTAACAAGAACAACAGAGAGTTCTACTAAGCTTAAAAGAAAGTAAAGTAACTCTTTTTTCTACAAAACTTGTTTGGATAACTTACTTTCGTTTTAAGTTTAAAATTTATGTTTTTTAAAAGTAATTCTTCCTGTCAAAATAAGTAGCTTTTTTCCAACTTTCAACAATAAAAGACTTATTTATTTCAAAGCTTACTTATTTACTTATAAGTAAATTCACTTGTACCATATACTTTTTATACTTTTAGCCAAACATGCTCAAGGTTCTTACATATGTGGCACGGGTGCTGCATTTTTTATGCCAACATTATCCTTTGATGCGGGTAACACAAGCACAGCATAACTCAATTTGACAAGTCTTAATCAAATATTTAACTTTGGCAACATCTGGCAAATAACAACTTGATGGTTGAAAAATCTAACGTTACAAAATGATGCAGATGTGTATGAACATATAAGACTACATTTTATATGTTGCACTTGCATCTAATTGTTATTAATATTTCAGCTGAAGGGTTGTCAAAAGCAAGGTTCAATATTTCTCTCACAATTGACGAAGAAAATATGCAAATAAAGCTCTTTGTCTATGTAAATTTTTGCCATGGTATTTCTAAAAAATTATCTGAGAAAATAACCTGTCTAGGTTCCTACTTAGCCAGCCCCGAATAAAGGAGAAATATTGTGGCAAGTTGACAACTAATGTAACATTTTGTCACATCTATTATATAATTTGATTGGAACTTTGTTGATGTGTCCTTTACAAAGGACGAAATATATAATACCCCAGATCTATTAAGATTGGAAAATAGTTAGCTAAGGTCTATCCTACGAGCGATGCGGCACATATCTTTTACCCTTAATTCATCCTTTAATCTGGTGGCGAAACCTTATCTCAACACATATCTTTTACACTTAATTTATCCTTTAGTCAACAGGCAGATAGATAATCATGCAAGGATTATTAGGTGCTGAGATCCTAACGACATAGCATAGGTTACTGGCAATTAATTGACCCGACCAAGACACATGATTTCTATTTCAACTAGTGGGTCATTCATTAGACCCCAATTCTATATAAAATTTTAACAAAAAAAATGATTTACATATATAAATACAAGCATAAGTTTACAATGCATTGCATAACAGAAAAGCATGGGTATCTGCATAAAGTTGATTTCCTGTTCACACTCATTGCATCTATTTTATGGTATATTATTTATGTAGAGCTCATGAAAGGTTATTACTTAAAACACTTGCTGGCTTCTGCTAAATCATATTATTTATGTAGAGATCAAGAAAGATTATCACTTAGATACTCGCATATCAGCAATCACAGGTCAAGGACCCAAAATCAAAGATAAATACTCCAAATAATATGGAGTCAGTAGATAGGTTAGATTGGGCCGGGCCATCTCCCTAAGGCTAAATAAATCACAGTGTGCAAGAAACCCAAACTAATAAAAGCAGGCAAACAGCCCACCCAAAACATGCATGTAGGTGGATTCATAACCAAGCACAGACAAAAGATCAATGGGGTGGAAGAAAAATCATACGAAAATGCACGGTTACCATACTCACCTTCAAAACCAGTTCCTCGAAACATTGCTCCACATTGACCCTAGTTTTGGCACTGCATTCAATGAAGAGGCACCCATACTCCCTTGCAAAGTCAATTCCCTCTTTTTTGCTAACAGTCCGTTCACTATCCTGCAAAGTATTCTAGATGTGATGGTAATTTGGGACATTTGGTTCAGAACTGTAACGTGTAATTCAAATACAAAGAAAGCACCTCGCATTACGGGCAAATAGAGGAAACATAACATGGGATCATAATATCATGAGGGAATATGAATATCTAGGTAATACCACTAAAAGATACCTTATCAACTTTGTTGCCTACGAGCATCTTGATACAGTCTTGATTTGTTGAGTAGAGGTCAATTTCTTTAGCCCATATATCAGAGAGATTAGTGAATGTTTCTCGCCGTGTCACATCATACACTGTTTCATAATAAACGGTTAGGTACGCAAAACGTACAAAGGCTTTTGATAGATCTGAGAAGAGAACAAAACTGAAAGTAAGAGAATCACTATATCACTTGAAAACAGAAATCAGGAAAAATAGATTGCATGATACCTTGTAAATGTGTATGCCTGTAGTATAATGTGAAATGAACGCTGCATAATGCAACGTACATAAATTGAAAAATAAATCAAGCAACTGATAGGCATAAAACTGGACGTGCAGGCTGAAAAAACAAAGGACATATACGAGAACACAACAAACTTGCAAGTAAGTTATTCTAGAGAAACCATTTAAAAGCGAAAATTGGATTGAATAGATTTGATATGATCTTGCAGTGTGTGAATGTCTATCATTAATGTCCTAAAATGCAAGACTACGCTAGGGCTGGACAAAACTCCTGAACCGAACCAGAACCGAACTGAATCGAGTCGTTCTTCATAAGTTAAATACCCGAAAGGGTATCTGAATCGAGAATCGATGGGTTCGGTTCGGTTCGGTTCTCGGTTCTAGAATCGAATCTAAATAATTTTTAAATTTTTTTATATTGAATTAATTAAATTATTTTAATATTTTCTAAACAAATTAGAAAATTAACTAATTTAGTTGAACAATTTTTAGTTTATTTATATTTATTAATTGTGTTTTTTCAATTATACTTGTAGAGTTTCTTAGTATGACAAATCAAGCAATTGATAATTAAATCAAATAGTTGGTAAGTATTATCAATACTTAAAAATATTTTATTTTTATAACTTTTAATTTATATTTCATTTTTTTATGTAGGCTAATTGAAACAAAGGAATTATTGATATGGATCATCGATATTTTAGTATTAGTGTCTACTTTTTGGTATTTATATACATTGAATTAATCTTATTGGACAACTTGTTATTTATATGTTTTTAAATTGGACTATATTAATTTGTAAAAGTTACGAATGAACGTGTCATTAGTTGTATTTATGCAGTATTGCTGTAAATGTTAAAAAATTTAATTATGGTACGGAACGAAACCAAACCGAATCCGAACCCGAACAGTTCTATAATTATATTTGGACCCGACGATTCCATTTATTAAATACTCGAAAATTTTGGTTCGGTTCTGAAGAAAATTTTGGTTTGGTTATGATCTTTTCAGAACCGAACCGAATCGAACCGAATGGGATCATGTACAGCCCTAGACTACGCCATGCAACTAAAAGACAGACAACTAGGTATCTATCTAAATGGCATAAGCAGGAAGCTTGATTGGGGGGAGGGGGTATGGGACCCAAAAAGAAAATAAACATCTATTTAAACATCATGCGGAAAGACTGTGAATTGGTGGTGATTATAGACGAACAAAGACAAAAATGCTACCATAATAACCTCTGCTTAATCACTTAAATCAGCCATTTCATGTTTCCACCCAAATTTCCTAGTATTTGCACGGCCGTAACACTACCTTCAAGAATGAACTCTCAGGCATGACCAACTGACTAGAGCCAATATATTACTTTAGCAAAAATTACTTTAATTAACTTCGATTCTCCAGTTGTAATATCATAAGAGATGCTACTTTTCATTCGGCAGACTGGAGTGTACGACTTGACTTGCTACTCTACATGATGCAGCTTTTGAAAGGAAATTCTATCAGAAGAAATTTAGGATACACAAAACAAAAAAAAATCAGTGTAGAGAAGGAAATACCAAATGGAAAGAACATACCCATAATGATTCCTTGAGCTCCTCTGTAATATGAACTGGTCAAAGTCCTGAATCTTTCCTGTCCAGCTGCAAAATGAAAAATTAGATTTAGCATATCATCTAAGATATGTAGTCCATCAAGCAAAATAAGTAAACTACTAGGCTTATAGTATACATCATCACATGAAGCTGCAAAGACTTGGAAAAAAGGAAATTTTCAATAAGAGCATAGGTGTGATGAACAGCCGTAAACCCGCACTAAACTAGAAAGCAATACAAGTTAACAGATTCCACTATAGTCAGATTCAGAGGAAAAGAAACTAAAAGGGACAGAGAAAGCACAGCAATTTCTGCTCCTTCAATATTGGTATACACTATCATCTTCGCATCAATGTGCAAAGAGAAGAAGATAGCAGAATGTGATTTGGAAGAAGAAATTTGCAGGAAAACAAAATCTAGGAAGATAAAAGAATATATACACATTACACAGTTGTAAATTCATGTTTTTTATTTCAAATACATTATATGACATTTTCACCTGTATCCCAAATTGCGAGTTTCAATTTTTTCCCTCCAGCAGTAATGTGCTTTACTTTGAAATCTACTCCTGTTTAAACCGAACAAATAAAATTATAAAGTCCAACATAAAACATTTAAGAATAATTAAATTGATAATACTTATCTACAAGAACAGCATTACAACAATAATTTGCACACAATTGTTCCACTATAATATGCGCCCTTAAAGAATGAAGTATGCAAATGTGCATAACTGTATAAAGATTTAGGTCATAAGAGTCGACAGATACAAGTAGGGGTAGAATTTTGAATAAAAATATCTCTCTCCTACTAATGTAACACCGGCGGAAGGCTGGCCTATCTCCTTCCAATTGTATTCTATTTTATGTTAACAGACAAGGAGGTACGCACTAATGAACTCTATTCTAAGAAAAAAAAAGTTAATTGAACATTTGAATTCTCGAATAAAAGGCCAACCAATAACACAGCCAATGCACAAACCCTGGCTCCAATCTGAAAGTGTCACCAACAAGTAAATTCCATCCCACACTACTTCAGATGAACTGATTGGTCATAATACTTTGCACAACATTAAAAGGTCTTCTCTCAGATCACCCATACCTCCAAATTGGCAATTAGCAATTTCAATCAAACTACCCATTTAGGTTGAAATTTACGAAACCAACGAAAACCCACACACTCCCACATATATGTATTTAAATGTTAGACTGCGTTATTTCTCAAGCTCTCATCATGATCCTACGGTCCTACCCGGAACAAATTTCACCGCATTCGCCAACATATTCAATATTCCGCATTTATATTTAAATCACATTATATAAACATGCATACATTCCAATAATATGCAATTGCATACAAAATTAAGAGAGAACGATAGATTTACCAATGGTCGGAGAGAGATCCTCGAAAGTATCAGAAGTGAAACTGAGCAGAAGACTACTTTTCCCAACCCCAGAATCTCCAATCAACAACAGCTTAAACAAATAATCGAATTCCGGAGGCGATGATAATGATGACGACGATGATTCCATGTTTTTCTCAATTTTCAAATCCCTGTAATCATAATTTCCAATCAATTAGTAAATACTACAAAAAATAATATCAAAAACTGAAAAAGAAAAAAAAAGGAAAAAGAAAAATCGACAGATAAAGAGAAAGAGGACCCACGATTGAATTTGTTAATGGTTTAAGAACAAGATATAGCAGATCTATATTCAACACTTTCAAATGTAAAAATAAATATATTAAAATACTGTGTAGAAAATTTTATTACTGTTCATAACTATAAATTGATCACTTCTATTGAGCGTAAAGATCTGAAGAAATGAAAGGAAACAGAGAATATGCTTCTTCACGGCGGCAATGGCGGATATATAAGCAGACACCCCTCACCTTTTTTATAATATCAAAAACACCCCTTCGTATTTTAAAAATATTATTAATTTCTCTGATTTATCACATACATCCTTGTCACATTTTGAGAATGATATATAATTTTTTCTATAATTAATTTTTATTTTATTTTATTTCCCTTTATTAATTACAGACACAATCCTAAACATGCATGCTCGTGAAAATTTATAACTAAAATTTGATAATAAATAATTTAAAGTTTTAATTAAGTCTATATATGTTACACAGAAATGATCTAATGAGCACCGGTGCTCTTCTTATCCTAAGCACCGATGAGTTGGCACATTAATTTATTGGTGGATAAAGATTTTGTGAGTTCCAATCCACCAATGAATTAATGTGCCAACTCATCGGTGCTTAGGATAAGATGAGCACCGGTACTCATTAGATCATTTCTGATATGTTACATATTCATAACTTAAATATTAATAAATAAAATTATCAATAAATTTTATTATTTATATTACATAATAGATTACTACGTTAATGTAATATATTAATCCTTGCATTATTTCAAAATAAATAAATAAATATGATTAAAATCTAAATTATGCCATACGAGCCCGATATATAATATATCAATTTATATTCTTATAGTTTACTTTGAACAATCAAAATTCAACTAATTATATATATTTCTTTACAAGAACATTTGAGATATATCAATTTCAATTTAAATTATTTTGGATGATTTCTTCTTAGAGATCCTTATCACCCTCCTTGAGCCCACGTCTTCATTACTGGAACTCATTGTTTTGGAGTTACAAATTCTCTTCTTCCAAGAGCAATACTTAGTGTACTGCCCTTTACTTTTCTTTCAAGAATGAAACCCTTTTGTCAAGGGGAATATCAACCGGATATTCAAGCAACTTTTTAGTGGGGAAGCTCGTGGTTTAAGCAAGTTCCCATAGACGGCGCCAATCTATTAACCTCGAAAAATAGCTCGGACACGTGGCCAAAAGGATAAGTCTTCAAGTCAGCTCTTCTTGTACACGTAGCACGCCGTTAGTCACTCGTGGCCTCTCCCGGAGGGGGTGGGAGAGGCCGCAAGCACTACGACGGTCAAGTCAGTTTAATATTCAACCGGAAAAGGGTTCGTCGACGGTGGAACACTCGCGGAGAAGTGGTTGATCAAGTGTGTATAAATATATTGAAAGTCTTTTAGAGTTAAAAAGACTAGAATGCTTAGGATTAGAATGGGCACCTTTTTTCATTATGGAGAGGGGGTATTTATACTAAGCATGGGAAGAGGAGAGCCGTCGGATGGTAGGACACGTGGCTTCAGATCCTGAAGGGTCGTTCTCTCCTAGGCGTCAATAAGCGTTGCAGCATTGTAGAAGCGGAGTGTGGGTATTTGCATCCACTGAGTACTTGTGGATGAGTCCGGTTCATTCGCTGAAGCATGTTCAGTTCGTTCCTTATGCAATCATCTCGGTATGTACAATCAGCTCGTCCCACGTATAATCACCTCATCCCATGTACAATCACCTCGGCCCATGTTCAATCACCTCGGCCCATGTTCAATCGCCTCGGCCGACGCGTGGCTTGGGCCACGTATACGGAAATGTGGCGGGCGAGGTGGCGGGTCGACACAGGCCCGTAACAACTAGAATTGTCGAGTGTCGAATCACCCATCCTTATTTAGGGCTAGGCGATGTCGCTTGGGGTTTTTAAATCCATTTCTTGACGAGGAGGAATGCTTCGACCTTTGATTTGTTACACTTTTTCTTATTGTCGTTGGCATGCTTGCGTGAGGTCCTAAATATGTAAGAAAGAAGCATTTTCACGACTCGTATTGGTTCTATACACATTGAGATAGTTGGGACTATATCTACGGATCCCTGACCTCCATAACAGGGGACCTTGAATAGTCTTTTTGGAGTTTCTAAAAATGAAAAAATTAATTTTCAGCTAGCCATTACCCGTTGGGAAAAATTCATAAATAAGAGTTTGAGTATAACTCATTTCAAAATTAAGATAAAATGTTTAAAATTTCAAAAATCGGATATTTATTAAATTTTATTTCTGAAATAATTAATTTAAAATATATTTCATAAATTAAATATAATGTCACAATTTTTTTACAATTTGGTTACAAATTGGTCACAAATTTATCAAATTAATAGTCACATATTATTTATTGGTCATAAATTACAAATTATATTAGTGTCAACTTATGTCATGGTCACAAAATATCAAATTAATTGGCTACAAATTATGTTTAGATCACAAATTAACAAATTTTTAAGTCGAACATTATTTATTGGTCACAATTGATCTATTTCATTGGTCACGAACAATCAAATCATTTGTGACCACCATCTCACCACTACCACCAGTCAAAACCACTATCGATAGAACCACCACCACCATCTCCGATAGCAAAACCATCATTTCAAACACAACAACCACCTCCACCACCACCACCAGCCTACCACTCCACAACTACGACCCCCACCAAAAAAATCCCCTCATCTATCGTCGGGCACAATCTTAAATAATTAGTCACAAACACTCTTACACCACACCACCCACCCACCCACACACAACCACAAACCACCGTGCCGCCACCAAATACATCGTTGACACATCCCACACCCACAATCAGCGACTTCAACAACCACCGACCATCTCTACCTTTATTTGCATCTCCAATCAACCATCACATCATCACTACCACCGCCTGCTAGAATCCACCATCTCATACAACACTACCACACCACAGCCACCACCCCACTAACAAAACCCAAAACCCGCAACAACCACCAACAAAAAACACACCAAAACTTTGGTAAAGCAGCAAATCAGAGAAATCACCACAAAATATTGCGGTAACTGCGGCATAGTGTCCCGATGGTATAGCCCATGAGTGTCGCACGCAACTGCACAATGCCATAGCAGCGTGGTGCCGCTTCGAGCCACACACAATGACTGTTAAAGGCCGTTTCGCTCGACGATAGCACGCTATTGTCGCGAATTGAGGATGGAAGATACAGGATGGAGGAGTGAGAGGATAAGAGAGTGAGAGAAAGAAAGTAGAAGCGGTGGTGGCACATGAAGGTAGCGATGGTACCTGGCTACGCCATCGACAGAGAAAATGGGGAAAGGGATGAGCAAAATGGGAGAGAGACGGAGAAGAGGGAAATTGCTAGATAGAGAGGAGAGAGTGTAGAGAATATAGAGAGAAATTTATGGTTTGAGAGTTAGACGGAGTGTATGGGGTGTTTTAATTAATTTAATTTTATAATATTATTATTAATATTAATAGATAAATAAGTATTTGATTTTTGAAAAAAAATTCTTTAAATTTGATCTTTGAATTGTGCATCTTAAAATTCTGGTTAAGTGTAATTTCCACATACCACTTTCCTGACAATCCACTCACACAGTCCAATCACTCTACTCTGACTAAGGCTTTCTTTATTTTCAATAAGCTAGGCAATAGGTAATATTCCTTAGAGGTTCAATCATCTTAATTCAATTCCAATAATGGGATCCTTTTCTATCAGATAAGAAGGGCAATAGCCTAAGAGTCGAAGTCGCCTGTTAATCCAATGTAGGTCGATTCAACTCCTTGACTAGTGCCTGATCAGGTCTAGCCATGGTCTCAAAGGGTTGACACCGTCGTCACTACTTCCCACAAAAAGAGGATAATAATTCATGGCCAAAACCTACTACAGGAAGTAAGCATCAAATTCAAATTGCTCACCTTTCTCGAGAACCTAGTAAACAACCTGACCCACAACAGTGAAGCACGAATGTTAGATAACACTGTTGGTTGACCAATAAAGGCTAAAAAGGATAAGATCCTCTTTTCTGTTCTTTTCATTTTTTGAATTTGAAAAGGCGGAGGGGATGAAAGGAAAATAAAGGGATTAGCAATATTGTGAACTTCCTCACGTCCCACAAAATGCACTCGCATTTGTGTCCAAAACTGGTTTTATCCAATACTTGGATAACTATGTTTTCCTAATGTTGTTAATCAATGTCATTCCCATCTGTTGTTAATGTTGGAACAATGGATAAAATCAAGGCACAAGAAATTAAGGTATACAAGGTTTTACACAAACCCTATCTATAAACCCTAAACACTCAAAACGAGCAATTCTCTTCTCACCAGAGTCCTCGTACTTTTTCAGGTTTTGCCATCCATCAAAAAGGTCAATGGAGATTATATCCAATTTTCAAATACTGAAACAAAAAGTGAAAAAGATTTGATGCCATTGTTTTTTATACTGGCTACAGAAGCATAATGAGAAAGTGGTTCAAGGTATTTGAATTTAGTATATGCTTATTCATTTTCCTTTTTGTTTGCCCGAAAATAAATGGATTCACTGCTACTTACAAGTTTTTCCAAGAACACGAGCAAGAGTTGTGAGAGATTATTTTCGACACATTCCGACTGCAAAGTACTATTTGGAAACTAGTTTCCAAGATGTATTAGTTTACACATTGGAATAAATTGCTTGTTAATAAAAGAATTTAATGAGCTGCTTCTACAAATGTGACTAAAAGAATTTCCTCTTTCAATTCTTTTTTGCTTCTGATTCTCTTTCTTTTCAAGAGATTCTCTTTCTTCTTGGGTAACCTCTTTCTCTTTCTCTTTCTCTTCAAAGACAAAAAACAGAAAATTGAAAATGATGAAGACGAATTTGAACTCTTTATTACTTGAATTTTCAATTTTTTTTACAGAGCCACCTAATACACCTATTTATACTAGAGAATGATATACATACAATTATCACAATCAATTCTTTAACGGTGGTAACATGCTCCATGAATCAAATCCCTGAAATCAAGGATTGTTGGTGAAGCTGAAGGCGAGTCAGTTGGAGGAGGTGTACTGCCATATTCCCCTTCCTTCAGAATTCTGGTAAGGTAAAGTCGCACTTCTTGTTTTACGTTTTTCTCTTCACTTGGCTAATTGCTTCTTTAGTCCTTGCCTTCTCGTTGGATGCATTTTGGTCCTCTGAATTTTTCTTTTCTAACAGCCCCCTTCAAGCTGGAGGTAATCTCTGTAACTCCAAGCTTGCTTCGTAAATATAGTTGTCTAGAGTTCAACAACGGTTCGGTCAGGATGTCTGGAATTTGATCTGTTGTTGGAACATAGCTGATTGTGAGTTGTTTGGCTAATACTTTATCACGAACAAAGTGCACATCAAGTTCAATGTGCTTGGTTCGTGCATGATAGACAAGGTTGGAAGCTAGAACACTTGCTCCTAGATTATCGCATCGGATTCTGGGAATTTCTGTCTGATTAATGCTAAGTTCATGTAATAAAGACTAAATCCGCACAATTTCTGCAGTGGTATGAGCTAATGTCCTATACTCCACCTCAGTGCTAGACCTTGCCACAACTTGTTGCTTTTTAGAACACCAAGAGATTAAGTTCCCTCCAAGGTATACACAATACCCCACAGTAGACTTCATGTCATCCAAGCATGAGGCCCAATCTGCATCACCATAGGCAATTATGTTGAGATCCTGTGTTTCTTGGATTATCAGTCATATATCAAGTGTTCCCTTGATGTACCCGAACAATCGTTTCAATAGGTTCCAATGTGCATCAGTAGGACATTGAAGATATTGGTTGATTCTATTTACTGCAAACGTTATAATAGGCCTAGTATGCTTTAGATATTAGAAAGCTCCTACATCACTTCAAAACTCAGTAGGATTCTCTAAAATCCGTCCTTCAGTTTTGGCAATTAGTTTCCCAGCAGCCATTGGTGTAACACTTGGTTTCAGGTTTTCAAAACCAAACCTTTTTAAAGTATCAATAGCATATCATTTTGGTGTCATATGTAGACCAATCTCATCTCTGTAAAACTCAATTCCCAGAAACTTCTTCAGGCTTCCCATATCTTTCAGTGCAAAACTTGTATTCAACCTTTCAATTAACTTCTGTACTCTTGTAGTGCTGCTTCCCGTTATCACGATATCATCGACATAGACTAGCATATAGATCATTGACTCTTAAGTAACCTGATAAAAACTGAGTTGTTAGCCTTTGATTGCATAAGTTCCCAACTCAGCAATGTCTCTTTCAGTGTATCATGCCAAGCTCTAGGAGCTTGTTTAAGCCCATAGAGAGCCTTGCTAAGTTTGCACACAAACGATGGTTTACTTTGATCAACAAAGCCTTGAGGTTGTTCCATGAAAACCGTTTCTTCCAATTTGCTATTGAGGAATGCATTGTTGATATCTACCTACCTTATTTCCCAGCCGTTCGACATAGCTATTGTGAGAATGATCTTCAAGGTTGGTGCCTTAGCTACTGGGCCAAACGCTTCATAATAGTCAATGCCTGATGTCTGCAAGAAGCCTTACGCCACTAACCTGGCTTTATATCTCTGAATTTCTCCATTTGTATCATGCTTCAATTTATACACCCATTTGCAACCTATTACCTTCATTTTAGACTTTGTAGGAAACAACACCCAGGTGTTATTTCTTATCAGTGCTTCATATTCTTCCTTCATAGCTTGGTGCCATTTTTCACTTCTTAAGGCTTCATGAACACTCACTGGTTCTATCTCATCAATTGAGCTTGTAGTAACATCACATAAATTTTTGGTTTAAAGATTCCTGCCGTAGACCTGGTTACCATAGGGTGTTCTGTTAACTTTTTGTTTTCTGGTATAGAGGACTCATCTCTCAACCCATTTCTGTGTGCTGAAGACTCAGCTTGAACATCAGTCTGTGTGCCATTTCGTTCAGTCTGTTGCATAACAGATCCTTTATCATTTTCCAACACCCTCATTTTCAGCAAGAGGCTCTTGTACAAGTTCTTCTGTGAGGGGGATTATATCAGTAGGTTCTGTGATTCCTCTGTAAGGATTTAGCTCAGATGAATTAGTGGGTAGCTTGTAGGAACTGATTTCATAAGGTAGATGGTAAGGAATGATGGAAGGATACTTGTCTGAAGATTTTTTGTTGAGAAAGCCACTTTGGAATGGAAATGAGTTTTCATCAAAGATGACATGCCTGGATATATAAATTCTACCACTAGGACTTAAGCATTTGAACCCTTTGTGAGATAAACTAGGACCTAGATAGACACATTTCTGGGAATGAAAATCAAATTTATGCCTTTGGTATGGTCTTAGGCAAGGATAACAGGAGCATCCGAACACTTTAAGTAGTTGATAATCAATGCAGTGCTTAAATATAAGTTCATATGGTGATTTGTGTTGAAGAGTCAGACTAGGCATCCTATTTATGAGGTATGTTGCAGTTAAGAAAGCTTCCCACCAATAATAGAGAGGCATATGTGCTTGGGATAGCAAGGTCAATCCAGTCTCAGTGACATGTCCATGTTTTCTCTCGACTCTTCCATTTTGTGCTGATGTATGTGGGCAAGAATATCTTAGTTCAATCCCTGATTCAAAGGCTATTTTATCTAAGCTTTTATATTCTCCCCCCATGTCTGATTGAACTGTTTTAATCTTCCTTTCAAACTGATTTTCAGCAAGGTTCTTAAACTGTGTAAAGCAGTGGATAACTTCAGACTTGTGTTTTAGAGGATAAATCCAGGTATACCTAGTACAATCATCTACAAAGAGAACATAGTACTTAAATCCTGAGGTAGAATTAATAGGGGCTGGACCCCAGATCAAGTGGCATTTTAGCATGAGATAAAGACAATTTAAACGGCAAGGCATGTGATTTGCCAATTTGACATGCTTCACATAAAGGAATTTTTCTATTACTGATAAAGTTGAGTTTGTTACAAGTTTTCAAAAACTGAAGTAGCACAGAAGCAGGAGGATGTCCTAATCTTCTGTGCCAGATTTCAATTTGTGATTCAAGGGCATTATTGTCGGTAGAGGTTGCAAATTCAGATGAACTTGTGTAGAGGATGGACTGAGATTTGTTTAGGTGATGACTGATAGGACTTGTTTTCTGATTTCTTGTGTCATGGTAGGGCAGATTCAACCGATATAATCCACCTCTATGCTTCCCCTGCACTAAAGCCTTCCTTGTTGATAGGTCCTTCACAACACAATTGTTAGGATAAAATTCAACTGAGACATGGTTATCAGATGTAAGCTTGGAAATACTTATGAGATTCTTTCTGATTTTAGGCACATGTAGTAGTTTATTTAAAGCAAGTCTTTTACCAGTTTCAATATCAAAAAACTTTGAGCCAACATGTGAAATTTGTAGTGAAGTGCCATTACCTACAATCATTTTTTCCTTACCTCTATATTCTTTTGCTTCAACAATGTTGTCCTTATCAGTAGTTACATGGTGTCTAGCTCCAGAATTAACATACCAGCCATGATCCTCAACTGAGCTTGGATTTGTAATGTAAGCAGATGGATGACGATTGGAAGTCTAATCAGTAGGCCTTTTCCCATAAATTTTTCATCAAATCTGTTGTAGCACCACGCAGCAGTGTGATTACTCAGCCCACATATCTAACAAGGATTTCTTACCTCATTTGTTCTTCCAAACTTGCCTCTGCCTCTTGTTCTTCCTGTGAAATTTGAGCCTATAACACCTCTGTTTCCTCTTCCATTGTATGAATTTGTATTCTGGAAGTTCCTTTGAGTGATATTGATTGAACCAAAGTTGGTTCTAACTTGGCTAAGGTATTCCAGTCTGCTCTCAAATGTTACGAGTATGGAGGATAGCTCATGCTAAGAAATACGTTCCTTGCTGTTGACTTGCACCACGATTGGAGTGTACTCTTCATCAAGCCCAGCTAGGACCTGAGTTACCAAGTCAATATGTTCTATTTTTTTTTCCTGCTATTTCAAGATTATCAGCAAGCTGCTTGACAGTGCTGAGATAGTGGTCCATAGACATGGACCATTTCCTCATTCTTTGTAATTCAGATGTGAGAAAGGTCACTCTAGACCTATTTAGGATTCCATAATTCTCATTTATGGCTTTCCACAGTTCACTTGAGCTATTACAACCCATAACATGCATCACAATGTCAGATGTCATCAAGGAATATAACCATCCCATTAGTAGTTGGTCAATAGACATCCATCTAGAATACTCAGGACTAGGGAAAGTCCTAACCATGACTCCCGTCTCAGTTGAGATCTGAACATCTACAGTCTGAGGGGGACACTCATTGGTGCCCAGTAAATATCCTTCTAAGCCATGACCCTTACAGTTGGCATTATAACATTTTTCCAAAGCAGGAAGTTATCTCTGTCAAGCTTAACAGAGGCTGCTTGAGTCAAGTTCATTCCAAAGGGAGTAAAATTACTTCCAAGAGTTGGAACTTGAGGTGGGCTGAGATTTGTGGTGTCTGGGTTTGTGGAGCTTGAGTCCGATACAGGGGGTAATACATTAGCCATGATTTTGGCTCTGATACCAAGATAAAAAACAGAAAATTGAAGATGATGAAGACGAATTTGAACTCTTTATTACTTGAATTTTCAAAATTTTTACAGAGCCACCTAATACACCTATTTATACTAGAGAATGAATTACATACAATACATACAATTATCACAATCAATTCTTTAACGGTGGTAACATGCTCCATGAATCAAATCCCTGAAATCAAGGATTGTTGGTGAAGCTGAAGGCGAGTCAGTTGGAGGAGGTGTACTGCCATATTCCCCTTCCTTTAGAATTCTGGAAAGGTAAAGTCGCACTTCTTGTTTTACGTTTTTCTCTTCACTTGGCTAATTGCTTCTTTAGTCCTTGCCTTCTCGTTGGATGCATTTTGGTCCTCTGAATTTTCTTTTCTAACATTCAAGAGATTCAACATATGATTCCATCATTTTCTCCTCCTCCTGAACCTGCATTTACATATACTTATTAAGCATGCAAGACTCCAATATATATTATTTATAATTTAGATTATTTAAATAAATTTGCAGTCTACTCCAGCTCTTTTTTTGCCGTTATTTTTGGCCTATCACTTAGTATTAGGGGCGGCACAGGTCATGTTCGGGCCCAACCCAACCACCAAACCGTCATGTTTTTGGTGAATGTGATTGAAAATGATCGTGGAAAAAAATAATTTTAATAAAAGGAAGTTGCTACCATTCTTATAATTGTATCCAACTCTAAATCTATCGCTATTAAAATTTTAAATTATTTAAAAATTATTTTATTCATTCACATTATATTTCAACAATATCCTTATTAAATTCATTCATTTTTATTTTTTTTATAACCGTGGATGTTCGGGTTAATTTGAGCGCACCTCAACTAATCCCACGAGACTCTGAAGTTTACTAAATTCATTCATTTATATGCTATATATTCACACCTCTTTTATAGATCTATCCCACCTCTGAAATTATTGCGGTTAACTTTAGTGTAGTGTGAAGCAATTCCAACATGGCTGTCTAGGTCCTTGAGGGATTAATAGCAAACAATTTATTTTTTTATTTTTTGTGCAGGATCCTCTTATTTGTGCTTTGGCTGTGAGGACTATGGGGTGCATTCGTGTTGATAAATAAGTAAATAAAACACCTCATCAATAAAATCATCCACTAAGTCAGCATCTTTAGCGCAATTCGGCATTTCGGCATCAATCAAAGGGAAGTGACCGAGAATAAGGCAAGGCAAAGCGCCCGATAATATAGCAGAGAGTGTTGTGGACAATAAATTATTTCAACCACAAGTGCATTCTGTAACGACACCATTCCCGTTCACACATTATCCCATTGCAAGCCCATTATCCTGCCCAAGTTGGATACCTCCATCATCATCAAATGTTATAAACATTTCACAAGGTAAAAAAAGCGGACAATCATTTAATCACATTTCATGTTCTCATTTATTGTAGGTGAAGCCATGTCGTACTACCATCCCCATTTACTGGACCAAGATGGCTTAGGCAACTGATGGTGGTTTATAAAAGGTTTGTAAGGGGGTTAACAAAGGTATTTTTTATATGTGAGGGGGTTTTTTTTCTTCTGTGCATTTGTTTCATTGGACTGTGAAGCATTGTGAGTTAACTAGTTTGATTAGTATTCTTTGTAGCACTTTTTGCCGTGAAGCATTGTGTCTTTTTTGGTTCAGCACTTGTTTCTTGGAAAACCAAGAAGCAAACCACAGTTTCACGTTTTTCGACAGAGCCAGAATACCGTAGTATGGGAAACACAGTCTGTGAGTTGCAATGGATTACTTATATCCTGAATGATCTTAACATTCCATTCACACTCCCTATTTCTTTATGGTGTGATAACAAGGCTTCTTTGCACATCACCGCGAATCCAGTGTTCCACGAATGCACAAAGCATTTGGAGATTAATTGCCATCTGGTTCGAAATTTGTATAAATCTGGATTCCTTCTCCCACAGTATGTTCCTTCCCATGCTCAACTTACAGACATCTTTACGAAATCTTTTACTGCTCTTCATTTTCATCGTCTTCTTTCCAAGTTGGGGTTGGGTGATTTACACCAACCACCATCTTGAGGGGGGGGGGGGATGAAGGATTATCTGATCAGCAGAGTTGATGGACCAACTGAAACCAAGTTACAGCAAACACAGCCCAATCCGTTGAGAGGCCCAGCCCAGCTTTAGTAAATAAAAGAGATAAAAACGTGTTCTACCTTTACTGTTTTAGCTCACGTTTTTACTCTACTTTCTGTTATTTTTGTTATAGCTTAGTTGTCCTCTTTTAATTGGTTTTTACGGTTTTCTCTCCATCTATATATGATGGAGATCACTTCCATTGTAGCTTGATTTTTGAACGATTAATTCACAGAATATCAATTACTTTTATTTTGTTCAAACAATAATCACAGTATAATCCTATGTGTCAAACCAATTGCCGTAACATAATGTAAGAGAGCTAAATTTGTTGTTAAAGGTTTCAATTTATCACAGCCCTCCGTGAGTTATGTTTATTATTTAATGTGTGATTTTTTTTTCTTTTTAACTTCAATACTCACTACTTGCCCCTCTAATATTCAGAAATTATTATGACATTTCCATTGGGCATTGTGTCAAAACCAATGAAGTGATATATGTAACCGTTAAACCTTTGCTTGCCAAGTTCCTCTGTTCCCTAGTAGGTAGTTATCAAGAATCTTATAACGAGTCGCTAGAACATGTTGATGGTGTTGAGGGATTGTTCAGTGACCGAACTTTGCCCGTTCTACTTCTGCAGTTACTAGGAGAGGCTTCATCAACGTTATGATTTTTTTTAGTATGTATGTTGTTTTTCATATTTACTGCATGCATTAGTTTGTGCATCATCACTTATATGTCGCCATTGAAATTTACTTGCTTGCTAACCTTGGTATTCTATATGAAATTATTCAAGTTGAAGATCATGGTCTCAGCAGCAGCTTCTTTCCATTCATAGTTGTTGAGTACGATGTTTGCACTGAGATTTATACGCTTGAGAGTAAAATAGAATTGGCTGAAACAAATTCGTTCCTCCGAGGAACTGAAAAATTAGACACACACATTCAAGCCATGGATTTCATCCATGAAATGGGATGGCTTCTTCTGATAAATAGTTTGAAGTCTAGGTTGGGGGTACTTGGATCCAAACTCACACCGTTTCCCTTTTAAATAGTTCAAGTACCTCGTGAAATTTTGTGTTGACCATGATTCGTGTGTCATTGTAAATAAACTCTTGGACATTCTTTTCAGTGGAGTAGTAGTGGGTACAGGAGAGCGGCCTTTTTTCTTCACCGAGCAGAAGTAAAAAAGCAAGTTAAAATAATTATAGCTTATTGTTATTGTTATGACATGTTTCATGAAGGGCAACCTATTTATTCTTTGCCTTACAGAGGCTATAATTTCATCCTTCCAAAAGGACCTTGATGTCTTTATTTTCCGATTTCCTTCACAATAATTGCAGTAGAGACAAAATTTATCTATATTTTTTGAGGTTTCTATCACAATTTTCGTAAATATGTATTTGTTCTTTTCAGTTGATGGTAATTTTGTATGTTACATACTCGCTTCGCTTCCCAAAAACTCATTCAACATACATCTCTCTCATGAATCCTTAATATTTAACACTAATATTACCTTCAACAAGATTCAAGCCATGCATTGCATGGCCACAACACTAGTAAATAGAAAAAGACTCGAACATTTTAGAGTGGAAGGAATTTATATATTCAGATTATCTATTTCATCAAAATTTTGATACTCGAAATGTTTTCAACCATCTCATTTAAAGTTTAACCTGATAAGAAGGAGAACAGTAGCTGATACCTCACCTGCGAAGATAACCCTGAAAAATCATTGGACGAGGCAGAAGAAGTGATTAAGGCCATTGAAAAGGTAGCAGAGGTAGTAGAAGAAGTGGCCGAGGACCTCGCTGAAGATCTTCTGGCAGGCAGAATGTTAAGAAAGGCTGTGGAATATTGCTTAAGTAGATGAGTCGCCCAATTAACCTCCTATACCGTTCTGGTTCTTGAAGTAAGGGACCTGCTTGGCTAATCAGTTTAGTCTCTTTTGGAATTGGCACTTGAGTCGGCTTCTCTCCTATTAAACCTGTATCTTGAATCAAATCAAGAATGTACTTTCTCTGATTGACATACATTCCCTCGCTACTGCGAGCAATCTCGAGGCCCAGGAAGTATTTTGCATAGCCTATATCTTTGATAGTAAAGGCTTGATCCAAGTATCGTTTGACAGCAATAACATCGTCTTCATTCGAACCAGTAACAAGGACATCATCAACGTAAACCAAAAGAATTAGGATTCTATTCGACTGATGTTTTGTAAACAGGTAGTGATCGTGTTCAGATTGGTAAAAGCCAAAGCTAAGAAGTTTTGAACAGAGTTCTGCATTCCATTGTCATGACGCTTGCTTCAAACCATATAAGCTACGTCTTAACTTACAAACCTGACCTAGTAGTGCCTTATGAAAACCATCAGGAGGCATCATATATACCTCTTCATCTAAGAATCATAGAGAAAAGCATTGTTTATATCAAGCTGATATAAAACCCATTTCTTAGCTGCCACTATAGCAAAGAGCAGTCTTACAGTGACCATTTTTGCTACCGGTGAAAAACTATCAAAATAATCCACCCCCTGCAATTGGTGGTATCCCTTGGCAACAAGTCTCGCTTTGAGCCTTTCAACCGTACCATCTGGGTGCAATTTAACCTTATAAACTCACCGTGACCAATAGCCTGCTTCCCAGGTGGAAGAGGAGTCAATTCCCAGGTGTGATTTCGCTCAAGTGCATCAAGTTCAGTTTGCATTCCTTGAGTCCAATCTTTACTTTGACTAGCCTGTTTATAAGAAGTAGGCTCCTGGACAATTGCTAAGGTAGCTAGAAATGCAGGATATGATGGACTTAGATGTGGTAAAACATGATGGGGAAAAGTGGAAAGTGAGTAACAAGTTGAAGCAGATGATGCAGTCCTGCAAAGTGAAGCATGATCAGCAGTTGGCAGAACCTGTGTGTTGTTTATATTGGTAACAAAGTCTTGGAGCCAAGGTGGTTTAGTTTTTGTCCTGATACTGTGTCTAATAGTAGGAGTAGGAGACGAAAAAGGTGAAATGATAGAGTGTTCTGTGGACTATGTTGCGGGAGAAGGAACTGAAATCAGAGGAAGGGAATCAGAAGAATTGTTTGGGAATTTTGTAACCTCCTGTTGCGCATCAACTTTGCTGAGATCATGTAATGGAATTTTTGTGCTAATTTCACCTGAGTCAAAATCTTGAGGAAAGGGTAAAGGAGATGAAAGAACATTAGAAACTGTACCCTCAAAAGGCAAAATGTATTAAAAAAACTTAACATCCCTAGATACTTGAACTTGTTTGGTGGAAAGATTGAAGACCTTGAAACCTTTCTGACCACGATTAATACCAAGGAAGATACATCTATAACCTCTTTCATCAAATTTACCGTATTAGCCATGTAGCAGAGTGGGCCAAAAGTTTTAATCAAAGAGTAATCAGGTTTTTTTTTCGTATAGCTTCTCAAAAGGAGTAAGCCATGTCAAGATTTTTGTGGGTAGTCTGTTGATTATGTGAGTGGCCATCAATATGGAAAAGGGCTAAAAAAATTTTGGTAGACTAGCTTAGAACATTAAGGACCTAGCTATTTGGAGTAGATGTTTATGTTTACGTTCTACAACTCTATTTTGTTGAGGAGTGTAGGCACAAGTTTTATGATGCACGATCCCAGAATTTTGAAGAAGGGTTTGACACTCACCACTAAGGAATTCAGTGCCATTATCTATTCTCAGGCATTTGACTCTTCTATCAAACTGATTTTTAACCATTTTAAAGAAACAGTCAAGTGTTTTAGAGACCTGTATTTTATGTGACAGCAGAAACGTCCAAGTTGCTCGACTGAAATCATCCACCACTGTTAGAATATATGGTGTTCCAGTCAATGAGTTTTGTCGGTATGGTCCCCAAAGGTCAACATGGATAATTTCAAAAATGGCTTTGGTGTGAATTGAGTTAATAGGAAATGGTGTTCTCTGTTGTTTTGCTCTATGCCATATATCGCAATTGTGTAAGGCGTCAGATTCTGTGATAGAGTGCTTTAGAAAATCCAAGTATTTCAAGGTATGCAAAGATGTATGTCCTAGTCTACTGTGCCATTTAAGAAGAGAATCAATAGTTGGTGAAATGGAAATTTTATTGACATCGTAAGTCTGGTTACAAGATGTAAAAGATTTTGAAATTTCTGACTCAACTATAGATCGATCAATGTTTCCTCTATTACTAAACAAGAAACTAGACTCATCTAAGAGATATAGGTTTCCCATAAGCTTGCCAATTTTGTTTACAGGCTTGGTAGTTCCATCAGGTAGACAAACACGTATAGGTTGGGTTGTGGTTTTCATTTCTGTCATCAATTTTACATCTGAACAAATGTGATTACTAGCTCCCGTATCAATTATCCAAGTGCTAGATTTCAAATAATCAAGTCTAGCTAAAAGAGAGTGACAGAAACTCATACCTACATACTCCTTAATATGAGTAAAATTCACCTTATTCTCCATATGCGTAAGCATTTTTCCTCTCAATGCTTTCTGAACTTCAAGCTTCACTATGTCTGCTATACTAGTTGACACAACAGCATCATTCTTCCTCACTTCATTCATGTGATCATCATTTAAATCCAATGGTGTATCTGCCATATTTGCCAAAAATCTTCCATCAGTCATGTTTCTCGATCTCTGCTCCTTCAGATCTTTGTACCAGTCTGGACATCCATTTAGCTTAAAACATGTATCCTTTGTGTGACCATTCATGTTGCAATGGTCACATTGAGAATTCTCCCTTTCAACAGCACCAATCTTCTTGTGTTTCCCCTTGCTATACTGTAATTACCTCTTCCAAATCGTCCTCTCCCAGATCCTCTATAGTAACTAGTTCTGCCTCCATTATCTCTCTTATAATCAGTGGTTCTAATTAGCATAGCTGAATTGTCATTCATCTCAGGAAAAATTATTTGCACTTCTCTTTGTTTTTCAACTCTAAGCACCATTGAATATGCCTTGTTCACTGAGGGCAAAGGATCCATTACAAGAATTTGATTTCTCATATGATCAAATGTATCGTTTAACCCCATCAAAAATTGCATTAATCGATTGAAAACTGTCAGATCTGATACCTCCTTGGATGCTGCACAGGTGCAGACAGGAATAGGCATTAAACATGCTAGTTCCTCCCATAGTTTCTTCAATTTAGTATAGTATTTCTCAACAGTCAACATCCTCTGAGAAATGCTTCCAATTTCCATCTGCAATTGGTATAATAGGAGTCCATTGCATTCCTCGTATCTCTCTTTTAGTTCCTCCCAAGATCCTTAGCTGACAAAGTGTAAATAAAAGCCTCCACAATTTCCTTCGAAATTGAAATCAGTAACCATGATCTAACCATACAGTCGACCCGTACCCATTGCTCGAATCTAGCTGAATTTTCTACTGGTTTTCCACAACTTCCATTAATAAAACCCAATTTCAATTTTGGTCCCAATGCTATTTTAATAGATCTACTCCAACTAAGATAATTTTGACCTGTTAAGTGAGGGGTAACTAGTTGCATTCCTGGATGGTCTGAGTTTTGTAAATCTAATGGATCTCCATTAAAATACGCCTTCTCCGCTATTTGCCTTTCTGCAGCTTCATCTTCTTCTGATTCAATTAGGGGTAGATCTTCGTGTGCTGCCATTTTAGTATCAGTAAGCTTTATTCCTCATAGCATCGAACCATGCTCTGATACCATGAACAAAATAAAAGTAATTGATATTCAGTGAATTAATCGTTCAAAAATCAAGCTACAATGGAAGTGATCTCCATAATATATAGATGGAGAGAAAACCGTGAAACCCAATTAAAAGAGGACAACTACGCTATGACAAAAATAACAGAAAGTGGAGTAAAAACGTGAGCTAAAACAGTAAAGGTAGAACACATTTTTATCTCTTTTATTTACTAAAGCTGGGCTGGGCCTCTCAACGAATTGGGCTGTGTTTCTGTAACTTGGTTTCAGTTGGTCCATCAACTCTGCTGATCAGATAATCCTTCATTGTTGCTGAAAGGCAAAGCTGTATCTACGACAATGTGACCTGCAGTATAAAAAAAGTTCCAACAGATCAATCTTTACACAAAGTTTAGAATTCTTCAGCTAACATACTAATGAAAAGTAAATTTTTACAGTAAAATAATGGGAACTTACCATTGAATACAAATGTTATTTGATTTTGCACCCTGGTGTAAATCCATCCAGTGCTTTAGAAAGTGTCATCACCAGATACACCCCAATTAATATATGAATGGTGAGCATTAAATAAATAGACATTTTATACACATTGTACTTCTGAAAATGAATCTAATATTTTCAACCATTTTTGCTTTATTGGTGACATGACATGAAACAACATATTTGGTATCGATTGAAATCTAAATTTTAATCTAAGTCAAAGTTAACAATTAATTTTAATAACATATTTCATGAAATCCATAACTGTTTTAACTTTTTATCAAAATTTACTAAAAATTTGATTTTAATCTCTACCAAATAGGGGCAAAATCACAATAAATTTGAATTTCGATATCATCCTAATTTTAAAAATTCTCCGACGATCGTACGCTAATCGAATCTACAAATTGTTTATATCATTTCAAAACTTATTTCGAGAACTATATTATGGGCATATCGAATAGTCCAAATAGATATCGAAAATAGTTAAAAATAAGTTAAACGTAAGTCTTAAAGAAAGACGTTTAACTCACATTTTTTAAAGAAAATTCAATTATTTCGTTAACATTTATTATTTTTGCGATACTAATTTCTTAATATAATTTTCATCATTTTATTAGGAAATTTTATATAGAATATAACATCGAATTTTTTTGAAATTTTACATCTGAAAAAGTTATATCTCATATAAATTTTCGGATGCAAAATTACACGAGGTATTTTTTTTGGACGTAGATTTCTTATTGTAAAATTTCTCTCAACTTCTCTGCAAGTTCGATTGTGCCCTCTAATTTTAAAACTCTGCGTCCGCCCCTGGAAGTAGGGATAAATGCTAATTTTGATATAATACAGAGAATAAATGCTTAATTATGTCCTTAATTTTTAGCAATGGTCCCCTTTTTTGGCCGATGAAGGGTATCACTACTGCTACCACTATTGTCAAGATCCAATTACTGCATAACTTTTACCAATTCAATTGTTGAATTAGATAAGCAGTACTTACCAAGTTCACAATCTGATAAAAGAACAAGAAGAAGAAACTAAACGTATTATTTTCAACAAATATGGGCTCGCCTCGTGAACCAATTGTAGTTCATGAAACGAAATCCAACAAACTTACAAGGGATTGAAAGGATGACCGAAGGCGTTGGAGGTCCTAGTTAAGGATGTTAATGTGACTCGCAGGCTCGGGCGGCCCATGACTCTGCTCGGGTAAAGCCCCGAGCCGGGCTGGCTCATGGCTTGGGGTGAGGGCTCGAGCCCGAGCCAGCCCATGTGGTTGCCTGCAAAACTCAAGTAGCTCACGAATTATTATAAAAATAAAATAAAATAAATAAAGTAATAATCAAGCTGGCTTAGCTCGGGCTCGGCTCGTAAAGGCCCGAGTCGAGTCTAAATTTTTTGGTCGAACAAAAGTTCGCTCGACTCGGACAAAAAAAACCCGAACCATTTTTAGTCGAGCCGAGCCCGAACTTCGAGTATTGGCTCATGGCTCGACTCAACTCGGCTCACTAACACCCCTAGTCTTGGTTGAGCACTGCTGTAAACGACCCAATTCTTGAAACAAAAAAATACTATCATAAGCATTTACGCTAAGTTGCATAAATCACGATAAAGTGAAACCAGCACAAGAAATAATTATTTAAACAAAAGCTTATGCTTCTTTAATGGTTATTTACTATGCATTTTAAATCCCGGTAGCCTAATTTTGACATTCCTTCTAATTGTTGTGCCATTCTTTGCTACACTTGTGTTGTTGTGACATTGGACACTTAGCTCACAATTCTTGTGGTTTTTGAAGGCCAAATTTGCAGAAGAATTTGGTCTGAAGAGAGGTTCAAAGGCATGATAGGGCTTATTGATGTGGACTTCAGTACAAGAACTGAATTCATTCATAGATTTTCTAATCAACATATTTAATATTTTGTGTTGATCTATAAATCTTACTATAAAATTTCTCAATGTAATGAGAATTTATCATCAACTATTCTTACACTAATGTCCAAATGTATAGGAAGGAGACTATTGGTGGAAATAGTGGTAGAGATAATGTGAGAATATTTAAAGGTGGAGAATTCCACCATTGAAAAAAGGAATATTATAAATCCTATGAATTTTTTTGATGTTACAATAATTTTTAAAATCTTATTGGTACATTTTGGTTTTATAGTATGTTAGTTCATATTTTTATTAGTTATTTTCTCTATTACCACACTCTTTCTCCATTGATTATCACTCCTTTCGAATTACTACGTACCTGTTTGACAATCATATTGGCAGAAAAAAAAGAATTTTGAATAGTGATTTTTAGGAGAATGTGTGATTAAAAAATAGGAAAAAGTTTTTGGTATACGTATAGAATATTTTATTGTGTAAGTCTGTGGTTAAAAATGATCATATAACAAACCATAAAATAAATTAAAGAGTGTCAAACAAACCCTAAGGTTATAGCTACTTTGAATCTTTGATTAGATCTGTAAATATATATTATGTTCTGGTTCTAATTGTTGAGTGAATCCCTATTTTGTCTCTAATACTCGCTAGTTCAAGATAATAGGTAAATCCCTATATATTATTCTTCAAAAATCCAACCATCATTATTTTGGTGGAATTCGAAGTTATTTCTCGTCGTGTAATCTCGTGTGGATTACCATCGAATAGTATTCTTCAAAAGTCCGACTATCATTATTTCGGTGGAATTCTAAGTTATTTCTCGTTGTGTGGATTACCATTGAAGCTGAACATTTGGACAAAAGTGGTGTGCCGAGATCGTGACATATCAAATTGTTATCGTCAAATGTATAATCTTTACCATAGATTCTTCATAGACAAAAAGTGATCCTGATTTGATTATTGAAATTGTTTGATTTCGCCAACAAAATTTAGCCCCTAATCGATAAAAATTAAAATCCAGATTTTAATATAAGTCAAAGTTAATAACTAATTTTAACCACATATTTTATGGAACCAACAAACTTTTAACCACACATTTCAATATCTATTATCAAAATCTACTAAAAATTTAATTTTAAGGTTGAACCCCAACCTTGAGGGTGCTTCACCGCCTCTCCCCCTAGAGCATTGTGGAGAAGGTAAATTGTGAGATGTGTCTCGGCAGGCTAGGGTACAAGAGATGTCATACTGGTGTTCACAAAGAGTCTAATTTCATACCTTGCAAAAAACAAGAATCGTACCCTCACACTGCGGCTGCCAACTCAGTTGAGACTACCTCACTCATATCCTTTATACCACTAGCTATGCCCCGATGGACCACTGAAATTTTAATTTTAATCCCCACCTAACATGGCCTTAATAATGAATACAACATAGTGGTGTAAAAAATTCAAACAACGAATCTTAAATTATTTGAATTCGCATACAAAACTCAATTTCACCAAACCCACAATACATTAGATCCAATTCCCAATTAGATTATTAACTGAGTAGAATTTCCTCTTTCAATTCACTTTTTCCACAGTTTCGTCAGCTTTTTGGGTAGGCTCTTCCTCTTTCTCTCTCTCTTTCTCTTTCTCTTTCTCTTCAAGAGATTCAACAAGGGATTCCAACTTTTCCTCCTTTTCCTGAACCTGCATTTACATATTAATAATTAGCATCCTTAAACAACCACAATTACTGCAAGGGTGTTTCATAATAACTGAAAAAAGTAAAGAAAATATTATTTATTCTAAAAAGTTACTTGTTTAAAGTAAATTCTAAGCTTAGGCCAACAAGCATATAGTAAAATTAAAATGTTATTCATAGTTAGCACTATCGATAGTCGCCTACGTGATATACATGTAACAATTTATTGATCATGTGGTAGTTTTTTATTACTTCATGAATTAAATAACAAATTGTCGCATGTATGACACATAAAACGACTAGCGATAATTCCCACTATGAATAACATTATCTATTTCTAACATTTTTTAGTCGCAAATGAATAGTCAGATCATGAATAAAGCAAGTTATTAAATTAACTAAGTCAAACCTCATCAATAAAATCATCAATTAAGCCAGCATCCTTAGCTACTCTCTCAGCTACCCTTTCAACAAAATCCACAACCTTTCTTAATTCTCCGCCGGCCGGAAGATCATCGGCGATGTCCTCTGCCACTTTCTCCACTTTCCCCGCCACCTTTTCGACAGCCTCCACCACATATTCCACCTTATTCAATGCTGCATCAATTTTATCTGCCCATTTGAGGTTACAAGAATTGGAGTCATAAGATGTCATGAAGAAAAATATATATTACTCTCATTTTAACTGCTTAAATTTTTAAATAACGAGCATGTTTTCTTAAGTTTAAAAGAAAAATTAAAACTGTTAAAGAAAATTAGACGAAGACCTATTTATGAAAAATAAGATGTTTGGCAACAAAAAGTTATTTTTTAAAAAAAATCTTTTATGTTTAACCAAACATGACCAGATATAAAGTAGACAAAAACCTGTCTCAACTTGGTTAAAACAAGAGTTATGCTACACGAACACGCTCAATGACGGATTAAAAAATAGGATAGACACATGTCAACACGTGATTAGACAATTTGAAGAAGGAAAAAAACACCCAAACAGGTGCTAGTGTCACCCCATCATGTCAATAACAAGGAGCATTATGCTTAAGGGATTTGCTACTTGTACATCACAATGTACATTGGGGTGTACACCCTCCTCACATGGGGGTGGGACTCGCTTAAATAAAAAAATATTTTATGCAGTAGGCCCCACCTCCCATGTGAGGGGGTGTAGCTCCTTATGTACAAAAGTCGATGTATAAGTAGAATTTTCCTATTCTTAAAACAGTGAATCTAGGCGTGTTGTCTGTGTTGAAGATAAAGTACAGATAAATAAATTTCTTCCACACTCTTAAAAAATTTAAACGCATTTTTTGTTTAAATGCTAATTTTGAACATATAACTTCCAAGAACCCTGGCATCTGACTTGAATAAATATTGCGAAGAAATTCTTAGATCCTTACTTTTTACGGGTGCCCATTTTTGGCCGATGAAGGGTATCACTACTGATATGATTATCCCCAAGATCCAATTTCTGAATAAATTTCAACAAAATCCATTTGTAGAATTAGGTAAAGCAATATAAGTGTTATTTTCAAAGAATATGAGATCGACTGCGTGACTCCTTTCTTGTCATCTCAGTTTGATACACAGAACGAAATTCAACAACTTACAAAGGATCAAAAGGAGGGCCAGAAGGTGTTGGAGGTCCTGGTTCAACACTGCTCCGAACAACCCAGATCCTAAAACAAAACATTATTTCAGATCATAAACGTGTAAGTAAAACCCAGGTAAGAAATATTTCTTAGAACAAGAACTTATCTTCTTAAATGGTAATTTTCGACGCATTGAAGAGCAAAAAAAAAGAACATCATCAAGTAAAAAATCATGGTACCTTAATTTCAGCATACCTTTTAATTTTGCCATTCTTTGCCACTAGACTTGTGTTGTTGAGACATTGGACACTTAGCTTACAATTCTTATGGCTTTTGAAGGCCAAATTTGCAGAAGAATTTGGTTTGAAAAGAGGTTCAAAGGCATGATGGGGCTTATAATTAATATGGAGGCTAGTATTCGAACTGAATTCATTGATGGCTTTTCTCATTATCATAACTAAGGATATAGAAATTAATATTTGTATCAAAGAAATGGGGCGGTTTGTGATAGATCGATCGATGCCCAAGAATACTCTGACTGCAATGGATATCAAAATGTTGTGAGACTTTCATATCAACCACTCCATTATACAAAAGTCAACCTTCATAGGAAGGACTAAGGAGGCTATTGATTGGTGGGGGTGGTTTAAAAGATAATTAGAGAATATTCAAAGATTGAAAACTCCATCTTTGATAAATAAATATTATAAATCCAATTAGGGGTGTCCAAAAGTCCCGATCCGAACCGGACCGAACCGAACCCGAACCGAACCCGAACCGAATCGAGCGGTTCTTCATAAATTAAATACCCGAACGGGTACCCGAATCGAGAATCGATGGGTTTGGGTCGGGTCTCGGGTCTTGACTAAGAACCGAAGAACCGAATAAGAATCGAAACTAAATAATTTTTTTATTTTTTATATTGAATTAATTAAATTATTTTATTTTTTCTATACAAATGAGCAAATTAATTAAATAAATTAGATTATTTCATAATTTTAATTTTAAAGACCAAATCATTTTTAAAACCCATTAGCCCATTTTTATTTGAAACAAATGAATATACTTTATATAGTTTTACTGTAATATTAATATCTACTTTTTGGTATTTGTATGCACTGAATTAATCTTATTGGACGGCTATTTATTTATTTGTTTCTGAATTGGACTACGTTAATTTGTAAAAGTTACGAATGAAATGTCATTAGTTGTATTTATGTAGTGTTGCTGTAAATATTAAAAAATTTGATTATAGTACGGAACCGAACCGAACCGACCCGAACCGAACCCGAACCCGAACGGTTCCATAATTATATTTGGACCCGATGGGTCCATTTATTAAATACTCGAAAGTTTTGGGTCGATTCGGGTCTCTTCAGAACCGAACCGACCCACGGACAGCCCTAAATCCAATATATCTTTTAAACATGGCATTCGTGTTTGGAATTTTTTTGGTAGATTGGTGTTTTATATTTAGCCTATGTTTGAGCCACATTATTTTTTTCATTCTCATTCTTCTACTCATTTTTAACCACACATTCTTCAATAAAATAATATTTTTCATCACATCAATAACTTTTCCTGTTTTTTCAACCACATATTCATCATCACATCACTTCAAAAAATGCATTCTCTCATTTTAATGAGCACCAAACAGACTCATAGCTATAAAAGAGTAGGTTAGGTTTTCAGTCGCACTCATATTGGGCCCCAGTTTGATTCCTATTTTTAAGATAAAATGTATTATGGAATAAAGATTTTTTTTTGAGAATATGAGGTTAAAAAATGAAGAATTTTTTTGAAATACGTGTAAAATTATTTAATGGGAGAATGGATTGTGAAAATGAGTTTTGAAAAGGGGAAAAATTCATAAATAAAGTGTTTAGTTTACACCAATTCAAAAATCATGTTTATAGTTTGAAAATTCAAAAATCAGGATTTTTTTTTTATTTTAATTCTAATATAACATAATATAATAAACTCACCACATATGCACCACCCCTACCGCTCGGGGGACTATTCCGGCGACCATTCCGGCGACTGCTCCGATTCCGACGACTATTCTGGCAATCATTTCAGTCACAATTCAAAAATTTTATAGGTCACATTTAATTCGTTGGTCACATATCTCAAAATTAGTTGGTCACAGATCAAAATTTATAGGTCACACAGTCACAGATTTCTAAATTAATTGGTCACAGATTATATAATTTTTAGGTCACATATAAAAAAATGGTTAATTTCATTGGTCACATATTTTCAAATTTGTTGGTCACAGATTATTTTTCAGTCACATATTGTCAAATTTTTAGGTCACAGTTAAATATTTGGTCACAAATAACCAAATACTTGGTCACATACCACTGGCACTACCACTTCAGCCACTTTTGACCACCCTCACCACCAGGGCCGCAAACATCACCGCCATCGACCAGCACCGCAAACATCACCACCACCTCAACACCGCAGCCAACATCCCAACCACCACCATCCAACTACAAACAATGTCACAACTTGCAAACCACTACCAATTACCCTAAAAAACTCCAGATTTTCACCACCAGCACAACACTACCACCACCTTACCGCCAACACCCAAAACATCCTACCTCAGATCTGAGGGGAGAAACACACGTTACCGCCGCTGCAACGATGATTTTAGCTCTCAAAGCAGCGCAGAGTCATCCCAAACATATCGGATGGAAGAACCAATACATCCACGTCGCTGTCGTCCCCCAAAACAACATCCATATTGCCGTCGCTACAACTAGTCACCACACCATCGAGTCACAGTCCACCTCGTCGCAACACAATCGATACCCTCACAAACAAACAAAATACAACCACCGCCTCATGCACAAAACACCCACTCGGCATCACCAAATATCAAATCCCGATTCCAACCACTCTACCACACCAATCGACAGCCACACTCAACCAACAACCCCAAACTCCCGCCCGACAGTGACCCATAAAATTCACCGGCTGCATCTAATCGACGACCCATGAAATTGACTCAACTTACCGGCGGCACCTAACTCGCCAGGTCTTTGCAGTACCCCGAGGGAGACGACGAACAATACCCAGAGGGAGACGAAGAACAGACAAAGCCGACACCAGCCTCCCTATTTGGGCCTCCGATCGCGACGCTGTTTGTTCGTGCAGCAGCGTCGCGACGCTGCTGCGAACTGCAGCAGCATCGCGACGCTGCTACACCTTGCAGCGTCGTGACGCCGTTCGCAAGCAGCATCGCGACGCTGCTGCAGTGGGAGGGGGAGGGAGAGGGAGAAGGGCAGTGGAAGGGGGAGGAAGGAAAAGCTGGCGATGGGGGTAGTGGCGACGGCGGGTGAGAGAGTGGAGAGATGAATAGATTAGGAGGAAGTAGAGAGAAATGAATTAGGTTAGGGTTTGAATAGATTAAGTGTTTAATATTTAAAATAAAATACTTGATTTTTGAATAAATAAATTGTAGACCTGATTTTTAAAAATCAATCTTTAAACACCTGATTTTTTATAATTTCCCTTTGAAAAAATATATTCTTGAAAAAAGGGGCTCAAACAGTGGCTGAGATTATCGCGCCATTGAGCCCCGTTTGGCCCCCGTTAAATTGCAATTCATTTTTCTCTCTTTTCTTATCAACCAGGTTCTCCAATAAAATAATATTACACATATATCCAAAAAATATTCCTTCTTTTTTAACTACATATTTTCCAAAAAATTACTATTCATCTCATTATAATATGAAATAATGTGAGCCAAATGGGCGCTCAATGTATTCATTGATCCCCATGTTATTCTCTTTATTTAGATTTTAAAATATTTGTATTCAAACAAGTGTCTTTTTTCTTAGTAGAAGGAAAAGTCTGACTAGCGTTTAGAATGTAATCATTCTATTTTCGTGAAAATCTTACGGTGATAAGTGGACACATAGCTCTCGCAAAAAAAATGAACCACTATTAATTCATTTTTTTTTTTACGTTCTTTCTTTCTCACGTTATTATAACTCTAACTAATACAGTATTGAACATTTAATCCATAACAATTAGAAGACGGAAAGAACACTAAACCAAAATATATTATATTATGATTGTCAAGGATGTAGTGGATTTCGATCTTCCACTAAATTTACAATGAACAAAAGATTACCAAAAAGAAAAGAGAGAGAAATTAATCTTGTTATACTTCCCAATTTAATGAGAAAAGTGTGTATGTAATACGGATGTCAACGAGCCAATCGCGAGCCGAAACTCGAAGCTCGACTCAAGTAAAAATGGTTCGAGCCTTTTTTGTCCCAAATCGAGCCGAGCTTTTACTCAGCCAAAAAATATAGGCTCGACATGAGCTTTTGACTCGGGTCTTAGCGGACTGAGTCGAGCCGGTTCTTTTTTTTTTTTGAAAAAAAATTCGTGACAAATCTAACATTTTTTTTAAAAAATTTAAAATTTGTGCAATTTGTAAAACTCAAAATTTTACCTCATATTTATAGAAAAAAATAAAAATAAAAATTCATCCATTTCAACCAAATTTGAAATTTGAAATTCAAATTTACGTACTCATACGGTGCCATAAAGCAAGTACACGCTGCCTTAAGAGGTAGTTGCCTCTTAAGGCAGCGTGTAGAAGGCAGTAGTAGCTACTTTAAGGCAACTTTTTTCATGTGATTATTTTTATTTTTAAAGTTTTGTAGGGAGCCATTTTTTTTTTAAGGCTCGGCTCGTTATGGGCCAAAAATGGTCCGTGTGGCTTGACGTATTGGCTCGGGCTTGAACCAAGGCTTCGAAATGAAGCTCGGCACGAGCCTCTACTCGATTCTTCCGAGCCACGAGACAGGCTGGCTTGAGTTTTTCCCGGACGAAGCGACGGGCTACCCCCACCAAATGACACCCCTAGTTGTTCCTTTTTCTTTAGGTGAATTTTTCTTAATCAATCCCCACACTGAGTCTCTTAAAATTAATAGCGGATCAATGTTAATGGGGAAAGAAAAAAAAAAGTTTCCTCTTCCACTTAAGTTGGTCGGATTGCAAGTATCCTACCTTATGTAAAGCTTGAATAAACCAAAGTTTTAAATGAAAATTTTAAATAAATTGATGTAAAATATGAATTAACCTATAGAATAACTACCAAATTAAATTCAAGGAAAACGTAAGTAATAGTGGTTCTATAACACAGGTCTAGATGGTACTATATGATATGCTCAATGAAATGTGGAATAATTAAGTGATTTATTTAATTATACATTTCATTTAATGTAACATTAGTGACACCTAGATTGTTGTTTTAACATAATAGTACTAAATAACATTATTCATTCATTATTCATCCTTGCAATAATGAGGAAAGGACCATAGTAAATTGTATTGAATGTTTGTTGTACTGCTTATCACAAAGAAGTGGTAGTACATAAAATTATTCGACATCTAAATTATGAAGACAACATTATTCAACTATACCTTCATTATCAAGAGTCCAAACATGAATGCTTTGTCTTACCTTTTGTTGGATGGGTTGGGGATATTTTGGGGAGGAACATATATATCTCCACTCAAGATGATAGTTCTTTTGTAGGGTGTGTTTGTCGGGTTTGTGACGCCGGGTAGAATAGTGATTATTCTGTAGGTTGGAACCAATTGACAAATACAGAAAAGAACGCGAGAGAAACACCAATAGAAACAAGAAAATTCTTTATTATTCAACAACTGAGCGAAAATAACCCACAAGCCAAGTTAAATAGTTAGAAAATATTAATTATCGAAAATTTGCCAAAAATAGCAAAATTCTATTATTCATATCAAAATGAAATACGTAATGGAAGGAAGAAGATCCCAAAAATCTGGCTAAATTTGAGATCGTAATCTATGTCAAAAAAGAAATCGAAATATTACTAAAAATGATAAAAAATAACTTAAATTGATGATTAGGACTGGAAAACAGTTGAATTTGGCCTCGAAATCGATGCACACCGAGCATAGCTGGTGCCCACGACGTGCGCGCCTGAAAGAGCTTTCCGAATTGAGGTCATGGGCGTAATTCTGACAACCGTAGCCAAAGTTATGGCCAAAATACTGAAACGTGTCTAAAAGTCGCCCCAATTAAGAAAGATCGATGATTACTTGTCATTCTTGTGCTGATCCGCCAACTCATGATATCTCAATGCCATTAACGAACTATCAGACAGTTCGGCCTCGTCGGCTCGGATCCCCCTGCATCAGTTTGAGGATGGTTACGGAGATCATGATCTTTACGCTCTAGCTGATACTTCTTTTGAGGAGTTGGTGTGCTTTGGTGTGTGAAAGATTATAAAACGAAAAGATGTCTCGTTGAGGGTTTATCTATGGGTATATTTGGAAGAGGGCTGAGACCATTTCGGTGTGGAAGTGCGGGTGAGAGTGGAGGTGTAGTGAGGAGAATCCTATCTCCACCTAATTAGCTTAAGATTGGCTCCCAAAAGGTTGATGTTTCATTAACTCGAATTGCTGTAAACTATAGACAAAATAAGTAACGAAGTAAATAGTCCAACTAAATGAACCAACACATGTAGTAGCGATATTGCACTTTGTTGTTTACCGACCATATTGCGCCGTATTAACATATTTAACTCTGTTTGACCTCCATTAAAAATGTGCTTTGAGAAAAAATTTATTTTGGAATAGTGATTTTTTAGAAAATGTCTAGTTAAAAAATAAAGAAGAGTTTTGA
This sequence comes from Fraxinus americana, assembly GCA_035079005.1. Classification (NCBI taxonomy): domain Eukaryota; kingdom Viridiplantae; phylum Streptophyta; class Magnoliopsida; order Lamiales; family Oleaceae; genus Fraxinus; species Fraxinus americana. The sequence goes on along the minus strand of CM068707.1, from coordinate 39,539,689 downwards.
ATTTACGTGTAATATTATTTTATTGGAGAATGTGATTAAAAATAAGTGAAAAAAATGCATTTTCGAGTAATGGAGCCCAAACAAAGACTTAAAGTTTTTTTCCCACGTAATGTATGTAGGGCTATGTGTACGAAAAAAGTTTTAGCAACATATATATTTGGCTAAGCATTTAAATTTACAATCATGCTACATTTTTCATGAAAATATATTTCGAATTAAAATCACCGCAAGTGTACGGTTCGTTAACAAGTAATAAAGTGAATTTTGAGTCCAAATATCGTCTCACGGAAACTGATTAGTTTAATTTTAATTATCACGACCATAATCGAAACACGAATTATATGGTGTGTTTGTTTGTGACAAAATTATGGCTAAAATAATCTATTTATGCAATTATGAATAAATTAATTAAATTAAATGCAATTTATGCTAAATACAAATTGATGTATTTAATAAATGAAAAATGCACTAAGATCTCGTATTCCCATGCAATAATCTTTTTTAACCTTAATTTTACACTTTGACAATACGATTAAATTTTGACGAATCAATATTCATATTTTATTTAACAATCTCTCACGAGTAATGTTAAACATACTCTTATATATGATCCAACTATATTTTTATAACGGATGCGAACATACAAGAGTGCATGAATTTTTATGAACACTTAAAGATTCGCATAGAGCATGGTGGTATATTTATCTTCACTATCGAACTCTATGATAATTTATATATGTCGAACCTATTTTTCCTTTTTCGAATGCATAAAATAGGTCACTACATTCACATAACTATGTGCACAATAATTGTGAAGAAAAAAGAAACTCATATAAATCATTTAATATCTAAAAACGTGTTTTCAATGTCAAATATGTAAAATTTAAAATTTAAAATTCATATTACAAGATTTATCGTTCTCCTAACACAAAGAAAACTAGATTAGCATGTTATGAAGAAGAAAGCAAAAGAAATATTGAAGAATCGATATCACCCAAATAATCTTGAATTGAATCTTCAAATCTTGGAATTGATTTTCGTATTTCTTGTCTCCTTCTATGCTCTCAAAATCTCTTAAAATATATTGTAATGCATTGTAACCACTTCTGGATGATACTAGATCTTTAAAAAAGTCACAAAATTTGTTTCCATAAGAGTTGGAATCATATAAGGAAGTCAGAATTTTTCCTCTGAAAATACATTATGCTATTGCATAGTACATTTTAATGCTATAGCATGGTTCAACAATTTTCAACTCCGAAAGGCCCTGCATCTCACCATGCGACCACATGGCTAAAAGTACTACGCTATATCATAGATTAAGCAGGCTTTAATATTTTACGTTTTGGTCCCCAAACTCCGTTTTCTCGTTTTATGATCTATTTCCTCGTTTCTTCTTCCTCCCACACTTCATGTCTTCATTAAATTGGTATTCGACTCTTTCACATCTTCATTTCTTCCTTCAGGTCATCTTTTGATTATTTGCACTTTGGTCCTTAAACTTTGATTTTCTTCAATTTTAGTCATTTTCGCTTCTTTTTCCTAAATTCCACCATCATAAAAAAACATAATTTATATAGAATTAAGTCATATTTTGATATATTTACCAACAATTGTCCCTATTTTGTGCCCTTAAAAAATGTATAAAACGCACTTATCAACATACATTATTTATATTATTTTTGACATTGTACCACGTGACGACATATTATTGGACAGTTAAAAAAACACATTTTTTCGCCCACAACTTTTTGAACTCTAATGAAATGTACACAATGACGTCAACCAAACAATGTATAACAATATTCTTAATTTTTTCTCTCTTTCAGCCTTAGCAAAACTCAGTCAAAGTAGATTGCTTTTTTATTATTATTATTATTTGGCTAAGCATTTGAAAGGTGTCTTTAAAAAAAAAAAAAATTGTACATGCTTCACGTGCATTCTCTCAAGATGTACAAAACTTAACAGCTTTTACCTGTCTTGACAACTGTCATGACAAAGTGTCCCCTACAATATCTGTCCGTGCCAGCTAATTGGTGTCGAGTTCAATCAAAAATACCTGTCCAATCAAAGACCATTAAAGGCCAAGAAAAACACGTGTTTGGAAGAGGTCAATCGACCCTAACATCACAAGCTGAAAGAACTCCAATCTCTCCTAGGCGGGATAGCAATCAACTCTATTAGAATTCCACGTTATTTGAGAAAATATAAATGATCCACTTAATAAGGTGAGGGCATTCCTCCCCTAATAAGTCGATTTTATTAGGTGGAGTTAAGCCCAATATTCTTAACATTGTATCAGAGTTGGCTCAATTATGCAATTTGGGTGCCACCCAATATCGATTTGTTCACAGTTGTTTGGCATGGTCTACGCTGTGCGTGAGGGGGCGTATTAAAATTCCACATTGTTTGGAAAAATATAAACGATCCACTTAATAAGGTGAGAGCATTCCTCCCCTAATAAATCGGTTTTATTAGATGGAGTTAGGCCTAATATTCCTAACAAACTCAGCAAATTTCTAAAGAATGGAATCACTCATAGGATGTATTGTCCTTGTATTCTCATGTCGGGTCATGATCACTATTGTCGAAGCAATCACACTATTTTTTATGAACATGATTGGTATATCGGACTCAACATTGTAAAATATAATAATACTTACGTACATAATTATTAGTCACATATTTTCACCAATATCTTAGAAAAATATCGAATAACTCAAATATATCCATAATCGTGATATTTGAGCAAGTGGGTAAGTTTGACAACTATTATTTAAATCATTTGTTATCACTACATTTAGTTCAATGCTTATATATGCTTATGAAATGTGCGTTTAATGTCATAAGATGTATATGTGTCAAAATGGACGTGTTGGCTCGGATGTCGGTTTGCACTAGACAGTTTGAAAATATAGTTCGGACCAGGCTTGGTCCGTCTTTCGAATCTTAGAATTGTACCATTTGCGGAACCACCAAGATTTTGGAACGATATTTTTTTTAATATCATTTTAATTTTCAGATGAAATAATTAGACCCTTACCATCACTACCAACATCAATGTCACTTTCTTTACTTTTCAAAAATTAAGCCCTTTTAAAAAGTATAAGCAGACAAGCCATCTTTTTGATATTTTAGTACATGATGAATTGGTGGTTGTGTTGACTTGGTTATGTTTACCCACAAAAATTTCCCATTTGCACTCTACATTCTATAAAACATATATATATACGGTTGGTTTGATAAATTTTTGAAAGTGATTCGTATGGCTAGAAAAGCTTTTAGTCGTTTTCTAAGAAGCTCTTCTACAAAAAAAAAAAAAAAGCAGAAGTAAAAGTCTCCGCCTAACGTAGGGATGACAAAAAATCCGACAAACCCGATACCCGCGGTTCGAGGCGGGGATAACCCGCTTAATTGGGTAACGGGCGCCCTGCCCCACCCCGCTTAAATTTTTTTTTTTTTTTAAAAATTCGATACTTTGAATGAAAAATTTCACGAAATTTCATTAGTTCTAATAGAAAATAGCAACTAAAATTATTTGTTTAAATCTAATGAATAGGGGCAATAAAAATAAATTATCAAAACTAAAAAAAAAATTAGACGGGAGAGTAAACAGGGCAAGGACCCAACCGCACCTTAAACGGGTAACGGGGCGGGAATTTGCTTGGTGGCCCCGCCCCGTCCCGTTCCGTGGTCATCCCTAGCCTAACGGTCATTGTAATGTTTCTTTTTGTGAGTGGAAAACAAGTAGGTTGTCAAAAAGTGGATAGTGATTTGTTATGAAAAGAGAGAATTAGAGAAGAGAATCAGAGAAGTCAATAGACTTCTGTGTATTATAATGAGAATCAAAACCTTATATTTATAGAGAATGAATAGGGATACACATGGTAATAATATCTAGGGTTGCAGGGGTACAAGTGTCATTCACATTAAACCCTAATTTACTTTCCTTTTACAACACTCCCCCATGAATGACACATTACAAAATATCTGTCTCGTTAAAACCTTGTTTGATAAAAATCCAATGGGACAAAAAAATCAAAACGAAGGAAATAGAGTATTATTTTATAGTATTAAAGATAAATGCTGCCTCGTTAAAACCTTGCTAGAAAAATCCAGTGGGATAAAACCTAAACAAGGAAAAAGAGTACAGCTACTCCCCCTATGTTGGTCACTGAAAATCTTTGAGTTGACGCATTCCAATCCCGTAAACCAATTTCTTGAATGTAGATGTTGGCAGTGCTTTTGTAAATAAATCAGTCAAATTGTCACTTGAACGAATTTGTTGAACCTCGATGTCACCATTCTTCTGAAACTCGTGTGTATGAAAGAATTTTGGAGAAATATGCTTCGTCATGTTGTCTTTGATATAACCTCATTTGAGTTGTGCAATACAAGCCAACATTATCTTCATACAAAATTGTTGGATTATCTTTCATTGATGCTTGGATATGATTGGTCATGTTCCTCAATCATACACATTCTCGACCTGCTTTATGGATTGCAATAATTTCAGAATGATTTGAGGATGTTGCGTCAATGATTGCTTCACAGATCTCCATGATATAGTCGTTCCTCCACATGTAAACACGAATCCTGTTTGTGATTTAGCTTTATGTGGGTCAAAGAGATAACTTGCATCTGCATATCCCACTAAAGCAGATCCCGACTTTTGAGAATAAAATAATCCCAAATCAATAGTACCCTGTAGGTAACGAAAAATATGTTTAACACCATTACAATGTCTTTGTGTTGGTGTAGAGCTATGTCTTGCAAGGAGATTTACAAAAAATGTTATGTCGGGTCAAATACAATTTGCAAGATAAGTTAATGCTCCAATTGCACTAAAATATGGTACTTCAGGACCAAGAATCTTTTCTCCATCTTCAAGTGGACGAAAATGATCATTTTTTATATCAAGTGATCGAACAACCATAGGTGAAGCCAATAGATGTGCATTATCCATATAAAATCGTTTCAAGACTTTTTCTGTATATGTAGGTTGATGAACAAATAATCATTCTGGGAAATGTTCAATCTGCAACCCGAGACAGAATTTGGTTTTCCCCAAATCTTTCATCTCAAATTCATTGTTCAAATAATCTGTAATTTTGTTGAGCTCTTCACAAGTTCCAATTAAATTTAAGTCATCAATATAAACTGCCACAATTGCAAATCCAATATTTGTTTTCGTTATGAAAACACATGGGCAAACATCATCATTTTTATAGCCTTCTTTCACCAAATATTCGCTAAGGGGATTATATCATATGCGTCCGGATTGTTTTAATCCATATAACGATCTTTGCAATTTAATTGAAAACATGGTTCTCAGGCATGTATCATTTGTTTCTCGCACTTTAAGTCTTTCAAGGACTTTCACACACACACACACACACACACACACACACACACACACACACACACACACACACACACATATATATATATATATATATATATATATATATATATATATATATATATATATATATATGTCACTATCAAGTGAACCATACAAATAGACAGTCACAACATCCATAAGGCGCATCTCGAGCTTTTGTGACACAATCAAACTAATTAAGAATCTAAAAGTGATGGTGTCCATTACGGGGAGAATATGTTTCCTCATAATCAATTCCTGGTCTTTGTAAGAAATCTTGAGCTACGAGTCGGACCTTGTATCTTGTAATTTCATTATTTTCATTTCTCTTTCGGACAAAACCCCATTTGTATCCAACAGGGATTATATTTTCAGGTGTTCGAACTAAAGGTCCAAACACTTTTCGTTTCTCTAAAAAATTCAATTTCACCTATATGGCTTCTTTCCATTTTGACCAATCATTTTTATTTTGACAGTTTTTAACAGACAATGGTCTAGGATCCTCATTTTGCATAATATCAAGAGTCACGTTAAAGGTAAAAATATTGTCTACAACAACATTATTTCGCTCCCATAATTTATGAGATAACATATAATTTATTGAAATCTCATTATTTTTGGACACTTGTGATTCTTCAGGAACCATATTTTCAATATTTGATTGATCAATTTTCTCTAATTTTACTTCTTCTGAAATTTTTGGTTGGTTTTTCTCTTGTACTTTTCTTTTTCAAGGTGCAGAGTTTTTTGAACCAACTGGTCGACCACGCTTCTAGCGTATTTGAGATTCATTTGCTATTCATAATATGATGCAGTACATCATGTGCAAAAGTGTTGTCGACGACTTTTTCTTATCTTTTTCCATAATGACATAACTTATTGAGATATATCAATTTTCATCATTTCAGGTACTTGAACCTCTTCTGATGTTTTATAATATGTTATGTCTAAATACTCATTAGGAGTATATACCTCCTTAATAAGATCATCTCTACCGCTTGCTCTATTTTCGTTTGGAGGATTTTGTAATAGAGTCAAATATCATCACGCTTCACGCGTGCCATAAATTTATCAAATATAATATCAATGAATTGTCATTCCAGGAGTCAATTCGAGTTGCAGCATTTAAAGCTGACGTGCGAGATTGTTAATCTCTTTAGTCAGTAAGTGCATCTAAATGAATTATTTTTCGAACTTCTTATTCGAATTGTCTTTTGCGAGGATTTAGATAATGATGCATTTGTACATTATTTCCAGGTTTTTTATTTCTCCCCCTAATGCCGAGAGAATTGTCTAATCAAAATGACAATCATTTTTCCAACGTTATAAAATATCACACATTTGGAATAAGAGTTCGAGCTACACATTTATTCTCAGCATTCTTTAGTTTCCATCTCAGTGCATTGTGGTGGATCAATTTTACATTACTGCACTATCGAAATAATTTGATGGAAAAATTAGGCTCTGACCATAAGTCAGTTATAACTAAGAGAACTATGATATTGACATGATGCGTAATGACTTTCCCTAAACTGAAATGGGAAGTATTTGGTTCTCAATTAAATTAATTGGAGACGTTTAACAAACAATAATGTTAAACCAATTATCGACATCTCAACTAACACTTGTTAAAAAGTTGAGATTTAGGATCACTAGTATTAAAAAGACACACAATCTTAATTTTATAATTTGAAAATTATACTCATAATTTGAGTAGCACTTTCGCAAACTTCTGGTTGCGAATACCATGCAATCATTTAATATTTGTATCAAATTTATTAGATACAAATAATATCTAGACGGTCAACGTGGAGGGTGACAGAGCCCCATATATCACCCTGATTAATTTTCAGAAATATAAGGAATTCAATCCATATTTAACTAGTAATGATCAATGACTAATTTTCAATTAAGAGAACAAATATCAAATATGAATTCTTTGGATTGAAGAATCTTCTGGTTCTTCGTTAAATGTCCATTTGAATTCTCATTTCGCATCATTATTGATCTAGTGATTGTTCAATTGGTCATGCCAAACAATAAAGTCAAATTGAACTTCTGGTTCAATATAAAATATAATTCAATTATTTAATTCTGAATAATATGATTAAACATTATATAATCATATATCATTCAAGTAATCAAACTAATCAATGTCCTTATAACATTAATTACATGTTGTCCTTCACGGATAAACATGAATTCAAAATAATACATTTTTCGAAACATGGCAACTTCAATAGCACGTTGTATTTATTATTTCTCATTCAAAAGCAATAATGTTGTGCTACTTCAAGAGCAACAACAAATTATGATTTATAAACATTAGCTCTGCAGGAGCCATGTATTATTTATAGAGTTGTGCTTCTTCAGGAAGAACAACATGTTACATTATCAATTTAAAATTTATAAAAGAACATATAAAAGTATTTAATCAAATTAAATACACAAAGAATATTCAATAATCATCATAAACGTATATATTACAATCATAAAAACAATTGGAGCAAAGAGTACATGAATTAAAGTATGAATTATTATATGTACAAACAAACATTAATTAAAGCAGACTATTCACATAATGTTTGATAAAATATTTATTTTTTCATAGTAGTAATTATAGGGAGACAACACAAAAGTTGGGCATAAATTGGTAGAAAACAAATTCATTACAGTGGGACCCGATTCATTACATGAAAAAATTAATACATATGCAAAAAATTGGCAGAATTCATACAAGTTTACGTATGTGGTGGCGGACAAAACAAAGTCTTTACAAATTGATTCTTTACATGGCAAAATGTGTCACTACAAAAAAAAAGAGCTCCAGCGACTAATACTTCAGCGACCACAAATATTTGGTCGCTGTAGAGCCCTTTCACCGACCACATAGTGGTAGGTGAAAGCGGTTGGTCTGCTAAAATGGAAATTTTTTTTTTTACTCTTCAGCGACCACGTTTTGGTCGCTGGCAGGTACTTTCTAGCGACCAAACCCAGTGTGGTCGCTGGAACACTTGACACTAAATTTTCCCTCTTTTTTTGCATTATTTAGCGACCACAAATCGTGGTCAGCGACCAAATATTGGTAGCTGGAAGGTACTTTCCAGCAACCAACTTTGTTTGGTTGCTGGAACATTTGACGCTACATTTTCCCTCTTTTTTGCATTATGTAGCGACCACGATTCGTGGTCGCTAAATAATACAAGCTTCTAGCGACCAAAAGTTGGTAGCTGGAAGGTGCATTCTAGCGACCAACTTTGTTTGGTTGCTGGAACACTTGGCACTAAATTTTCCCTCTCTTTTTGGCATTAATTAGCGACCACGATTCGTGGTCGCTAAATAATACAGGCTTCTAGCGACCAAAAGTTGGTTGCCAGAAGGTGCTTTCCAGCGACCAACTTTGTTTGGTTGTTGGAACACTTGACGCTAAATTTTTCATCTTTTTTTGCATTAATTAGCGACCACGATTCGTGGTCGCTAAATAATACGGGCTTATAGCGACCAAAAGTTGGTAGCTGGAAGGTGCATTCCAGCGACCAACTTTGTTTGGTTGTTGGAACACTTGGCGCTAAATTTTCCATCTTTTTTTGCATTAATTAGCGACCACGATTCGTGGTCGCTAAGTAATATTGGCATTAATTAGCGACCACGATTTGTGGTCGCTAAATAATACAGGCTTCTAGCGACCAAAAGTTGGTAGCTGGAAGGTGCTTTCCAGCGACCAACTTTGTTTGGTGGGCCGGAATATAGCTACATTTTCCCTCTTTTTCTGCATTATGTTGGTAGGTGGAATGCAGGCTTCCAACGACCAATAGTGATGGTTGCAGTATACAACTCCCATCCAGCGACCATTGAATGGTCCCTGAACATAATCTTCTGCAACCACAGATGTCGTGGTCGCTAAAACATTTGGTAAAATAAATTCCCGCTTTTTAAAAACCAGTTTGTCATTTTCTAGCGACCAATGGTTGCAGTATACCACTCCACACAAGCGATTACCATGGTTGGTAATTGAATTGGGTTAGCAGCAATCTGATTCAAACAACAAAATTTCGAAATTAAACAGATTGACACCATGTTTCGTTATCGGTTCTTTTGATTTAAATTAGTTATTTGATCTTGGCTAAAATCAATTAACCATCAAACAATTCCAGATGAATCAATTTTGAAGGGCAATACAGTATATCATCTAAAAACGAACAAGAAAATTAGCAATGCAACATAGAGAATCTCATCCTCTGCCCATTTTAGTACACTGTGAATGATGAAAAGATTTGAAACTTGAGATGAGTTGAGGTGAGAGACTTGAGAAACAAATAGAGTGATGACGATGATTAATAGAGACAAGAGAAGGCTCTAATTTGAGGGTTAAGATTCTTCTTCATCTTCCTTCTCAAAAGAGTGAGAATTTATTTTTTTAATTCCGTAATCGTGTTTATTAAATTAAATTAAATTAAATATTAAAGTTTAAAACTAAAAAAATAATTAAATAAATGAAAAATATATTGAGTCAAAAGGGTTTTTTGGAGTCATATAATGGAATTTAATTCAAATCGGTTGAACATCGTGGCAAAGCATTGAATATACCGCAATTAGATCTGATGGACTCACTGATGTTGCCGCTCATCTGAACATACCACAATTAGTTGTTGCAGTACTTATTGAGGTTAGCGTTGAGGAATAGACACTTGCGTATTTGGAACGTTGGGATGGTCGATTTTTGAAAAAAATGGCGTAACTTTTGCATACGGTGTCCGTTTTGGGCCCATAACCCCATTCCGGAAAGCTCGCGACGATTCCCATTCAACTCACCGCTTTGCCGTGACGTATACTGAATTTCGGGCATTTGAATTCGTTTACTATGTTAAAATGGCACTTTATATTTCTTAGCTCATTATTTTCAATATTTATTTATTTTGCTTCGTAGCCCAACCCATTAAGGAACTGCTGTCCCAGTATGTTATCTTTTCTTTTAGTATTTAAGACCCTAAGACGTGTTGTAGGATTTTTTGGTTGTTCATGAAATACGAAAAATGCCACGTAAACCTACTTAAACAAAAAATAAGAGCAACCATTATTTATCAACATTTGTTTAACAAAAATAAAAAATCTAATTACCCTACTTAAAACCACGTAAACCTCCAATAACCCCTACATAGCCCACGTAAATTAACTTCTATTTGCCTCCAATACGTTTTCACCAGAAGCCTCTTTGCCGGTTCATCTTCATCACGGCCAATCATCTCCCAGCATCGATTTTTCATCAGCAAGTTTGGCTTCAATAAGAAGCGATTTTGTGTTCTTCAATCAAGGTTTGCACGTCAATCTATCTCTGTTTTGATTTAGTTTTTACTTGGGTTGATTAATTTGATGTTGAATTTTCGGAGAGAGTTCATTCTATTTTTTCAATTGTTAAGTTTCGACCAGTCCAAGGGGCAATTCGTTTGTTTAATGGGTTGTTAGATTGTACCCAGTCATTCTACTTCTTTTGGATTGTACCCAGTCTAAATGTATAAATTCTGATTTTGTAGAAATTTCAAATTGTACCCAATCATTCTCTTTGCCACCGAACTTATATTTTAAGAGGGAAATGGAAAGCCATTTCTCCATTTTGAAGATGTTAAAAAATTTAGGCTTAGTAAATAAGAGATGGAAATACCATTTTCTATTTTAAATATGTTAAACAAACATAGGCCAATTGCCAAAACGTTTGTAGGTGGGTGAATCCTCCAACTGATATTTTGATGATAAGGTAGTAATTCCCAAGTACGTTTGTTTTCCTTTTGTGGGCTGATTGATTAGAAATAATAGAACAGTGGGATACTTTCTTTTTTCTTTTCTCCTGTATACTAGAAAAACAATGAGCTGAGGGAAGGAGAAAAAGCCATTCCTATCATCTTTTGGTTTTGCAATTGTGAGTTATGAGAGCACTAATAGGTGGACTTGTCATCTCTACTTTGCTCTCCCATGCAACCAGTAAGAAAAATGAAAAATTCCTAGCTTAGCTTTCACTCTAAAAGTCCCTTTTATATCATATGCATCCCTGTTTCTCTGCACCTGCTTTAGTTTCTCAGATTGCTCTGATTTTGAGCTCTTTTTTATTTAGTTTCTCCAATTTAATGATTCATAAGTGAGGCAATTTGAATATCCATGTATTGTGTTCTTTCAGGATAATAAAGGCAAAATTTTGTGTCTAGATCTTGTCTTAAGGTTGTAAGGCATATTGTTCAGATATGTGACATGCAGAAACACACATGTTATATACAATCTCATAAGTGAGGCAATGGATATTGTTAGATATGCTTTAGATGCGGTGTGAGATATAATGCTTCTCTAATAAAAAGATCTAGTTCGATGTTGATTTCTGCATATTCTTCGAGTGTGTAAGTGACAGTAGTTTCTCTTCGATCTAAGATTGTGCTTATAAAACTAGACATGCAACATGTAATCACATCATAATACTTTGTTATTGTTTATGTCAATTGTTGTGCACCGAACACGCACTAGACGTCTCAACTCTCAAGAACGTAGAATTTGAAAATCTTTTACCTTCTTTTTCCTACCTAGTAAAATATTGGAATCTTCCTTGTCTAGCTACGTGTATTATTTCCTTAGCACAATGTACAACATTTTATCCAAAAATAAAGATTATTTCCAGTTATTTTCCATTATTATATAAAACCTCCCTCAGTTTTTGATGCTTTAATTACATTATGCTCTAATTTAGTTGTTTAATGGTGTCTCATCGTAGGGGGGCAATCCCTCTGGCAATGCCTAAGTCTGTATTCATATATTTTCTTAAACGTAAATTAATGGATTTATAAATTAATGGACTTATAATTAATGGATTTATAAATATTCATGATAATTTTGTAAGAATTTTTGGATTATGTCAATGATTACGCAAGTGCTTAATTATTTTTCCTTTTTTTAATTTGAATAAGCAATTTGAATATATATAAATGATCTAGACACAAAGTCCATATAGATTCTGAATTAGAATATCCATATATGTGTTCTTTCAATTTCATCACATTAAACTAGCAAGTAGTATACATATCTCATTATGACCTTGTGCATCTAGATTTTTCTCATTTCTCCGTGTGTTAATTTATATATTTCAGTTACGTATATTCCAAGATCAACATGAATAGAAGTTGGATATGGTGTCAAGATAAGTTGTCAGATGAATACACTAATGGTGTTAAATCATTCATCGAACTGGCAAAACATCATCTGGATAATGATAACAAGACTCGTTGTCCTTGTCAAGACATCGTCAGTAATGTGTATGTTCAAAATATTGATGTGGTTGAGCTGCATTTATGGGTGAAAGGATTTTCTCGAGACTATCAAAATTGGATTTTTCATGGAGAACCATTGATAGTAAATGGTGTTAATGATGATTCAGATGGCGTCCAAGATGATGTGGATGATGTGGAAGATGAGGAAGATGATGATATGATGGCAGCATTGCAAGATGCTACAGGGGGAATGCATTTTGATGTTACTGGAGATGGTTTTCCTGATGAACAAAATACATTTAATGAAGACTTCTCAAACCTATTTCGACAAGCTGAAAAAGAGTTATATCCAGGTTGTAGCAAATTTTCTGTATTGACGTTTATAGTGAAGTTAATGCATATTAAGGTGTTAAATCATTGGAATAACAAGTCATTTGATATGTTACTTCAATTATTAAGGGAAGCATTTCCAGAAGGAACTACGATTGGAAAATCACTATACGAAGTGAGACGTATGTTACGAGAACTTTGTTTAGGATATGAGTCGATTGATGCATGTAAGTGGGATTGTGCACTATTTTGGAAGGAGAATAAAGGTTTGGATAAATGTCTTGTCTGTGCTGAACCACGTTACAAATCTCAAAATGTTAAGGGCAAAAATATTCCTCATAAGGTCTTACGGTATTTTCCTATTACTTCAAGATTACAGCGACTATTTAAGTCTCGACATACTGCTGCTGATATGAGATGGCATAAAGAGAAGAGTCCTAACAAAGAAGGTGTGTTGAAGCATCCAGTGGATGGAGAAGCATGGAGACACTTTGATGAAAAGTTTCCAACATTCTCTGCCGATTCTCGAAATGTTCGTTTAGGTCTTGCTACCGATGGATTTAACCCTTTTGGTAACATGAGCACCGGATACAGTATGTGGCCAGTTATATTGGTTCCATATAATATGCCATCATGGATGTGTATGAAGGAGAATTTTTTCATGATGTCGTTATTGATACCTGGTCCACAAGCACCCGTAAAGGATATTGATGTGTATCTAAGACCTTTAATTGACGAGTTAAAAGATTTGTGGGATAAAGGTGTCACGACTTATGATGTGTCAAAAAATGAACATTTTAGAATGCATGCGTCATGGACGATACATGATTTTCCGAAAGATACGGACAATTGTACGGATGGAGTACGAAGGGCTATAAAGCATGTCTCGTATGTAAAGAAGACACATCTTCACAACCATTGAGAAACAAGATTTGTTATATGGGGCATCGACGATATTTACCAATACGCCATGCATGGAGGAATAATACACAAGTAGATGGAAACTACGTGAGACCGGCTCAAGAAACTTTACGGAGCTGAAATATTACAACAATTGGATAGAGTAAGAGAGGGGAAACCGGGAAAACATCCTGATAATGTTGATAGGAAAAGAAAACGTGATTCGTATGAGTTGAATTGGACAAAGAAGAGTATATTTTTTGAACTTGCTTATTGGTCTGAGTTGAAAATAAGACATATCTTGGATGTGATGCACATTGAGAAAAATGTGTGTGAAAATGTGGTTGGAACAATGTTGGGTATTGAGGGTAAATCAAAAGATACTGTTAAGGCACGTATGGATTTAGAGGACTTAGGTATCCGAAAGCATTTGCATTTGCAACATCATGGTAATCGAGTTTTGAAGCCAGTAGGATGTTATTCGTTGACATTGGATGAAAAAAGAGAGTTTTGCAAGTTTATAAAATCTGTCAAATTTCCAGATGGATTTGCTGCAAATATTTCAAAGAATGTGAATGCCAAGGATGGTAAGATCACAGGTTTGAAAAGTCATGATTGTCATGTTCTATTCCAACGGCTTTTTTCCAATAGGTATAAGACCTTATGTCAATAAGGAGGTTAGTACTACAATTACTGAGTTAGCCATGTTCTTCCAAAAAATTTGTGCTCGGAAGCTTTCTATTTCAGATTTAGATGCTATGCAAGATGGGATTGTACTTACATTGTGCAAGTTGGAAAAAAAATTTCCTCCTGCCTTTTTTGATATCATGGTCCATCTAGTAGTCCATTTACCGTCGAAGATGGCTGGACCAGTGCATACTCGTTGGATGTATCCATTTGAAAGGTAATATCAATAGTTTTGATATTTCATGTTCACAAATATGTATGTATCCACATTAATGGTTATTTTGTTTCATTTTAGAGCTTTAGGAACATTGAAAAAATATGTGAAAAATAAAGCTCGTCCAGAAGGTTCAATTGTTGAGGGATATGTCAATAAGGAGGCATTGACGTACTGTTCGATGTACCTTCGTGGTATTGAAACTCAATTCAACAGACCAGAACGTACTAAGGGCTATGATAAGCAAAATCACTCAACTTTGTCGGTTTTCACTCAACCAGCAATGCCATTTGGGAGTGTTGAATACCTCGAGCTGTCACATGATGAAAAGAAGAAAGCTCATTGGTACATTCTTTATAATTGCATGGAGTTGGAACCTTACATAACGTAATGAACTTTCCATATAATACCTATAACATTAAGATGTATTCCACATGATAATACTAATTATATCATAATTATAGGGAGCACACTGAACTATTGCAAAATAGAGGTGTTGTTAACATTGATAAAATACGTGAGAAAGAATTTCCAGGTTGGCTTAAAGAAAAAGTAAGTTTTTACCAAATCAAAGTCTTGTTTTTCAAATACAGTATTATGTAACCCTGTAATTGTTTTGCATGCATTTTTACAGATCAAGTCATCGTACTTATGCAAGGATCCTAATGTAAGCAAAGAGTTGTATGCACTAGCATGTGGACCTGATTATAGAATAAAATCCTATAGTGCATGTGATGTAAATGGAGTTAGGTATCGCACCAAAACACGTGATGCTGGACGCGTCACACAAAATTGTGGCATTTGGGTTGAAGGTGAATCTTGTGACTACTATGGGCTAATTGAGGAGATTCTTGAACTGAATTACATTTTTGACCACAAGGTTGAACCTTTTAAGTGCACTTGGTATGACACAAATTTAGCTAGGAAAAATATACACACTGACATTGGCATCACGAGCATCAACGTAACTACACATTGGTACGAGAATGAACCTTATGTGCTAGCTAGACAAGCTTGTCAAGTGTTCTACGTGGATGATTATAAAATGGGTCAAAATTGGAAAGTGGTTCAAAAGTTCCATCATCGTCATGTGTTGGATGTTCCAGACAACTTTGATGAAAGAGATGGTCATGACAATAACGTTGAGCATGGTGAAAGCGAAGCTTATCAAGAAAGAAGTTCTAAAGATGTTGAGATAACATTCGAATCAATGGACATTGAGCAACTTAATCGAGAAGATGCTCAGCCAACACAAGTAATATTGCAAGACGAAGAAGTGAATGAAGATACAATGGCCGGTAGTCTTAGTGATGTGGAAAGTGAAGATGAACCATTGTTACATAGTGAAGGCAGTGATGATTCAGACTCATTTGAATAATTGTTCGTTGCGTAACTGTTTTATCCAAGTCGTTCAGTGTCATCAGTTTGTGTTTGTAGGTATAATTGTTAAAGAAATTTGGTTTCTGAAGCATGTTTGCTAATATACAAGTAATTAACGTTGTAGAGTTTAATAATAATATGTTACGGTATTTTTTTCACCGTGTTTCCTTTGCTTGTTTTCTTTGATACACATACAGATGCCACCAAAAAGAAAGTTGAAGCACATGTTACCCATAAAATCCGCCACTCCTCCAAACTCTAACTCTAACAATGAGAGTCTATCTCGTCATGAACAAAGAGAGAACTCTAAGCAATCACACATTCCTATTTCAACACCTTCTACAGCTCAATCAGGTACAAACAGGACAACTCAATCTAGTGTAGATCTTACTGATTTTGTGGATACTGCTGAGCAAGAGGCATCCAATGGTATGTATGCAATGATTTTTAATATATTGTGGATTGATTCTTTATATTCATCATTATTAATTATCTTTAAATATTTTTTAGGTTCTCTTCATAAAAAAAAGCGAGGAATTAGTCGTGGTTTGGCATCACAGAGAATAATGGTTGCAAGTAAGAAAAAATTAGTTGTACAAGCCAGGGAAGGAGATATGCGTACCTTTGGTGAGACATCCTCGCTATTTGCCAATGAGATTGGTATCATCATGCGAAACGTTGTTTCGCAACGCTTGACAGGTTGGAGTGTAGCATCTCCTCATGATAGAGAATTAGCCTATAATCGTCTTCTGGTAAGTAAATTTTGTAATTGATTTGGATTATGTTTAATACTATAATCACTGAAATCTTATTTTCTCTATGTTTAGGAAAAATTTGATGTTGATTTAAAAGATCATCAGATGGTTGAAATTGTTGAAAGACATTGTCGTGAGAGATACAAAGAACACAGAAGTGCATGTAATAAAAAATATAAACAATTGAAATTGGATGGAAAAGATCCACTACAATGTAAGCCATCAACTGTTAAATCACAAGAGGATTGGGAATGGATGTGTGCACACTTTGAAAGTGATAAGTTTCTGGTATGTTAAGTTATTATACTACTTTACAATATTGTTAATTAAAGTAGAATGAATGAGATGCCAAATTACTCACCTTACAATATTGTTGTTGGTTTTAAGAAATGATCTCATAAAGGAAACACAATCGTTTGAAGATTCATTATAATCACCATGGAGGGACTAGATCATTTACTGCAACTAGGGAAGCACTGGTAATTCAATATGCATAATCGTTTGCACTTGTATTAATTAGTTTTTGTTACACATGTTGGCTTAAGAATAATAGACATATTCATTATAATAGACATATTGTTCTGTAATATTAGGATCTTTACATATTGTTCTGTAATATTAGGATCATTTTTCCCCTGGCTTATCTATTGTAAATTATTTTGGTAAGTGATATACTTGTTTGTTATAGAGGATTTTTTGTTCTGAGTGTCTACCAAGGATTACAGGGGTCTGGTTTCTGGAGTTGCTAAGTTATTTTCTTTTAGATGGAAATAAAACTTCATCTATTTGCTTTGTATAGCTTATGAAATTAATGTCTAATTGCTCGCTGATGTTTTTGGGAACTTTGTGTCTTTTAGTATAGATAGAGGCAGTGAGTGGACATCAATGTCCATGGAGAAATGTGTGTAATTTGTACCTTATTGAAGTAAGGATGGAGGTAGCTTATATTAGGATTCTGCTTCCTCAAAAATGTTTCCATAAAGTAATGTTTACTCCATATACATAAAAAATGGGAAACACAATTATAATTAGTCTTTCCCACCGTTTAGCTTGATGCTCTTTCATGTGCCTAGTCTCCTTATCGTGGTATTCATTTGAATATTCCACGTAATCCTTAAAAGTAAATTGCTTTATATTTGGTTGAATTTTAACTTAGACATGTTTTGTACTTTTAATTATATTGTGGTCATCAACAATATGCTTCTAATTTGGTTGTATTATGACCTTTTCTCCACCTTTTAGTGTACGAAGGAGGAATCACGGACATATTGAATTGTTTAGGAGAATGCATTCCACATCGAAAGGATGGGATAACCAACTAGTGGTCCCGGTATGTAAGATATATCATTTATTACACAAGATCTTAGCATTAATATTATTTACTTTAACAACATTTTGATATTGTATGGCAGAAAGAAATGGTGGAGTTGCAACAATCACAAGTGGAGCTAGAAGATGAAGCAGATGTCATGGATGAAGCAGAAATATGTGCTCAAGTTCTTGGTAAGAGTGCTTTGGGACTATTTCGGGATTGGACACTCTCGCGTAAATCATACAAATGCAGTCCGACTCCCCTAAATTGGTGCAACAATTGGAAATTCTTACCCAACGAGATAAAGAGAAGGATAAAGCTATTAGTGAGCTTACACAAAGTCTCGAACAACAGCGTTACTTATCCAAGCCTCGTTGCACGAATGGATATGAGTCAAGATCCTCCTACGGATCGAACAATGATCCTCCTCCATCACCTCCACCGTCGCCATCGGTTGGTGCTGCGGTACTATGATTATATTGTTGAAGTTACAATTTATATTTTCGTGGTTAAATATTAGACATTTATGATTATACTTTGACAATTAGTACTTGTTATCCGTCTAAACAATTTTCTTCTGTAGACATGTTTTTTGTTAAATTTAGTAATTGCGCATGTTCAAAATTGAAATGTTGAACAAATTATTAGCAGGAACAAAAAAAATTATTATAAAAGCATTTATAAAAAGAAATTATTGTCATTCACCAACCAAAATTGTAGTTGCTAATACTTACATTGTCCTTCAGCAACCAATTATTGGTCGCTAAAATTATTAATGTTTACCGACCAATTATTGGTCCAAGAAAGGTAGCATTATTCACCTACCATAGTTTGGTTGCTATTTCATTATCTTCACCGACCAATTATTGGTTGTTGTTAGTTCGAAAATATTTTTTCTTAATCTATTTACCGACCACCCATATTGGTCGCTAAAAACACTCGACGACTGTAAATCGACCAATTGTTCTCTTTATCAGTGACCAAAAATCAAACCCTTTAGCGACCAATATGTGGTCGTTGGAGGTTACACCTTTAGCGACCAACTATAGTGGTCGCTGAAAAGATTTACCAACGGTGATTTAGCGACCATTAATCGACCACAAATATGTGGTCGCAAAAGACATCCAGCGACCAAAAATTAACATTCAGCGACCAACAAGTTTGGTCGCTGGATGCAGGTTTTTTTGTAGTGTGTGGCAGGACCGAAATTTATTGCGTGGCAGAATTATGGCGGCACATACAAAAATTAACAATTGTACACCTGTAGACGCACGATTGTACATATAGATTATTGTAGAAAATTTAGATGCACACAAATTAACATATTTGTATGAATAAAAAAAATTCACATGTTACCAAATTAATTTTGGTACATATGATAGATTATTATGTTTAAAAAGAAATTACTACATTCTCTAAATTTTGAAGAATTAAGTTTTCGTACTGATAACGTGTTATGAAAAGAGAGAATCAGAGAAGTCAATAGTCTTGTGTGTATTATAATGAGAATCAAAGCCCTATATTTATAGGGAAGGAATAGGGATACACGTGGTAATAATATTTAGGGCTGTAGGGGTACAAGTGTCATTCATATTAAACCCTAATTTACTTTCCTTTTACAACAAGTGCCATGTATAAAGCAAGGAAAAAAGGAATTTTTTTTTTAAGAAAATGCCTATGATGAATTTATGATGACAAGATTTCGTCCCACTCAAAAAGTTTTAAATACACATAAACACAGAAAAAAGAAAAGAAGAAAAACGGTTGAGGACGCTATATAAGGATTGAGGAGTTAAACGGTTGATACTTCAAACCAGAGCTCTCCTCAAAGAGATGACATCCCATTGGCAGTCAATGAAAAGAACTGTTGATACCTAAACTGATGCTTGACTAAGTTTTATGATAATATGTTTGGATGAGTTTCTTCTCATTTTTACATAGAAAAATTTACTTATAATCATCTGGTCAAAATATACAAGCAACTTATAATAAGTTTTCAAACAACTACTCCTTCCGTCCCATTTATACAAGTTTGTTTTGACAATTTAATGTGATTTAAATTAAGTCACAATTCAAAAAATGAGCGCACATCAGAACTAAATTTGCCTTCACGATACAATGGAATGCTAAAATATGCACTTAAAAGATTAAAAAACCAACACTAAAATGTGTCTGAATATATGTGAGAGTCTTTGCAATCCGGTTCTGTATTATTTCGGACACAAAGCAAGTTTGAAGTGTAAATATGAATGCAAAACTTTGAACAAGAAGAAGCAGGATAATGAAGGAAGAAAAATGAAGGAAAACCCGAATTTCGCGGACTACTGATGTTTGAGTTGATGCAAGTTGAACAAGCAGATATGGAGCCATATGGAATTGGTAGCGGGCCAAGGAGATTCCAGGTCCGCATTGCTCGCAAGAGGAAGGACGAGCAAGATGCAAAAGAAGAGCTTTGCTCTTTGGTAACTGTTCTTGAAATTTCACAAGTGTACGGATTGTGACAAGTAATAAAGTAGATTTAGTAAGTCTGAATATCATCCCATAGAGACTACTATCTACTATAAATTTTTAAACTAATCTAACTTCAATTTAAATTAAAATAGTAACTAATGATCAAATCAAATTATGTTTTCTAAATGAAGTTCTAATAAATAAAATAACAAATGATTAATTAAAACTGTAGAAAAGATTATGTGATTGGATAGTTAGAATTTTCGATTCCACTTAGGTTATTTATCATATATTTAATTCCAATTTATTCAACCATTTTTCATACGTACCAACGATCGAATTAACATGATGTAATTAGTGATCTCTGTCGAGCAACACTAATCATATTTAGAGGTGTCAAGACGGATGGGTCGGCCAACCCGTGAAAATCGGCCCGGATCGATCCGGAATCGCGAGCCAACCCGTGACACGAGCGGGCGATTCACGGGTCAAGGAGGTGTGACCCGCGAGCTTCGTGGGTTGCACATGCGCGGGCCGCGGATAATCCACTGGCCCGTGAAAAAAAAATTAAAATTTTTGAAAAAAAAAAAGGTGACAACCTAATTGGGATGTACTTATGTTATAAATATTTGATAATAATAATTAAAAATGTATTTAGTTGTTATTTGTTTAAATTAAATTTAACTTTGTAAAGTTATAAATAATTCATGTAACATTAAATTTGAATTATATGTAAACGTTTCTTTGTATAAATATGAATTTATCATTTTGTTCAATTCTTAGTTTACATTTAACAAAAAAAATATTTTTTTCTATAAATATGAAAAATTCTATATTTTTATAATTTTATTTATACAATCATACGAGTCAAACCGGAACAAACCGCGACTCGTGACCCGCATGGGCTCAACCCGGATGGGTCAGCAAACGGGCTTGGGTTGTAATCCAAAATTTGTGTGCCGACCCGGAACCCGTAGCGAGTAGGCTTTTTTTCACGCGGGCAGTTATCGGGCTCATATGTTGGCGGGCCGATCCGACCCGAATCACCCGGATTGACACCTCTAATCATATTCATATGCCCGAACTTATTATATCTTTATATAAATTCACACACATAATAACGTATTTATCTATAGGAATTCAACAAAGATCGCATAACTTATAATTATCTCTCGATCTCTTATAATGTCTTGTTAATTATTGCACGAATTAGAATTATACATCATATCTCGATCTCAGTATTATCCCTAAATCAATTAATTGTTGCGCAAATAAATAATGACATTAAACACGCAATAATTAATTAACAAATATTGAAATGACATGAAAATATTGAAATTAAACATATAATAAAATTGTTAAGCTACATCATCAATCCTAAAAATAAAAATATTTAGCCAGTTGAAATTAAACACTTAAAAAGTATAAAGGCATCATAAAAAATTGACGAAACGTGATTAATTCCAGTGAAAACAGCCTCCTTTTGCTTTTGCCGGCCAATGTGCGTGAATATATATATATATTTATGTCCCTGTTTTCCTCTTGTGCGTGCCGCCTTTGTTTGTATAAAGTCAAACAATTTCGGCCTTGTTTTTCCTCACTTTCTGCCGTAATAATTGACTTTTTTTTTCTCCTCGCTCTTTTATTCTTCTCAATTGGTTGATGTTTCTCCTTGTGCGTGGCACTATATATATCTATATATATATATATATATCTCTATATATATCTATATATCTATATATCCCCCCCCGCCCTACTATATATATATATATATATGGTAGGGCGGGGGGGATATATATATATATATATATATCCCCCCCCCCCCCCCCCCCGCGTCGCCAAATTTTGCATCCAATTAGAAGTTCAAATTGAGGCTCAATTAATTGCTTGCTTTCAAGGCCTCGTACTTTGAATTTTGCTATTTTTCTGCTATTTTTCATTCTTTTTTTCAATTCTTCGTTGAATATGAAATTTTGCCTACAAAATACAATTTAACATAAATTAGGTAGAATTTTATTTAAAAGACAATAAAATATCATAATTCAGAGTCTCTTATAAATATAATAACTACACTTATCAGTAACCTTTGAAGAAATCCCACAGGGTGGATTGAAGGGAATTGGTCCCCCAAGTTATTCAGGATGAAGAATAAACTTCTGTTTTAAGGTTTAATCAACTCCAAGTTTGCTCTACCTCTGATTTTCAGTGTTGAAATTAATTGATAAAATGTTAAATAATTAAATGTGATATTTAATTATGTGGGCCACTGTAATTAATTTGAGTGAATTGGAAGAGTCTCCAATATAGGCCCATAAGTTGATAAGCCCAATTTTAAGTGTCTTATATATAGTAAGGAATCCCACATCGAAAGTTTACAAAAAAAAAGATTTGTTTATATAGTGGGATGTGTGTACAAGTTATAATTTAATAAGTGGTCCACAACTTAGCTAACTTTGGTTAGCCAAAGGCTAGCTAACTAGCCACCACTAGAGTGGTGCTTCGCACCACTCGCGCAGCGCCGCGCCCCATCCCGGTCCCGGCCTCGGCCCAGTGCACGTCGCAAAGTTCGCATTGGGTGCTTTAGAGGCGCACTTTGCACTTTGCTCGTACGCATCGTCGCAAGGAGCTGTAGAGCCTTAAAGTTTTCAGAAATGGACTCATGGTTCGATGACATGGCAACGGGAGGCTCGATGAGTTGGCATCCTAGGTGGCACACACGTCACTTAGTCTTGCGTGACAGTTGGTTCAGTTGGACGTACGCGTGGTATCTGCATGGCGGGTGACTGTTCAGAAATTGGTGAATAGGCATGATGAATGGACACTACGCTTCATGGTTTAATCTGGACAGTCGATCATGAAACAGTGCGATCCAATGGCTAGAACGTATCAGACCAAGTGGTGCACTAGTTCGTGAAATGTCACACACCCATTCAATGAGACACTTCAATCTCTATATATAGAGACCTTCAGATTCGTTTTTTGTACACCAAATCAATTAATATATTCTTGATTTTTAAATTCGTTCTCTCTCCATATTCTGCATAAATTCCTACGATATTTTCGTTGTTACTCCGTTCCAATACGTTCATTCTTTGGTTCGACCGACAAGGTTCGTATTGTGCAATAGTGACTTTGGAAGAAGCATTGTATCTTGGGAGACAGACGTCCATAAGTCCGTTTGCACGTTGTTGGGGGGCGAAATATGTCTTAAGGAGATTTGCCTTGGTATACCTCGCTTCATCTTCTATTTTTATTTTCTATTATTTTTCTTTGTTCTTTTGATTGCGGTAGTCGAATTTTCGACAACAATCTTAAGACAGAATCACTTTCTTTCTTTCTTCTACCTTTCTCTTTTTAATTATTTTTTGTAATTGTGGTTTTACAATCTTAAGACAGAATCACTATTGATAATAATACTAGTGCTGTGATTGCTCCAAATACTGGTTCCAATCAATTTGTCATGCCACCGGCTTCACAATATGAGAAACCAAAAAAATTCAATGGCACGGATTTCAAGCGTTGGCAACAGAAGATGCTATTCTATTTGAAAACGTTAAACTTGGTAAAGTTTCTGCGTGAAGAATGTCCCGTACAAATATTGGAGAATGCTACTGATAAAAATACTCAGTTAGCCATTGAAGCATGGAAACATGCAGATTTCTTATGCCTTAACTACATTCTCAATGGATTGGATAACACCTTATATGGTGTGTATTGTGACTACAAAACGGTTAAGGAACTATGGGAGTCTCTTGATAAAAAATACAAGACGGAAGATGCTGGAATGAAGAAATTCTTTGTTGGCAAATTTTTAGATTTCAAGATGATTGATTCAAAGACAGTAATGAGTCAAGTTCAAGAGATGCAAGTTCTATTTCATGATATTGAAGTTGAAGATATGACTTTGAGTGAATCTTTCCAAATTGCTGCTATAATCGAGAAACTACCTCTACTATAGAAAGATTTCAAAAACTATTTCACGCATAAACGCAAAGAGATGACGATGAAGGATCTAATTGTTCGACTTCGCATTGAAGAAGACAACCGGGCTGCAGAAAAGAAGAATAATGTACGCAACATGGAAGCAAAGGCTAACATGGTGGAAGACTCGGGGTCTAAGAACAAGAAAAGGAAGCGTTTTGGCTCATCCATGGACAAAGAAAAAGTTAACAATGCAAAACGGTTCAAAAGAAACTGTTATATTTACGGGAAGCCAGGACATCGGGCTAAAGATTGTCGAAGCAAAAATAAGGATATACCGAAGAAGAAACCGTCCCAAGCTAATATAACCGAAGTGGATAATATTTCTACAGATGTTGGAGACATCAACCTATCCGCTGTTGCTTCTTAAATTAACTTGGTATCTAATGCCAAAGATTGGTGGTTGGACATAGGAGCCACTCGTCATATCTGTGCTGATAAGGGTCTATTTTTTGAATATAAGACCCTGAATGATAATGAGTGCCTTTACATGGGAAATTCTACAACTTCTAAAATTGAAGGAATTGGAAAGGTTATTTTTGAAATTCACATCAGGTAAGGAACTAACGCTGAATGAAGTTGTACATGTCCCAGATATCAGAAAGAATTTGATTTCAGGAGCTATCCTTAGTAAGAAAGGGTTTAAAATAGTGTTTGAATCTGATAGATTTGTACTTACTAAGGGGGCATGTATGTTGGAAAGGGTTATTTACTTGATGGTCTATTTAAGGCCAATACTGTTGTAGTGGACAAAAAATCCACATATTTGTATCCACAAGTTATTAATAAAACTAATAATCCTGTTTACTTGCTTGACTCTTCACATTTATGGTATGGCAGATTAGGATATGTAAATCGTGCTTCCTTACGAAAACTTGTAGGTTTAGGTCTTATACCTAAACTTGAATCCGAAAACAAACATAAATGTGAAATTTGTGTTGAAACAAAATTTGCTAAAAAATCTTTTAACTCAATTGAAAGGAGTAGTGAATCGTTAAGTTTAATACATAGCGACATTTGTGATCTAAAATTTGTTCAGACTCGAGGTGGCAAAAATTTTTTTATCACGTTTATTGATGATCACAGTAGGTATTTCCATATTTATTTATTAAGTAGCAAAGACGAGGTATTGAATGCATTTGTTACTTACAAAACTGAAGTTGAAAATCAACTTGAAAAAACAATTAAGGCATTAAGGTCTGATAGAGGAGGTGAATATGATTCGTCCATGTTTAACTAATTATGTGCTAAGTTTGGTATTATTCAACAAACAACAGCTCCTTATACTCCGCAGCAAAATGGGATTACTGGGAGGAAAAACAGAACTTTAAAAGACATGGTTAATGCTATGCTTATAAGTTCTGGATTAACACAAAACTTGTGGGGGGAAGCAATTTTAACCCCTAACTTTATTCTGAATAGAGTTCCCTACAAGAAAACTGGTTCAATACCTTATGGCATATGGAAATGTAGAATGTCTTCCTACAAATACTTAAAAGTGTGGGAGTGCCTAGTTAAAGTGGCTATTCCACCACCTAAAAGGATTAAGTTAGGTCCTAAAACTATTGATTGCATTTTTATCGGATATGCAATAAATAGTAGTGCATACAGATTTCTTGTGTAGAAATCTGATATAAGTGACATTCATGTCAATACAATTATTGAATCTAGAGATGCTGAATTCTTTGAAGAAGTGTTCCCTAATAAAAGAGATATTGTTGAGAATACTCAAAAGAGAACACGAGATAATTCTTTTGAAAATAATATAGAACCTGAACCAAGAAGGAGTAAAAGAGTAAAGATTGTCAAATCCTTTGGTCCAGATTTTATATCTTTTATGATTGAGAAAGAACCTCAAACATTTAACGAAGCTATGACTAGTTCACAATCTGTATTATGGAAGGAAGCTATAAATAGTGAAATTGAATCCATTATGAGTAATAATACTTGACAATTGGTTGATCTTCCTAAGGGAACTAAACCAATAGGGTGCAAATGGATCTTTAAAAGAAAGTTAAGAGCTCATGGTTCAATCGATAAATATAAGGCTCGACTGGTTGTAAAGGGATATCGTCAGAAAGAAGGAATTGATTTCTTTGATACATATTCTCCAATAACTAGAATTACTTCTATTCAGGTTTTAATTGCTATTGCAGCCTTATATAATTTACAGATACATCAAATTGATGTTAAGACTGCATTCTTGAATGGTGAATTAAACGAAGAAATATATATGGAATAACCAGAAGGTTTCATAGTAAAAGGACAAGAAAACAAAGTATGCAAACTTGTTAAGTCCTTATACGGTTTGAAGCAAGCTCCTAAACAATGGCACGAGAAGTTTGACAATATCATGATTAAGAATGGTTTCATCATAAATGGATGTGACAAATGCGTATATTCGAAAAAGTTCGAAAAGGAATACGTACTCGTCTGTCTATATGTTGATGACATGCTTATATTAGGGACTAATATAGACGTTATCAATAGAACAAAGAATATGCTTACCAATAACTTTGACATGAAAGATATGGGTGAAGCAGACTTGATTCTAGGAATGAAGATATCTAGAACATCAGATGGAATATTCTTGTCTCAAACCCATTATGTTGATAAAATAATTGAGAGGTTTAAGACTCATAACATTAAAGAAATGAGTAACACATTTCTTCCTCATGTAGTCTACACAAGAATAGTGAAAATGGAAAACAGCAGTTAGAATATTCCCAAATTATTGGTAGTGTAATGTACTTAATGAATTGTACAAGACCTGATATAGCTTACTCGGTAAGTAAGCTCAGTCGTTATACAAGTAACCCAAGTAATCAACATTGAGATGCATTACTTAGAGTTTTGGGATACTTGAAACGGATCAGAGAGTATTCGTTATGTTATAGAAAATATCCTCCAGTAATTGAAGGATATAATGATACCAATTGGATATCAGATACAGACGAGTCTAAGTCTACAAGTGGCTATGTATTTACTCTTGGTGGTGGCGCTATATCATGGAAATCTTCTGTGCAAACGTGTATAGCTCGATCTACTATGGAATCTGAGTTTATTGCTTTACATAAAGCGGGAGAGGAAGCAGAATGGTTAAGACATTTCGTAGAAGATATTCCTATACGGCCAAAGCCTGTTTCGGTTATTTGTATTCATTGCGATAACTAGGCAACCATAGCCACGACTGAAAATTTTGTGTATAACGGTAAGTCGAGACATATCCGTCGAAGACATAATACCGTTCGGCAGTTTCTCTCAAATGGAACAATATCAATAGATTTTGTTAAGTCAAAAGAAATCCTAGCGGATCCGTTTATTAAAGGTTTATCTAGAGAGCGTATAAACTGCGCATCGAGGGAAATGGGTTTAAAGCCTAAAACCCAATGAGTCATCTTAGTGGAAACTTAACCTGGCAACTGGAGATCCCACGGATTAGGTTCAATAGGAAAACTGATTATGAATGACTCAATAAGAGTACTTAGGAGTCTAACTCCTTCCCATTCTATGATGCAAAAAGTGCTGCATATGAAGTTTAAGGATAAGCTTTGCTTTTAATGATGACTATAAAAAGGGTATTCTTATAGAACATCACCTATGTAAGTGCGAACTTGGCCTGTTCTTTGAGAATTTACTTAGACGAATTCTCTAAAGCACTCGCAGAACCCAAGTAGTTCAGGGCCGAAATAATGAACACAATAGAAAACCAAATTTTGATATGAGAAATAACGTGTTTGGTCTATTATCTGAGCTTGCAATGACGGTTGACAGTTCAAAACGTTGCGTTCACTGATTGACCAAGTGAGTTCGATAGATTCTTACTAAAGAAGGTTCAAAGCGAAAGCTACCTATCTTGATGCGTTATCTTTCAGATAGTACTCTACTTTCTTATTTCTTGATTTGAGTCGACTTCTTCCATTCATGTGGGGGATTGTTGGAATTAATTGATAAAGTATTAAATAATTAAATGTAATATGTAATTAAGTGGGCATTGTAATTAATTTGAGTGAATTGGAAAAGTCTCCAATATAGGCCCATAAGTTGATAATCCCAATTTTAAGTGTCTTATATATGGTAAGGAATCCCACATCGAAAGTTTACAAGAAAAAAGACTTGTTTATATAGTGGGATGTGTGTACAAGTTATAATTTAATAAGTGGTCCACAACTTAGCTAACTTTGGCTAGCCAAAGGCTAGCTAACTAGCCACCACTAGAGTGGTGCTTCGCACCACTTGCGCTGCGCCCGGTCCCGGTCCCGGTAGCGACCTCGGCCCGTGCACGTCGCAAAGTTCGCATTGGACGCTTTAGAGGAGCACTTTGCACTTCGCTCGTACGCATCGTCGCAAGGAGCTGTGGAGCCTTAAAGTTTTCAGAAATGGACTCATGGTTCAATGACATGGCAATGGGAGGCTCGATGAGTTGGCATCCTAGGTGGCACACACATCACTTAGTCTTGCGTAGCAGTTGGTTCAGTTGGACGTACGCGTGGCATCTGCATAGCTGGTGACTGTTCAGAAATTGGTGAATAGGCGTGATGAATGAACATTACACTTCATGGTTTAATCGGACCGTCAGATCATGAAACAGTACGATCCATTGGCTAGAACGTATCAGACCAAGTGGTGCACTAGTTCGTGAAATGTCACACACCCATTCAATGAGACACTTCAATTTCAATATATAGAGACCTTCAAATTCGTTTTTTGTACACCAAATCAATTAATATATTCTTGATTTTTAAATTCGTTCTCTCTCCATATTCTGCATAAATTCCTACGATATTTTCGTTGTTATTCCGTTCGAGTACGTTCATTCTTTGGTTTGACCGACAAGGTTGGTATTGTGCAATATCGACTTTGGAAGAAGCGTTGTATCTTGGGAGACAGACGTCCATAATCCCGTTTGCACGTTGTTGGGGGGCGAAATCTGTCTTAAGGAGATTTGCCTTGGCATACCTCGCTTCATCTTCTATTTTTACTTTCTATTATTTTTCTTTGTTCTTTTGATTGCGGTAGTCGAATTTCCGACAACATTTAGTTAGACATTTTGATGTATGTTTGGAGAAATAAATTTAGGGATTTATGTTCATGGAACGCGGACAACACTGACTTCCCGGCTAAGAAAATGAGAAAGAGTGATTATTTTCGTTAACAGGCAACGACTTTTGCGTTAGGAGATGCTCATCCTCCTACTATAGATACCTTGTTGTTAGAACAAACGACCAACAACTTGAGGAGAAGCTCTAGCAAGCTGCAGTGACTTGGAAAGTAATTAAACCTGACTCCCACACTACAGCACAGAATAAAAAAATCAATGAAAGACTATTAGAAAGCTTTTGAATTCTAGTTTCCGTACTAAAATTATGACACATTGAATAATACTAGTAAGAGATCGTGCCAAATTCCCAACTCAATAGTGGTTTTTATTTTTATTTTTTTTTAAAGTATTTTTGTAACTTCACCAAAGTTCATATCGCTGATTTTTCCGAACGTCTAAATGACTTGGAGTCACATTTTGCTGTCTTTGGTAAATTCAAGTTCCCCATGTAGACATTCAGAAATTGTTCTATTGAAATTTCTAGTAGATAATCATAGTTTCGGTTCAATAGTACATAACAACAGGAGAAGATCATACTTGTTCAATATGGTATTTTGCACGATGAAGATGAATGAAATTCTAAAAAATAGTTTCACGAGATTCAACCTGTAGTTGAAAATCAAGCCAAATAATAAAGACGAAAAAATAAGAGTAATACAAAAAATAATGGATCATACGAGAACATAAGATTTATGTGGAAGAGAAGGAGAATTTCAATCTACCAAGAAACTAAAATTGTTTTACAAGATTTGATACTCTCAATTTAAATATATACAAGTCTCTCAAGTTTCTAATACATATAACAATGATTTGATTGTTATGTTGAGTCTATAAAAATCGTATACCTCATGGAGTATATATAGGAGTCCAATCTTTGAGTTATTGATGAAGTAAGACATAAAAATCGCAATCAAAATCAACCAAGAGACTTTTCTCTCTAGACGGGTGGCACCGTGGCGCCGACATGCTAAAGTCTAGACACGTCAAGTCCCTACCTTACTCGTGCACTATCGGCACCTTAGCACTGTGACCCGACGCCTAGGTGTCCATCTCCGTCCTCGTGTTTCAAAAGCCTTTTTATTTATTTCAAAGTCATTTTCCCAATCAAATTCTCAATCCATGATAAAATTTGATCCCTTATGAAATCAGACTTCCAACCCAATATTATCTAGGCTTCCTCCATGAATCAAACTTCCAGATCATATGGAATTTGAATCACAAACATAACACAACCAATTGTCTTCACTGTGAATTATCACTAAGACGTAGGACTTCGTATTATAAAAAGATATCCAGTATTATCTCTACTATTGGAGTCGATCATCTCTTCAATACATAAATACTGATGCAGTCATGACCAGGTTCTTGAACGTGTGGGGCAATCCAAAGAGGGGCAAGGGTTGATCAAGGTGTGTAGGTACAATAGATGGGGCATGTTGAATTGAAACCCAAATTCCTTTAGATATTGATGGTTTGGATGAAGAAGCTTTCAAAAAGTCTAAAGATGAACCAAGGAGAAGAATTCGTTGCGTTTTGGATCGTTGAATGCTCATCTCCCGCTCGAGTGCTCAAAATAGGAAGGTTACCGCTCGCAATAGGATGCTCCAGTGCCGCTCGACGCTTGCTGCTTTCGAGCTTTACCGCTTGAGCGCTAGTGTTATTTGAGGAAATTTTGTTTCCATTTTTCTTTTTGACCCTCTTTCCATATAAAAACATATTCTCTTGTGTCATATATATACTCTACGAAATGATGGCTCTGTATAGACTTTGAATAACATTAGATACACAATACTATTGTATTCTTTCTTCATATTATACTGAATATTACATTACAATGCTAATTTCTTGTGTTGTGATTGTTACTTCATATTGTGATATATAATCTCGTCCTTAATTCCTGATAGGTGGTATCAGAGCATACATAATTATTGCTAATTTGTTAACAAATGGTATCAGAGTTTGAAGTTTGATTCTTGTGTTAGCAACCATGTAGTATGATGTTCCCTTTCTGGATTGCTGAAGTATATTTTCGTTGTGACAGGTAAAGATGTGAGCAGTGCATGCTCAGAAGGATTTGGACGATGCTTTTTAGGGGCTTGACAAGATGTCCTAAAATTGGTCGATGGAGGAGAAACAACGTAAGAATCGAAAAGCCCTGTGATTCATCTTCATCTTTCGAATCATATTCTTCAAGAAGGAGACAATTGCAGTTGCGTTATAGTTGAAGTTGGAGAAATTATGCATAACGAAGAGTCTAACCAACAAATTGCATTTGAAGTAGTACTTTTATTCTCATCATACAACAGAAGGTACATCACTTGTAGATCACCTAATTGTTTTTAAAAAGTTGTCGCTCATTTAAAAATCTTAGAGGTTAAGGTAAATCATTTGAATACTATTGATCCTGATCGGGAGTGTTACAACAAATTAAACTATTTCGAACATATTTGATACGTGGGAGTCGCACTTATTTTAGAAATAGATTGTCAAAAATACGTGTTTGTTCATACGGTCTACATAAGTTTATGAGTGATATTGTGCATCCACTTTTGAAGGAGTGTTAACATTAACTTGGGAGGATCCATTGAATATAATGGCCTACCGCAACACATGCATTTAGTACCAACTTAAAAATCATAATATGTCTAAGCTTAAAAATTTACGTATAAGTAAATAAATATTTTTTTATTGATGAAAGTTGAAAATAAGTAATTAAATTTTATGATAAGGTAGACCTACTATCTAGTTAAGCCCCAAATAAGTCAAAAAGCTTGCTTATTTTTAGAAATAGCCAAACCAAACATGTTTATCTAAGAGGAAAAAAAGAAAGAGATTCGTAATCTCACGTTAAGGGATTCAAGAACTTGACAACCAATGCATCAACATGAAAATCAAAAAAAAAATTAATGTATAAATAAGAAGAAATTTCTTTTTCATTAAGTAGCCCAATTTGTAAATTGTGGAATTAGTGGTAAATTTATAGTATGATCTTACCATTATCTTTAATATATTAAACATACAGTTTTTATTTGTTACTGAGGAAGATAGGGCCAATGGGCCCTAGCCCCACTGATTTTGAGATCTTTGTGATTTTTTTTATTTTACTTATTATTTTTAATATTATAATATTTTAGGTTTGAAATTTTGTTTCCTTCTTTCTGACTCATTTTTTATACGCTTTCCATTTAAAATATATTCTCTTGTATCTTTATATACTCCATGAAAGTATGGCTCTGTATTGACTTTGAATAGCATTAGATACATAATATTGTTGTATTCTTTCTTCATATTATAGTGAAATCTTCATTCATCTGTCAATTTCTTGTGTTCTTCTTGTGTTATGATTACTACTTTATGTTGAAAAACGATGGAGAATACACCGAGAATTGAAGAATAAACAAACCAAAGTTGCAGCAATTAAACACGAACTAGAAGACAAGAAATCAAACTTGAAATATCCACCAAAAGACTTGATCACGATACCGTTGTCCTCAAACAATATTTGCCCCCTTTAGGATTGAAAAATGCTTGAAGGGATGATGGCAAATGGTTTGCAGGATTTAAACAAGCCTTGCAAGGATTAATACTCAAGCAATTAAGTATAATCCTCCAAAATTTAAGAACACAAAGGAAAATATGAATATGAAAGAAGAACAATGACTTTGATCTTTAATTGGAATGTATTTATGAACTTATCTTGTTTTTCATATCATAATCCTTGAACACCATTGTCCTATATATAGGCAATGTTCAAATGCACGAAATAGTGCCAAAAAATAAATGAAAAGACACCAAGTTCAAAAACCAAACGGGAAAAAAGGGCCAAAAAACTACCAGAAAATTGTACCATGCGGCTGCATGGTACAAACCCATGCAGCCGCATGGTATAAAACATACAGGGAAATTTAGTCCCGGTATATGGCCATGCGGCCGCATGGTTCATTATATATATTTTTCCCATTTTAATTCCAATAACTATTTTATTAGTTTGAACAACTTATTTTCAACAATCCCCCACTTGTTCAAAATCTAATAAAATCTCATATTCAAAATTGTATGATACTAATGCATAAGGATTAGATATCTTTCGATTTGAATCTAACCATAGTGTAATCCAAACAAAGCAAAGTCGGAATCAAAGGTAGCATGAAGCTTTGAACCATTTGTTCCAAATGACAATACCGGTTCGAACACACACACGAGTATCACGTGTTCTCAAATTTCTCAAACTCGCTTAGCGCTATTATGGCATTGCGCTAATCCCTTTTTTCAATAAACTTTTAAGAGAGAAACTCTAACTCTCTATTGAGGCGGCACCACCTCGAAGTTTATTTAGGTGAAGTTCTTCCAGTATTTATGCTACTTTTAAGATACTTGTTCTTAATACTGAACTTCATTAAGAGTTTAAAACTCATCCATCACTTCAGTAACAACCAGCGTTATAACTAGGATAGGGTTATTGCGGATATCAATAATGCTGAAACTATCCACATGTCGAATGACTTGTTATTACCCTTTGAACCCATGAATAACCTTTTGAGTAATGATGGGTAGGGTTGCCATCACTGGTGGACCTTTTTTAGTTTAAGAGTTTCAACCCCATCCTACTTGTAGTAGAATTTACTAAATCTCTATTTCGAGGTTTAGTTAGAGGATCCGCTAAATTCTCAATTGATTTTACATAATTTAGGGAAATTATTCAACTCTTGATTAATTTCCTTATGTAATCGTGTCTTAGACTCATATGTCTAGACTTTCCATTATACACTTCATTATATGCTTTTGCTAACGTGGCTTGACTATCACACATGATAGGTATAGAAGATATTATCTTCGGTCCCAAAGGTATCTCGTATAAGAGTTCCTTAAGCCACTCAACCTCTTTCCCAGTTTCCGATAGTGCAACGAATTCAGATTCCATAGTTGAGTGTGTTATACATATCTGTTTCTTTGATTTCCAAGAAACAGCCCCACCACCAAGAGTAAACACCCAACCTGAAGTGGATTTACTTTCACCCGTACTAGATATCCAACTAGCATCGGTAAATCCTTCCAATACAGCCGGGAATTTAGTATATTGTAGACCTAAATTTAGGGGTGTCCAAAAGTCCCGAACCGAACCGGACCGAACTGAACCCGAACCCGAACCGAACCGAACCGAACCGAGCGGTTCTTCAAAAATTAAATACCCGAACGGGTACTCGAATCGAGAACCGATGGGTTTGGGTCGGGTCTCGGGTCTAGACCAAGAACCGAATAAGAACCGAAACTAAATAATTTTTTTATTTTTTATATTGAATTAATTAAATTATTTTATTTTTTTATACAAATTAGCAAATTAATTAAATAAATCAGATTATTTCATAATTTTAATTTTAAAGTCCAAATCATTTTTAAAACCCATTTTAATTTGAAGCAAATGAATATACTTTATGTAGTTTTGCTGTAATATTAATATCTACTTTTTGGTATTTGTATACACTGAATTAATCTTATTGGACGGCTAGTTATTTATATATTTTTGAATTGGGTTACGTTAATTTGTAAAAGTTACGAATGAAATGTCATTAGTTGTATTTATGTAGTGTTACTGTAAATATTAAAAAATTGGGTTAATTTCACAAATGGTCACTGAAGTTACGTCAAAATAACAAAACGGTCACTGAAGTTCCAAAATTGCACTAACGGTCACTGAAGTATCACCCGGTTTCAAGAATGGTCACTGAAGGACCAAATGAGTCGCGACTGGTCCTGCTAAAAACCCGTATTCCGCTCGTCCGACCAAGACATGGGTCGCGACCACCGGAATTTAATCCTTTTCACTCGCGCGGCTTGCCCGGGTATGGGTCTTCGCCAATTTCGCCCGAGCTCGAGTTATTGGCCATTTTTAGATTTTCCGACGGTTGAACTTTTGAGCATCGATTCCGATTACATAACTTGATGAAATCGGGGAGAGGTTGGATGCTAATTGAAGAAGAGGAAGAGGAGTGCTTTCGACCGGTTCTAATTTCCGGCGGCTTAGGTGGTCGAGTCGCGTAATTTGGTTGCAAAATCTCCTAAAAATTGAGGAGGAAGGCTTTTGTCAAATTTGCGATGCAGGTCCTCATCTTTCACGCTTCAACTCATTTGGTCCTTCAGTGACCATTCTTGAAACTGGGTGATACTTCAGTGACCGTTAGTGCAATTTTGGAATTTCAGTGATCGTTTTGTTATTTTGACGTAATTTCAGTGACCATTTGTGAAATTAACCCTTAAAAAATTTGATTATAGTACGGAACCGAACGGAACCGAACCGACCCGAACCGAACCGAACGGAACCGAACCCGAACGGTTCCATAATTATATTTGGACCCGACGGGTCCATTTATTAAATACCCGAAAGTTTTGGGTCGGTTCGGGTATCTTCAGAACCGAACCGAACCGACCCACGGACAGCCCTACCTAAATTCTTGGTTTTCTTCAAATATCCAAGAACTCTTCCAATGGCCTTCCAATGATCATTGCTTGGATTACTAGTAAACCTACTAAGTTTACTAATTGCAAACGCTATATCCGGTCTTGTGCATTGAATAGCATACATGAGACTACCAATGGCACTTGCGTATTCCAGTTGAGCAATTTCTCTTCCATCATTTTTCATAAGCTTTGAACTTGGATCAAGTGGGGTACTACAATCTTTTATGTTCAAATGTTTGAACTTATTTATCACACTCTCTATATAGTGTGATTGACTTAAATAAAAACCCCCACTATTTTTGGTAAACTTGATACCTAAAATAGTATCCACTTTTCCAAGATCCTTCATCTTAAAAATGGAAGATAGAAACATCTTCGTCTCTTTTATCCCATCCATGTGATTACACATAATCAACATGTCATCAACATATAGACAAATAAATATCACATAATTTTCACATACTTTACAATACAAACGTTTATCTACACTATTATGTTTAAAGCCAAAAGAAATTATCGCTAAGTCAAACTTCTCATGCCATTTCTTAGGTGCTTGCTTCAAACCATATAATGATTTTACTAACTTGCACACCTTATGTTCATTTCCAGGTAAAATGAACCCTTCAGGTTGTTCCATATAGACCTCCTCATCGAGATCCCCATTCAAGAATGCCGTCTTGACATCCATTTGATGAACATGCAAATCATATATCGAAGTTAGAGCAAATAATATCCTAATAGATGTTATTCTAGCTACCGGTGCATATGTGTCAAATAATCGATTCCTTCCTTTTGTCGATAACATTTGGCTACTAATCTAGCCTTAAAGGTATTAAGAGAACCATCAGTATTATACTTTCTCCTAAACACCCATTTGCAACCTATAGGTTTAGATCCGGGTGGCAAATCGACAAGTTCCCATGTATTATTTGACATTATCGAATCCATTTCGTCCTTAATGACATCTTTCCAAAAGATGTTATCACGTGAAGTCATAGCTTCTTTATAAGTTTTAGGATCAGTTTCCACTTGTAGAACAAAAGGAATTGTTCTTACAACATTCACACTATTTCCCTCTACCAAATAAAAGGAAATAAGTTGAGAGTCAATCTCATCCGATCCCAAGGACTTCGCTATTCGAGTTCTTTTGCTTCTTCGTAGTTCACTAGATTCATTAACATCTTTAGAAGATGTTTCATCTTGTGTTCCACTTGAGCTAGGGATATCATTATGAATTTCCCTCAATTAGTTATCCGAAGATAATGAATTCTCAAAGAACTCTACATCATTTGATTCGATAATCACATTGGTTTCTAAGTTCAATAACCTGTAAGATTTGCTATTGTTAGCATATCCTACAAAAGCACATTTTATGCCTCTTGGACCCAATTTGGTCAAGTTAGGATTTGTGTTCTTACAATAAGCAAGACACCCCCACACTTTGAAATAACCAATGTTTGGTTTTCTTCCTTTCCACAATTCGTAAGGAGAAACCTTAGTGTTTTTAGAAGGAATTCTATTCAAAATCCTACATGCACTCAATAATGCTTCACCCCATAAATCAAATGGCAACTTAGCATACATCAACATAGCATTAATCATATCAACTAAAGTTCTATTTTTCCTTTCAGCCAAACCATTTTGTTCGGGTGTCCTAAGTGCAGAACATTGATGAACTATTCCATGTTATTCACAAACTGAGTTAAAATCACTAGAAAAATATTCACCTCCTCTATCACTTCGTAGAATTTTTATTTTCTTACTTAGATGATTTTCTACTTCATTTTTATATGTCTTAAACATATCAAAAGTCTCATGTTTATGCTTGATTAAATAAACATATGTATACCTAGAGTAGTCATCAATAAAAGTAATAAAATATCTATTACCACCTCTAGTCAACATTCCATTTAATTCACATATATCGGTATGAATTAATTCTAAAATAGTAGAAGTCCTATTAACACTTTGATATGGCTTCTTAATCATTTTAGATTCAATACATGTCTTACATTTATAAGCATCATTTTCATTATATGAAATCATGTCACATTTTAATAAACGTTTCATAATACTTTTACTTATGTGACCTAATCTAGCATGCCATAATGAAAATGAATCAACAACAATATAAGCAAAGTCAACTTTATTATTTAAAGATTTGTCAATAGTACAAAGTTTGACCATTCCTTCACTAGAATAGCATTTACCAACAAATTTCCCATTTAGGGATAGTACAAGTTTACCGGATTCATAAACACATTTTATGCCCGGTTTTCCTAAGAGATCTCCACTAACTAAGTTCCTATTCATATCAGGAACATGTAGTACATTTGTTAAGGTAACCGTATTGCCGGAAGTGAAAGTGATATCCACGTTTCCTTTTCCATACACCTTGGATCTGACCTCATTACCCATTTGAATCTCTTGTTCTCCATCAATTTCGTAATAAGTCTTGAATAATGACTTATCATATGATACATGTATAGTTGCACATGTATCATACCACCACCCGGGAACCTTTCCCTTGATAGCATTGATTCACTAACGGTGGCCACAATATTGTCTTCTTTGATGGAATTCACTTTTCCTTCGGTGTTGTTCTTTTTCCGGTATCGACATTCCTTTGCATAATGTCCAGATTTCCCACAAACAAAACAACTACCTTTGGTCTTCTTCTTGGAATTGTTGAAGTTCCTTGAAGGCTTTCTCTTGTTGGTTTTAGTAGACGGTTCAGATTTCTCCACGGCATTAGCTTTAGATATACCTTCATAAGAGTTATCACTCTTATCTCTTGCCCTTGATTCCTCTTCAATTCGAAGATGTTTTTGTAATTGTTCCAAAGAGTAATCTTCGGAACTATGCATGATTTTCTTCCGGTATCCTTTCCAAGTTCCGGGAAGTTTGGCAATGATAGCCCCCACTTGGAAAGTTTCCAGAATTTCAATCTTTACCGCCTTCAACTTATTCACAAGTACTTGCAATTCATGAATTTGAGGAAGTATGGGAATATTTTCAAGAAACTTGAAATCAAAATACCTCGAAATTAGAAATTTCTTTGTTCCCTCTTCTTCGGCTTTGTATTTGTTCTCCAAAGCATTCCAGATTTCCTTTGCTGATGAAGTGTTGGTGTAGAGATCATATAGCCGGTCCGATAAAGCATTTAGAATGTGACCACGGCATATAAGTTCATCTTCTTGACGTTTTTGTCTTTCAGCCCTTACCGCATCAGTTTCTCCATTTGTAGGTTCCGGTAATGGTGCCAATTCCGGATCAAGTATGTAGAAGATCTTCAAGGTTGTAAGTAGAAACTTCAGTTTGTCTTGCCACCTTGTGAAATTCGTTCCATCGAAGCGATCGAATCATACAAGGTCTTGATTCATCAACTTGATAGTAGTCATCGTGCTTTCGTTCTCCATTTATAAACTATTGTTTGAGATTGTTGAAAAACAATGGAGAATACACCGAGAATTGAAGAATAAACAAACCAAAGTTGCAGCAATTAAACACGAACTCGAAGACAAGAAATCAAACTTGAAATATCCACCAAAAGACTTGATCATGATACCGTTGTCCTCAAACAATATTTGCCCCCTTTAGGATTGAAAAATGCTTGAAGGGATGATGGCAAATGGTTTGCAGGATTTAAACAAGCCTTGCAAGGATTAATACTCAAGCAATTAAGTATAATCCTCCAAAATTTAAGAACACAAAGGAAAATATGAATATGAAAGAAGAACAATGACTTTGATCTTTAATTGGAATGTATTTATGAACTTATCTTGTTTTTCATGTCATAATTCTTGAACACCATTGTCCTATATACCGGGACATTTAGTCCCGGTATATGGCCATGCGGCCGCATGGTTCATTGTATATATATATATATTATTTTCTTTTCCCATTTTAATTCCAATAACTATTTTATTAGTTTGAACAACTTATTTCCAACACTTCATATTGTGTCATATAATCTAATCATTAATTCCTAACAAATGGTATATGAGCATACATAATTCTTGCTAGTTTGCTAACACATCAATGATCTTCTCGAGCTTGTTTCCCTTTCAAGGACTAGGCTTGCAACACATTGTTCCGTTTTGGAGTTTTTTTCCTCATTGAACAATTTAATAAAATATAGAGATTATCTCTACATTTTGTCTAATACTCTGTATTCAAGTATTAAATTAACAAATTTTAGAGTATTAACCATCATTTTGCATATTCCACTACGTCACATATGAAGTTAATGAGTGATGGGAATAATGGTATAGTGGTAGTATTAGAATCTCACATTGGCTAGTAACACGATTCACTTAATAAGGTGAGGGCAATCCTCTCCTAACAAACCTGTTTTGTTAGATTGAGTTAGGTCAAATACCCTTTCTAATAGGTAGTAAGATTTGAATTCTTGAACACAAGATTTTTATCTGCTCTAATACAATGTAGAACCAACTCGTCTAAAGAAATTTTTTGCAGAATGAAAGAAATTATATTTTACTTTACAAACAAAAATCAAACTGAAACTGATAAACTATGCACTAACATGATACAAAAAAGATGAAAGTTTGAAGCTAATAATACGATGCAAATTGAAGAGAAAATAATCACATAATAAAGTGATCAAGAAGAGCTTCCCACACCAAGAAAATCTATGAAGGGAAGATTTTTCTTTGGAAATGATTGCTCTTCTTGTGGCACAATGCTTTTCCCTTCCTTCTTAGCATCAATATGCATCAACTCTCCATTGATTTTACCATGTTTTCTACTGAGAAAACGATGATCCAAATAACCGTAGGAATTAGAGACAGCAGAATCACCATGGAATGAACTGTTGGAGCTAAAATTGTATTGGTTACTTCCTTTTCTTGCAGTAATATCAGCAGCAGAAGATAAATTATACGTTGTCAAAAGGCTCGTACAAGGCCACGACGTACATGAACCCGAGGAGGACGACACAGTAAAGATTCCGTCTTTGTTTTGGTTGCGGAATTCAAGAATCTCACTGTGTGGGAATCTCGGATTCTTTTGTTCAACAACATAGGAATGAGAGTTGGGGTCATCTTGAGAACTTTTCTTACCAGAAATCTTGGATTGTTCTCTTTGTTTTCTGGCCATAATGACATGCCAATGATTCTTAACAGCATTGTCTGTTCTAGCTGGAAAAAATCTGGATATAAATGCCCACTTATTGCCATGTATTCTATGGGCTGCAAGAAGCATTTTTTCTTCTTTTTCAGTAAATGGCCTCCTGTTTATTCTTGGATCGAGTTGATTAAACCATCTCAATCTGCAACTTTTACCTGCTCGTGTGTAAAACGTAATTTAAATAATTAAGTATAATATTTGTCTAACTTGAGCTTTTAGATAATAAAATTCAGCACATTATAATAGGAATAAGACGTTTGAGTTCAAGTCTCATCATCACCCAATAATGAAATTTGTTCCCGTCTTATGAATTTGATTAAAAACATAAATTTAGTACGTGTAAGGGAGATGTTGAAGACATCTTGTCAAAATACAAGTCATTCATCTTTCTAAACATAAACTTTTAGATGAGCAGTTCAATAGATCCAAATTGTTAAAACGTGCTAAATTCTTTTGAAAGTGAATAGTAATAGTAAACACCATTTTATCTAAAAATTAAATGATTATAAATGGGAAGAACTTGGTTCTGTATACACCTTTCATAAATATAAAAATTCCAATTTGAAATTTTCATAATTGGATTGCACGAAACTTGAGTTTGAACTTGTTCATCATGTAAATCATCATATTTAAAAGTTTAACATGTATTCTGATTTTACTCATATTGATACTCATTGTTTTGGTGAAATTCTTCTATATATATATATACACACACACGTAAAGGTTAGTAGTTAAGCTAGGTTATGGAAGAAAACAAGGAACCCTTATTTCTTATACAGTAGTAGCTAAAGAATTATCAGAGAATCGGAAATAAATTCATATAAATATCTATACATACCTGATCTTCCTTGAAGTTTTTCAGCAATGGAATTCCAGTTTTGAGGGCCATATTGTTCGACAAGCTGCCGGAGTTTTTCATCTTCGGTAGGTCTCCAGTGCCCTCTCGAACAAGCCCTTGCTTCATAACTAGAGCCACCACCTATATCCTCCGTCATGTACCCTGTCAACTGGAAATTTTCTAACATCAGAACAATACAGAAATTATAACACTTGGGGAATACAAAAATTAGTTAGTTTAAAGACAAAATTTGCAGAAATTTTGATGGTTTTCCCCTAGCTACTAGATGAACTCTACATGTAGGAGAAGAAACAACCCTGTTTTATTAAAATTAATAGATTATTATATTTTAATGTTTTTTAACTTAAAATTTATTGAAAACAAAGCTTAATTTGTCGTTGATCGTAGAAGATTAATAAATTTTAATGTTCCATTTTATAAAGGTCTCCAAGTCTTCATACATCGATTAATCCTTTTTCACTTTAAATGACGTGGATTTAATCTTAATCCCACTTGCTTGTCTATACTAAGTCTTGAGATTTCATCTTAAAAGCTCAACCGTGTTAGAAGACTAGTCCAAACCTTTACAACAAAGATAACTTTTATCCCTGTCTTCATACTTCATTTTGATTTGTTCTGTGTCTAATACCTCTAAAGACATAAATGAAAAGAATCAATATCCTCACCGAGAATCCTCTTTCAGAGATAATTCTCCATTATGCTTCTCAATAGTCGATGCTTTCGTATAAAGAAAAAATTGTGAAGCAAAACATTTATGTTCTCGGAGCTACTAAATATAAATGAAATGAACTCCCTACCATTGCTGAACTGAATGGAAACTCTAGAAACTAAGAAAAGAACAGTAGAAATTTCGAAGAAAAAGTATCAAAAAATTAAGAACTCCTGGTATTGATGAATTGGAAGAATAAATGCAAGTACTCATCAAATTAGTTTCAATAACACCATCTTGAGTTTCACGGGATGTTAAAACATAAAAAGATTGTTGTAATATTATCCATAATCTTGTATGATATTGTTTATGTAATAGTTTGTCTATGAAATTAGTATAAAACATTTCTTTTCAATTAGTTGTAAGCATACTTGATTCTTTTTCTTTGTGATCCATAGACGAAAAAACTATGCAAATTCATCGTTCCCTACAATCATAATAGAAATACAGCCTGCAAGAATTATGATATTCTTTGCATCCCAAATAGATATGGAATAATTATAAAATAGTATAATAAAGATCAAATAAAGGAAAAAAAAAAAAGAAATTGAATAACTATAAAACATGCATTAAAAAGGAAGAATAAGATCGAAAAATATTATCGAAGAAATAATATGTACCTTAAATTCAAAGAGAGGAAGAGGAGACCAGAAGGAGAAAAAATTAACGTTATCAGTTGTTATAGAGAGAGGAGGGTGGAGAATTGATTTGAATGGACTATAAAGCTTCCAAGCAAATTTCAAGTAGGCAATGGGAAATTAAAGTCTTGTTATTCTAGATGTCTTTGCAATTATATATAAATATTCAGACTTAATTGTTAGAAGGGATATAAATATATTAAAAAAGTAAAGTTTTAATGGGTTTTGTTGATGGTTTCAGCAGATCTTTTCTTTTATCTTTTAATTTTAAGGGCTAGCTCTCTATGTTAAAATTTTACTAATCGTAAGAAAAAATAGTCAGCACGTCCAGGAATGTTCATTTGACCTTGTTCGTTTGTCTTCGTCAACTTATCCATATAGTCCTCGCACGTCCAACTTTATGAAGCTATATTTCATTTCCCGGCTTGGGATTTGAAGCGGCATAGGGACTTGTGATGACCAAGTTTCAAGAATTTTTGTTTGTAAACTGAGTTTATTAACATAAATACGTGAGTACACTGTTGACATACATTCGAGAGCCTAAAAATGTATGTACTGTACTCTTCATGCAGATGGCAAGTCAAAAACAAACTTTAAAGATTTTACTATAATTAATATATAAAAATGATTTCTTAACTGATTGATTATTCCATACCCCACGAAATCAAACACTTCTCGAA
Source organism: Fraxinus americana (assembly GCA_035079005.1). Classification (NCBI taxonomy): domain Eukaryota; kingdom Viridiplantae; phylum Streptophyta; class Magnoliopsida; order Lamiales; family Oleaceae; genus Fraxinus; species Fraxinus americana. The sequence goes on along the minus strand of CM068707.1, from coordinate 39,495,461 downwards.
AAGCTGTTTTATAATAAGCTTATCTATTAACATCAACTTTTATCAACTACACAAGACATCTCTATCAGTGGGTGTAAAATCAGTATCTCAAAACCTTAAGCAGTGGTGAACTGGTGATGTGCCTGTTCACTAGAATATGTCTAATCAAATAATGGAGGTTTTTTTCTAATAATAAATTAAATAATATATTTAAACACACACACATATTGATATTGAACATTGCAAGGGAAAAATTCGACGCTAATATACATACTCTAAAATTGATCGCTAGAATTCTCGTTGCTGAAGTAAATTTTTAATCTGTCTCAACTTAAAGCTGGGACTTTGGTTGCTTGAATTTCATCGATAATAATTGGTATATTGTGCGATGAATTATCTGAGACGAATATTTTCCTCTCAAAATCTGTTGTTAATTCTATTTTATAAGCTTTAAATATTTTTTTAGTGATGGATGTTTCCATCACTAAATAAATCACTAATTTTGTTGTTCGAGAAAAAAATAGAAAAATATATGCTGACACCTCTTTTGGTAGTATTTGTACGTCTATATATATCGTATGTATGTATGTATATGAACCATCTTGTCTAAAATTTTAAAACTAACGATTACAACGATAAAGTTAACTCAAATATAGGTTTACCTCAGATGAACCATGCATGGAAAGGTTTAGAATATATAGCTTTCAAGAATAGGAAATTGTAAAGCAATTCAGTTGCGGATCTGAAATAGATATGCATTTCTCCAAGGTGTCTACATAATAGTGAAAACTATAATATACCCTTCAGGGCTTCATCTCACATCGAAGAAACCCATGATAACATTAACAAACACTGATAAACCTCAACAAACAAACTTTGAATAATCCCATTCAACTATTTGCTATAAAGTAAGATTTCTGGCATACAAACAAAAACAAAAAACTGACGACCTCTAGGTCTACGTCTGATTATAACTAAGCTACAACAAGGTTTCTTTATCTCGATACATAGAATGTTGGATTTGAGCATTGAAGAGGTGACATATTGATGCAACAAAAGCATGAAACAATGATTTTAAGAATACCCTAGAGTTTTGGGATCAAAACTTTGTTGATTTTTATGAAATATCTTGAAATTTGATTTGAGTTTTGAGAGGATCTATTGAAAAAGACACAAAATGTAACAAGGCCTTAAAAAAAATCCTAACTTTCATCAAATGAAAATATCACTCAGTTTTTCATACATATTTTACCTTCTAAATTGTACCTAATGCCAATATTTTATGGAAACTTGTTAACCTATGAAAAGCAAGAGAAATTAAGAATATGTTGCTTTAAAAATAATAACAAAGTTTTAAAAACCCAATTAAAGCATTAATCATATTCCATCTGGTCATTGACCATGCTAAGGTATATTAGGTTTACTGGGTCACTGATTCAAGTGGGATCTACACTTTTCTTGGGACAATAAGAAGTTTAAATAATATATGGTTAGTTATGGCAATAATAAATATTAATTTTATGGTTTATGTTTTCCTTCGATAGTTTTTCATTTTATTTTTATTTTTTTTCAACAATAACAATGATTTATGAGTTAGTATTTTTATATATTAAAGAAATTGAATTTATTTTTCTGTATAAACAAAGTATATGGTAATAATATTCTTTTTCTTGAGACAACAAGAAGTTTAAATAGTACATGTTTAGTTATGGCAATAAATAAATTTTATGATTTATGTTTTCCATTGCTTTTTTTTTTTACAATAATAATGATTTATGAGTTTGTATTTTTATGGACTCGTCGTCTTCATTGTAATATTAAAGAAAATAATTTTTTTTTTTTTTTTTGGATAAACAAAGTCTTAAGATAGTTGTTTAACATTTGTAATTAGTCAGTCAAATATTAAGAATATATGGGCTAAGAGCATCTCCAACAGACTCTTTAAACATGAGATGCTCTCTATTTTAAAGAGTCAACATGTAAAATCAAGCTTCAATAGACTCTTTAAATTAAAATTTTAATTTAGAGAGTGGGTTTGGCTCTCCAAATTTGGAGAGCCAAACTCACTCTCTATAATTAAATGAATTCAAAAAGTTCCAATTTTCAATGTAAAAAAACAATAAAATAATCTATAGAAAAACTAGTTAAAATAAAAGATAAAGAAAAATAATAAATATTTTTTGGGAATAGTAAATTTAAGTGTTAAATATAAAGAGTTTGTTGGAGTACATCAAAATTTTAACTCTTTAAATTTATAGATGCTCTCCAAATGATAGAATATGCTCTTTAAAAATAGAGAGTCTCTTGGAGATGCTCTAATATTATAAGAAATTTAGTAAATGTCATATTTGAATTTTTTGTTTCCAAAAAAAAAAAAAATTATATAATATTCACAAATAAATAAGACATGTTTTTCAGTTTTTTATTTTATTATCGGGTCATCGGTTCTTTGAAAACCCGTTAGAGTCGCGAGGGTTCGTTCGAACCAATTTAAGTGTAAATCGTTCTGTCTAGATCTACCTACGAATACCCATCCAAGTTTGAAAACATTGAATCGAAAAGAATAATAAACATTTTACTCAACCTGGAATTTTTATCATTACATTTTCTTGTCCAAATAATGAAAACAATACATTCAAAGAACCTAGTTTAGTTAGAAGAAAATTCAAAGGTGGGCTATGTGACATGGCTTTAGAAAAAGAGATGGCGTGTCATTAACCTCAAACAAATCCACCAAAATGAAGTAACCAACAAGAATGTGTGCGTGGATTAGATTTTTGTTGCTGAAATTTAGTTAAAACATAAAACTAACCCTAATTTATTCTTAATAAACTAATTAACGTGTTTCAATTGTCTTTCATTTTCAGTTAACAAAACCCTCTTATTCTTAATTAAGGTGAAGTATGTGGATTAAGATAGTGACAGTTTAGCTAATTTTATGATCATTCCAAGAATTTTCTGAGGTGATTCATCTCCAGAAGTTTCAAACAATACTGTTGATCCTGGTTGGGAGCGTTACGGCAAATCAAACTAATTCGGACATATTTGATACGCGGGAGTCGCTTATTTTAGAAACAGATTGTCGAAAATACGCGTTTGTAAAAAAATAATTAAAATTCAGATTTAAGACATGCCCAATCACAAGTTTTTCAATATTATGATGCAATATTAAAGTTTGATTAGTGATATAGTGCAGCCACTCTTGAAGGGGCGTTCACATTAACTTGGGAGGATCCATTGAATAGCATTGCCTACCAGGGGCGAACCCCAGGGGTCCGGGGGCACTTGACCCCCAACTTTTGAATTTTTTTTTTTTTTTATAAAGTCAAATTTGGTATCGATTGAAATCTAAATCAAAGTTAACAATTAATTTTAATAACATATTTCATGAAATCCATAACTCTTTAACTTTTATTAAAATTTACTAAAATTTTGATTTTAATCTCCACCAAATAGAGGCAAAATCACAATAAATTTGAATTTCGATAACATTCTAATTTTAAAAAAAAAAATTCGATGATCGTACGTTAATCGAATCTACAAATTGCTTATATAATCTCAAAACTTATTTCGAGAACTAGATTATGGGCATATCGAATAGTACAATCAGATATTGAAAATAGTTGAAAATACGTTAAACGTGAGTCTTAAAAAAGACGTCTAACTCTGATTTTTAAAAAAAAATTCAATTATTTCATTAACATTTATTATTTTTGTGATACAAATTTTTCAATGTAATTTTCATCATTTTATTATGAAATTTATATGGAATATGACGTCAAAAAAATTCGAAATTTTACATCCGAAAAAAATCATATCCTATATAAATTTTCGGATGTAAAATTACAAGGGGTATGATTTTTTTAGACGTAAATTTTCTATTCTAAAATTTCTCTCAATTTTTTTGCAAGTTCGATTGTGCTCCCCTAACTTTAAACTTCTGCGTCCGCCCTTGGCAACACGTGCATTTAGTACCAACTTAAATTATAATATTCCAAAGCTTAAAAATTTACATATAAGTAAATAAATAATTTCTTATTGGTGAAAATTGAAAATAAGAAATTAAATTTGATGATAAGATAGACCTACTATCTAGTTAAGTCCCAAATAAGCCAAAAAGCTTGCTTATTTTTAGAAATAGCCCGCCCAAACATATATCTACCATAAATAAAAGAGTGACTTCCCCATTGCTGTTCATAAGCCGCGAGCCGAGCCAAATGACTTTTCGGCTCGGCTCAGCCGTCTAAGCTGGTTTTTTTTTATTATAGGTTTGATTCAATATTTTAAGTTATAAATATACGTTTTAAGCGATTTAAAATTTTTTGAAAATGTTGAAGTGCGGTTATGATAAATATATGATCGACAAATTTTAAATATCAAAAATAATTTTACATTAATTGTGAAGCGTAAAGTTGTGATTGTTTATGTTTCTTTTCAATTTCAACCACATTTTAATGTCCTTTTTTTTAACTTTATTTTTCCTACAATATTTGATTTCATATTTCACGATATGAATATCCATTTGAATCGATTTAAATTTTTTAAAAAAAATTTACAATGTGATAATAATAAATATATTGTCGATTAAATTTAAATATAAATATTATCTTAAATTATTAAACGTAAAATCATAATCGTTAATTTTTCTTTTCTACCCACCCTCAACCCCCATACTCACACTAATTTATCTCAATTTCATTTTTCTTCAGTTTTTATCTTAAATTAAGTCTTTTTTTTTTTTACGTTCCGTTCAGTATTTTAAGTTACAAATATGCGTTTTAAGTGATTTAAAATTTGTTGAAAATGTTGAAGTGCGGCGATGATAAATATATGGTCGATAAATTTTAAATATCAAAAATAATTTTACATTAATTGTGAAGCGTAAAATCGTGATTGTTTATATTTCTTTTCAATCTCAACCTCATTACAATGTCATTTTTCGAACTTTATTTTTCCTACAATGTTTGATTCCATATTTCACGATATGAATATCAATTTGGATCGATTTAAATTTTTTTTAAAAACTTTAAATGTGATAATAATAAATATATTGTCGATTAAGTTTAAATATAAAGATTATCTTAAATTATTAAACGTAAAATCATAATCGTTAATTTTTCTTTTTTACCCACCCTCAACCCCCATACTCACACTAATTTATCTTAATTTCATTTTTCTTCAATTTTTATCTTAAATTAAATCGGTATTTTAAGTTACAAATATGCGTTTTAAGCGATTTAAAATTTGTTGAAAATGTTGAAGTGCGGCCATGATAAATATATGGTCGATAAATTTTAAATATCAAAAATAACGTTACATTAATTGTGAAGCGTAAAGTAATGATTGTTTATATTTCTTTTCAATCTCAACCTCATTCCAATGTCTTTTTTTCGAACTTTATTTTTCCTATAATGTTTGATTCAATATTTCACTATATGAATATCCAATTGGATCGATTTAAATTTTTTTTTAAAAAAAAACTTACAATGTGATAATAATAAATATATTGTCGATTAAGTTTAAATATAAAAATTATCTTAAATTATTAAATGTAAAATCATAATCAATAATTTTTCTTTTCTACCCACCCTCATCCTCCATACTCACGCTAATTTCTCTCAATTTCATTTTTCTTCAGTTTTTATCTTAAATTAAGCCAATTTTTTTTCCCGTTTCACTCAGTATTTTAAGTTATAAATATGTGTTTTCAGTGATTAAAAATTTGTTGGAAATATTGAAGTGCAGCCATGATAAAGATATAGCCGATAAATTTTAAATATCAAAAATAATTTTACATTAATTGTGAAACGTAAAGTTATGATTGTTTATATTTCTTTTCAATTTCAGCCACATTTCAATTTCTTTTTTTCAAACGTAATTTTTCGCACAATGTTTGATTCGATATTTCATGATATGAATATCTATTTTAATAGATTTAATTTTTTTTAAAAAAAACTTAAAATATGATAATAATAAATATATTGTCGATTAACTTTAAATATAAAAATTATCTTAAATTATTAAACGTAAAATCATAATCGTTAATTTTCCTTTTCTACCCACCCTCAAAAAACTTAAAATGTGATATGCAAGGCCTCTAAGAGTTTGTACTTCAAAAAAAATTGAGGAAGAAAGAAGAAACAGCAATATCTTGGTAGTTTGTTAGTGTATGGGTGTTTTTAAATTCGAATTGATTTATATTGGTTGTTTATGATGAATAATTTCCCTTTTGTTTCTAACTTCCTTTTTGTTTATTTGTTTATTTTTCACTATAACTTTAAGGTTTCTATTGAAGAAGTTTTGCTAAATAAGATTTAATTAGTGATGTCTCCAAAAATAACCAAAAATCAGTCAACACTATTACAAAGCCAACTATACTACGGCACGTGCGCTTGACTAGTATATATATATATATATATGAGGGGGAAAAAAAAGAGATTCGTAATCTCACGTTAAGAGATTCAAGAACTTGACAACCAATGCATCGACATGAAAATCAAAACAAAAATTATCATATAAATAAGAAGAAATTTCTTTCTTAAGCCCAATTGTGAAATAGTGGGGACTTATCATTATCTTTAATATATTAAACATAAGAATGATTATATTGACACCACAGTTTTTATTTGTTGTCATCGACCGAGGGGGGATAGAGCCAATGGGGTCCCTAGCCCCACCTATTATGAGATTTTTGTCATTTTTTTTATTTTATATTTTACTTGTTATTTTTCATATTGTCATATTTTGGGTTTGAAATTTTTTTCAGAAACATGTGGATCCAAGTTATGCCTCGGCTACTATTTATTGCACCACATTTTAATTACAGTTAAAGCCTCAAAGAAAAGTATAGCCAATATCCTCATTGAAAATTAGGAGTAAACACAACTATGATTTGAACAAATAGAATGGGTAGGGTGGGCGAAGGAATTGCATTGATCTTAAATTCATCCATGCTAACAAGTGAGGTAGCTTAAGCCAAGCACAAACCCTAGTTGGATTTTGTTATAGCCAACATTTCAAGCCTTCTACACGTGGCATATAATGGAATTGTCGCAGTATCAAAATTTGACCAACCCCAGCGTCGTGTTAGAAGGTCCCGTATTATTTAACTCGAGTTTCAACATACCATTTTGTGAGTTCCAAAGGAAGCTCCGAGCTCACATTGGTCATGTCCCAACTAAACCATTGATAGTAGGACAGAAATAAAGCATCAAGTCGAATTCAACAGTCATAAAAAAATACATATTACATTACAGTGTTACTCTCTTTAAAGTGCTCTCTCCCACCACTTGTGGATTATGATTTAAGGGCGGGCAGGCGAGGCGGGGCGGGAGGTGGGTGGGTGGGGGGGTGAAGAAAATCCAGTGCCAAAAACAACCTAGAAAGGGCTTTCATTTCTCAGCTATTTAAAGATGATCAAAGGATTTGAACAAGTGTATATCAAATCCTAAGCAACCCTTGAAAATCCAAAGACACTTGTTTCTACTCGATCAAAACTATATATGTACAACCACATATTGGGGAAAGTTAGGGAGGGAGTCGAGGAGCCGGAGGAAGAGTTAATTTACAGATACCTTGAAGATGGGCATGTAAGAAAGCCAGTGGCAGGCATTTGGGGATGATCAGTTGAGATCACTGCAGAAACTCCCCTCAAAAAGGTTGGTGTCGATAAGCAGCTGTCACAAACCAAGCAAATTCAAGTTGGACGAGAGGACGCTAAAATTTCAACCATGTAGCACTTTCATGTATTCCTTCTCTGTAATCAGTATAACAAAGGGTCTATCATTTTCCCGTTGCGCACTTCCAACTCAGGGACCAAAGAGAATCGTTAATATCCGCAATTAGAAATTCGAACACAATCAAGGAGATGGTTTCCAATCAAATTGAAGATCATTAAAACCATTAACTGCCCCAAGACCAAGTAATTGGTTACCCAAGTCCTGCTGTTGCTGTGGCTGTGGCTGATTCATGCTCGACTCCCGCGCAATTGTCATGCCCACCCTTCCATTCGTAGTCATAGAGTTATTACCAGGCAGTCGAGTTCCATTCACCATGGTTGAACAGCCTAGTCCATTGCCCGAGATCCCAAAGCCAGTGCCACCAAAACCCGGATTACCATTTGCCACGCCGTTTCTTAAGAGACCATTATTGCTGCTTGACAACATTCCGTTGACATTTCTAGCATCATTAACCATTGTCCCCATGTTCATACCACCCCCAACAATCTGGGAAGAGGACATCATTTCATGAAAAAATTTCTGAACAGAGCTTTGTGAATCATTAGCATCTGGGTCAAGCCCCGGCTGCTGCTGCATTGAGATATTTGATGAATTTGAGTTCATGTGTGCTCCTCCAGATATGCCACCGTGTGACTGTTCTGGATTATTAGATGAGGACGGAGTAGGTGATTGGAAAGGAGATACACTTGGTTGGGGATGCGGCATGGCATTCGAAGAACTAGGTGATGGCATCTGAATGCTATTACCACCATAGGGACCATTCACACCAGACATCGGGTTTTGCTGTCTAGAATTCATTGAGTTCTGGTGAAGAAGCCCGACGATCGTATTAGCAGAGGAAGTAGCAGTCCCCGAGTTCAGAACATTATTTGCATTTGGCATGCCATTAGCATGCATATTATCATTGTTCGAGTTCTGACCCAGTGCTTGCTGTTGCCTTAACTGAGTCTCAGACTCTTGAGGCTGACCTTGTAAACCAGGCAAAGGATTTGTCGGCCTCGGAAACTTAGACAAGCTCTCTGAGAAGAAAAATTAACCATGGCCAGAAATTTACATGAATATATGCAAAAAAGATTTTTCTCATGTAAAATAGCGAGGTAAATAAACTGGAGAATAATACCCTAAAGCCAGAGTAAATGTAAAGATGGGTTCTGATTTTACACATTGGTAGTTTTACTTCCAACAGCTACGATCTTGAAAGAAAATTTAATGTCATAATAACTAGAAAGAATAGGGAAGAAACACAAATGCATCACGAGATTTATATTGATATGATACAAGGATATAAACAGTTGACAGAAGCAATATAGTCGTCTAGTAATTAAAATATGTTATCACTTCAAAATTAACTGAGGATAAAACATGTAGAAAAGAGGACCATAAAAAATATGTTGATGAAGAAAATAGAAAGAAAAGAAGACCAAAATAGAAAAGAATTTCTAGATTCCAAATATGAACTTCTACGTTGCCATGCAATTCCCATAAACTCAGACGAGTTTGATCAGCGTTTGACAACATAAGCGTACAAGCTGAAATGGGACAAATAAAGTTTGGTCCATTGCCCTGGATGCTTTATTCACAAGTTTTCTTTTATATTTGTGGCAAAAATTATGTCACAGAATCATACTATATACATTTATAGTCTAATAAAATAACTTGCTTTGGCATTCTGGTAAGCCGTGCAACCTAGCACCTAGAATAGCAGGTTTTCATCCCCACAAAATTCAATTCAATTTTGCTTAAAGGGGATTTGGTAGTAAGCCAGATTGGCTGAACCAGTCCGGGTTTCTCCTCAAAGTCTCAAACCCACCCGATTCTAATGCAAAGCAGTAGTGCAAAATGGACCAGTCAACCAGCCAGTTCATCAGTTTTCCGGTCAGACTGGCCGGTCTGGTTTTGATAACTACGGCTTTATCCACAACTTCACTACCTCTTGTTAACATCAATTTTCATAACATTTGCTGGTTTGACAATTGTCAATTAAGAGGACACATTTTCTCCATTTTTTTTTTTTTTTTCTGAATTATTGCTAAAATTTTCAAAATCTGACTGCACCTCATCCATGCTGTCAAAGGTTGTACTATAAAACCTGTTTCTCCCATTTGGCTCTATCAAGGGACGCATGCTCCATCAATCAAGAGATGATCCTCTAATGTTGGGTCACCCTCCCCTTCACATTTCATATTTGCTCTCAGTTTTCACGGCTATGATTCACCCTAAGTCCTAACTAGCCAGTGCATGAAATAGTTTTATTCAAACCATTGTAAAATATAATCTCTTCATTTACTTACTAATACACTATAGAGGATAATAGTACCATTCATGGCCGTGGTCAATTTTTTTTTTTTTTTCTCCTTTAAGAACATATCCATCGCAACATTCTCATTTAAGCTACATATGTTTGACAACCATCCTTCAACGACATGAAATGAACATGTGTAAATAATCAAGAGAAGATTTTATGCTTACCCATAGGACCAGTACCAGTTTCACGGCTGTAATCAATCAAATCTTTCATGCTATTCACCACTTCCGATATCTGAAATATTTACAAGGAAATATTATTTTCCATATGTCAAAGAGAGAAATCAAAAGAGCAATCGTGTAGAAGAAATCGCAATAAATGATGAGAAGAATAAGCCATAACCAGTAAAATGCATCATTAGTTTCATTATATTATTTTCCATTCATAAGAGGGCGTCTATGTTTTACTTTACGAATATTCTTATTCCTATTTTGGCATTTTAGTGTCCAAGGTTTTGCTTAAGAAAGGCCGGGATAAATTTTATAGTCATAAACCGAGTAAATATATAGTAGTCAAAGAAATTAACACGTTGATATCTAGGATCATCAACCCTTTGTCCGTACAAAGATATATACACAATTTTCATACATTTCTTTCAATTATACAATAGACGGGCCGATGGTTGCAGAAGTTACTCACAGATTTTAAATATTGAAAGCAGGAATTGCCTAATAGAAAGAATATGTATGTTACCTGTAGGCACCGGACGTATCTCTTTGTATATCCCAAATCATTTACCAATGGGACTTCCAAAGACTTGGCCAATTGACGAGCTGAAGCAACAAACCTGGATAATCGCAAGATATTAATCAAGAAACATTTCATAAATATATCGACTGGATAAATACACGTTGATCTTCAATTCCCTGAAACGCAATAACATTCAAAATACTGCAAAATATGTTCTGTTCAAATACTCTCTTAGACACACGTAGTTCTCCTAAACCTTGCTTAAAGTTTCATTGCGCAAAATAAAAGGTTTGACGACCTCAATAGTCGAAACAATTGCATATTTGAATTTATATCCCGGACACAGCCAGGAAAAACTGAAAAAAAGGTAGCAAATTATAATTATGCCGGAGAGTAGGAAAGGTCCCAAAAAAACTAATTCGGAATGATAAATTTGCTCTCAAATAAATTTTCATTCCCTTGCATAAAATTATTATAAAGCCAAATACCCTTTTCCATAGGCTAAATTCAACTCAATGTTCTAGCACTGCTGTTACCCACTGACAGGCAACAAACTACGCATACACCAGTTGGATAGACCTCATTAATGGTAGGAGTCAAAAAGAAGAAAATGTTGTTGTACAATGTCCAGAATACACAGCATGCAGAGATCACTAGGTGCAAGTCTTAATCCTCCTAGCTCTTTAATTTAATAAAAGTTGCAGAAACCTTTTGTTGGCCCAAAATCATACAAAATCAAGAATACTTGGCACATAGCATATCTCAAAAACTGTTCACAACCAGCATAAACCAGTGACCTTAAACACAAGGCAATACTGGACACTCTCCAAAGACCCTTTCACAGAAAAACTTTGCTGAGCCATATAGGTACAGCAAGAGAATAAGTCAAATAAATTAGTTAAGTGAGATGCATCCAGAGATGCAGGCAGGTGTACTCAATCCATGTCGATATGGAAACACAGTGTGTAGCAGTGTAGGTAAACGCAGCAACTTTCCGCATCCCTTCGAAGTCATATCATAATGCATATGTGGGTGTATATTAGTGCACAAATCTTCCTAATATGTCCATACTGCATTATATTTCTTTGGTCTTTGTACATGACTGGATGTTTGGTATAAAGACTTCACATTCAGAAAGACGGTAGTATTGTTTCTCAACAAAACATCGCAGGACCGATCGTTTTATATATATATATATATATATATATATATATATATATCAGAAATGATCTAATGAGCACCGGTGCTCATCTTATCCTAAGCACCGATGAGTTGGCACATTAATTCATTGGTGGATTGGAACTCACAAAATCTTTATCCACCAATGAATTAATGTGCCAACTCATCGGTGCTTAGGATAAGATGAGCACCGGTGCTCATTAGATCATTTCTGATATATATATATATATATATATATATATCGCATTCACATTTATGAAGTTCTATGCAACTTTAGAAAGACAATAAAAGCACCAGTACTCACACATTGTAGTTATTTTGTAGCTCAGAAGTAGGATTTGATGACGCATTCTGAGTTGCAGCCTGGTATTTTTGGGCAGCAGCTCCAAGTTGGCTAACCTGCAGGGTACAATAAAGTGAGTTCTGATTACCAGAGGAGCACATAAATGGCAGTAAGACACTGGAAACACAATCACCCTGCTTCAAGACAGAAAAAAATCAACATCATAATAGAGCTGAAAACCAAAAGGCAGAAGTGGTCCAATAATGATCAAAAACTGGAACCAGTTATACAGACTTCCGAAATTCTCCAAACCCCAAAGAAAAAATTGAGCGACTTTAGTAAAAAGATGCACCTACAAAATACAGTGAAGGTACAGGAAAAGGATATTTGTAGTATAGAGTAAAAGAAAACAGTAATAACGTTATACTCTTGGGATTGCATCCACTGGCGAAGCTAGGGGCCTGGGGACACGTGTCCCCCATGTTTGCTGAAATATCTTTTATATTTTCTAAAAATTTACTGAGCTCCGCTCTCAGTCTCTCATAAGTTCATCCTCTCTCCCCAACTCTAAATCCCTCCCCCAGTTCCCCAAATCCAAACAGTAGCAAAGAAACCTAGGTGCTTAATACTCAACCCTCTAACCGTCGCCAGCTGCTCATCTGGCCAGCAACTGCTGCTCTCCATTACGCTGGATGCTCTTCAGAAACTTGGGTAAGCCACCTTCTCTCTCTCTCTCCCTCCCTCTCACTCTCGCTCGCTCTCCCTCTCCCTCTCTTAAATATCAATAACTCTTTAATCTTTTTAATATTCAATAAATCTTATTAAAAATTTTTATCTTTATAAGATTCTAATGAAATTTTACTTGTTTAATGAATGTTTCTCTTTTTTTTTTTTTCCCTATTAATCAAATCTCCCCAAAGTTCTTCAAATTCAGTTGAATTTGTTATGTCTTCTTTACTCCGCTCGAGAAATTTGTGATGAAACTGGAGCTTTTTGGAACTAAAAGAATTGAGTGATTTTTTTCTGTTTAATTGATCAGAGCAACTATGAGAAGAGGAGTTAATGAAACCAATGATCTGAAGACTATAAATGCTGCCACTAATGCGATCTCATTGGCAGAAAATGGCTTTCGTCCAGCATCCTATCAGGCTTAAAAGATTTAAAAGCTCATGTTCATTTGAATTTCTCATTATTTGAAAGTTTTGTCATGGAATTTTGACAGTTTCCAGTATCAAATCCAGTATCAAATGAATGATTTATTTATATCAAAAGGGTGATAATTGTGGTTTTCTGAATTCGTTTGGTGTACTGAACTAAAAAATAGATCACTTGGATATAAACTCCATCGCGGTTTCAAACACTTCTAAAACTGTCTTATAAAGTTCAATCTTTTTACTCTCATTAAAGGTGGGTTTTATTTTTTAAAATGTTGAGGGAGAATTTGTTTTGAAACTCTTTTGATGATGCGATGAAGTTATTTGAAATTTATTTTATGGAATCGGAAAGTTACTAGATCTGCTAAAAAGAATTTAAATGGTAGAAATATAGGTTCATCATGATGTGGCTGAAATTCTATTCCATAAAGTCGGTGTGGTGTTATTGTTTTTGGATTTTTTATTTTTTTTACTCTTCATTATTGTAGTATTAATTCTGTTTTTGGATTTTTTATTTTTTTAACTCTTCATTATTGTAGTATTAATTCAAAATATTTTTGTTACTTTATTTGAAACCCCAATGAGAAGTTCCCAGCTCTGCCACTGATTGTATCTCATTAAAGCGCGTGTTGAACAAAGACAACAATCTCTAAAATGGTGATGTCATCAATCTCATTGGATCATAATAATTTCATAAAAGCACATACTAAAATGGAACTAGCACTTGAAGTTAAAATTCGAGTTCTACATAACTGACTGACCTGCGGTATCAACAATCTTCTAGGAATAAGCTCTTCATGACGCCGAGCACAGAACTCCCAGGAGCATATCTGACAGAGTATTGAAATAGTAGTGTGTAAACAGCAGCTCCATGAATCTAAAACAACTAAAAACAACATAGCACAACCTTGAGATCTGGAGAGAATACTATTCGAAGTTGTCCATCATGAACAACACGAAGTTGCTCAAAGACGCTCTCCTGAATGGCTTTTGCATAGTCCAGAACAATCTGCCCGGATAAATTCTGATACTCTTTAGGCATATCAATGTAGAGTAATTCTTCCAATGTACCACTTTCATATTTTATTTTGAATAGTCTGGGAAGGACCTCAAAAGTTGCCTCTGACAGACATTAAAAATATTAGACGTTGAAGTGTTTTTTGTTCATTTATTAATTTCTTATTTCATTTTTTTTTTCTCACTGTCGTTGGGTTGGGGGGTTGATTTTAAACTTCTAAATGGAAATTATATAAAGAACAGTAAACTTAAGAAGTGTCTATCCATGATGACATCAGAAAGAAACATAAATTGGGAAAAGAACACCATATCAACTGTTAGCAAAGAACCAATAAAGATCAGGTCTACAAATGCAAGGAAACATACCAAATCCACGACCGGGTTTGCGGTTGCATATTTCACAGTGCCAAACAGCCTGAATACACGCATACAATGATTACATAAGAGATCCCAGTACCACCCAATAATAGGTAAATCGCAGACTTTGATAGCCACAACAATTTTAAATTATGAGCTATAAATGTGAGTACTAATAATTGCATACACAGGACCAGGACAGTCGCAGAAGTTAAAAATTCTGTCTACCATCCCAACAAACCTGAGGGAAAACTCCCGTAGTTTGGCGGCAACTTCCATACATAGAAACACACCACTTTTTCTTGGCATTGGGAGCAAAATATTCGGCCACAAATTTTCTCCAGAACTCAATATTATTATCCTACAAAGATAAGTCAGCAGAATTGTCAATCATGGGCAAACAAAAATGTCGACTAAAGACTCTTTCACAACTTATTTTCTTGTTTTCAAATTAAAAAAATTATAATACTTCAGGTCTGTGTTGTTGCTGATACATATAATGCATCAACCGTCGGGCACACATCCCAGGCTCGTATACTGGTTTGATAGGAGACCTAATAGGCCAATTCTGTAGATGTAACTGTGCTTGCATCGGAGATCTTTGTTGAGGCATAGACTTCAAGAGTTGCTGCTGTTGCTGATGCTGGATTTGCATGAGCCTCTGTTGATGCAAAATCTGTGCAGCTGCAGCCGCCTGAGATGACTGTCTGGACAGAAGGAGCTGCTGTTGTTGCTGCTGCTGCTGCTGCTGTTGCTGTTGCTGTTGCTGTAAAAACAAAGACGCGTCTGAATGTTGTGGTTCCGCTTTGACAGTCACCAAGTTCCTCGTATTTGGTAATTGTTGTGGTTCCAATTTGACAGTACCAAGATTTCGCAAAGCATGCAACTGTTGTGATGTTTGATCATGCGTCACTTGTTGCTCCAGCTTAACGGGTCCAACACCTCCTAATCCAGCTCTCATTGTTTGAAATTGCTGCTGCTGTTTTTGTTGGGGGTTGCCAGGAACAGAAAACTGCTGCTGATTATGCTGAAAATTGTGAGGATCAAGTTGTTGCTCGTCCATCAACATCTGATTGCCGGAAGTACTTGGCAATTGTTGCTGGCTTCGAAGACCAGACGAGTTTGGATTCATCGTGATAGACGACGACAAACAAGATGGAGAAGAATGATTAAATCCCATCCCATTTCCAACACTCGAGAGTGGATTGGTTTTGGTCCCGCTGTCAATATCCCCCTGCTGGGAGCCAGAACTTGGACCACCATTACCAAATGACTGATGAAGCAAAGAAGAAACATTGGGCCCATTCCCAATCATGTTCATGTTAAATTGGTTCTGTGGAGATACCGGAGGTGGGAACGCATTCTGCGAAGAAATACCACCCCCTTGACCTCCCAACAAACTGGAATTTGATCTCAACAATGATGGTGGAATTGGCCGGGATCCACCATGTGGATTGGGAGGCCCTTGAGGCACCATTTTTTTTTCCCCCCGAAAAAAACAAACTCTAATCTACAAAACACTCAGTCCCCTACACTGCAAAAAGTAACATTAATCTTAACGCCCCACCTTCAAAGTATATAAAACAAGATTACAAATTACACAGAACGCAGAAGACAGTATATAAATGTGCTAGAAATCAACTCGAAAGACCCCAACAAACATCACAATTATTAAAATGCTATTGCCCTAAATTTCATTCTTTTCTTCTCAAGTTCTAATCTTTCGCCATCCTTCTCAATAATCCCTGCATAACAACCCCAGATTAAGTCAGATTTCTCATTACACCGTATCAAATAAAATATTGGGTGACCATGTTCCACAACAAAATAAAAATAAATAAATAAATAAATAAATAATAATAATATATTCTAGCTCCAAAAAAAAAAATCTAAACAGAAATTGCTAAAATAATTGAAATTCAATAACAATTATTTGAAGAGCAAAGATTATACAAAAGAATCGATTAAAGAGGAAAACTCGGTCAAGCCCTAAATCTCGAAAACACTCGCACAACTCCGATGCAACAATGGCTCCACACTTCACAATTACATAAGTGCTTGAATATGTGTGTGTAGCCAAAAAAAAATGGAAAATGGAAACCAGCAAAATGAAAAGTAGCGTTACCAGAGCAGGATTTGAAAGCTGGGTCTGTTAATCACTGAAAATGAAGTTAATATTATTCTTCTTCCTTAGCATCAAATTAACTAATTCTTGCAAAACCCATGTGAAAACCTACAATGAAAAATATAATTTTGTGCTGTCAAATTGTTCTTCTCAAAAATCTTGATTAACTAGAGAGAGCAGAAAACAGTTTAATTTAGCAGCTGGGCTTTACTTTTTAGAGAGAGTATGGTCGAAGAGGAAAGATGGAGTGTGCCTATGTATATGTGGACGTCAAAATTGCATTGGTTCGGATTGAATATTTTCATTCTCTCTCAAATGAAGTCAAATCTCTTCTTCAGTGAATTGGAATTATGAGGAGTATGTATGTATGTACAATACATATGCATGCAACGGGAAAGAGACGGCAATGGGCTGCACAGCTTAGCCCTGGTTTATTTAGCCTCGTTTGATCTACATTATTATTTCATTAAAATGAAAAATATGACTGCTATCAATTACATCAACATTTAAATTCAAATTTTATATCTCTTATATGAGCACAATGACGACTATATTTTATTGTAAGAATGTTAAATTTGCTCATGTGAATAGAGTTAATTGATTGAGAAAAACATGACAGAAAAAAATAAGGGTGCATTTGATTGCGATTGTAGAAAATGGGTGAAAAGAAAACGATTTTCAGGAAAAGTAATTGCGTAAAAATTGTTTTTCAGGGAATTGTTAATTAAGTGTGTTTGATTGGTATAATTTTCCACCCGAAAAAATTTTGAAATTTTGGATTTTATTGTTCACGTTTGACTTTATTTTACATAGAAATTATTCATTAAAATGATTTTTTTTTTTTTTTTTTTAACAATTGGTTATGAAATTTGTTAACATTATCAAAAAGTGAAAAAAAAAAATTCCTTGCTCGAAAACTATTTTTTCAATTATGGTTCTTGATTTTTCCTCCTCCTTTTGGTATTCAGGTTGCATATATTGCGAAAATTTAAAAATTAAGGGCATGTTCTCTTTTACCATTTTCAAATCGTTTTCTATTTTCGATTTTTCAAAACAATGAAAAAGCATTCTCTTTCTTATTTTCGAGAACGCGTTTTTGAAAACAAGTTAAAAATTTACAAAGAAAACTCAAAACGACAAATTTGTCGTTTTGGATGTTTTCAGTCATAATCAAATCAAAATTTTCAAAATGCGTTTTAGGTGTTTTCAAAATGTTAAAAAGAACGCATTTTCAACAATCTCAAAATTGACACTCAAAACACAAAATTCAAAATGAATTCAAAACTCAAAACACAAAATTGAAACAAAAAAGAACTGCCCCTGAGCCTTTAAATTTCAATAGTTGAAAATGGCTTCACACGGAAACTAGCTCATTACTCTTGAGAAAGAGGACAAACTTCCAAAAGTTCACTTGGTTGGGCTGACATGGAACCCTGAAATAACATGCAATGTTCTAAAAATCATTAAATTCATCAATAGCTACTCAACTTTATGTTTAGTGTCGTCATCCAATTTGATTCATGGTCATCCAATCTGATTTTATTTTACCATGATCACCACTTAATGTCATCACAGTCACCCAATTTCATCATGTCCATCTAATTTTATATAACATTTCATCATGACCACCAAATTTATTTCCATCATTTTCACTAATTTTAAAATGAGTAAAACGGTAACTTTGTATTATATCTATATGTGTGTGTGTGTGTGTATCAAAAAAATAATTTTAAAATTTTAAAAACGTTTATTTTAAAACAAGTTTTTATTTTATTTTATTTTAAAAACTTTTTTAAATAAGTTTTTATTTTAGTTTTTTAAGGAACTTGTTTTAAATAATTTTTTATTTTATTTTTCTAAGTAATTTTTTTTTAAAATAAGTTTTTATTTTATTTAAGTAACTTTTTTTAAAATAAGTTTTTATTTAATTTTTTAATTTAATTTTTATATATAATGTAAAATTACCGTTTTACCCCTTTCAAAATTCATGAAAATTGTGAAAAGAAATTGGGTAATCACTGTGAAATGTTATATGAAATTGAATTGATATAGTGAAACGTTATATGAAATTGGATAGTCATAGTGAAATAAAATTAAATTGAGTGACCATGGTAACGTTAAGTATAAAGTTTGATGACTATGGTGAAACAAAATCAAATTGGGTGGTCATAGTGACAGTAAGTATAAAATTGGGTTGTCATTGATAAATTTAACCCCTCTAAAAATGATAAATGAGTCACTCGAGAGACGGTAGAAGTAGGCGTATGAGATGGAGAAAATTTCCTTGACTGTTGGTGGTGACAAAATCAAGGAATTTGCCCTTGGTTACACCGAAAAGGTGGGGTGGATGTGTATTTTTTATTTTCTTTATTCTTTTTATTGTTTTTGTATTTTTTTTCCTTTTGTATTTTTTACTTACTTTAAATCTTACAAGATGATATGATCATTTTACTCTACACTTCACCTTTCAATAGTCAAATGTTGGTCACCGTCACAAAAGGATCTCAAATGCAGATGTTTGAATTTGAGGTCCTAGTGCTAGAAATCAAAAGTTCGAGACTCCATCAACAAAACTTTCAAAAGTTCAAGTACTCTATTCAATTTAACTTAATCTAAATCTTAAAACGTGTTATTATACATTAATTTTTTTAACTTAAATTTATATTTACCTATGTCGTTCCCTAAACGGTATTACACATTACCTTTTTGCGAATTCTAATTAGATATTTGAACAATATTCGTTGTGCAAGACTACTATGCAACAACACTAAAAGGTTGGGTGTCAAAATATCTCTATTCAAAGATTGGGAACCAATTTAATATAAAGTTACAAGTTTGGAACTGCTTTTACAATTTTCTTGTCTATTTTAATTAATAAATAAATGAGTGCCCAATAAAAGGAGGCGAGGACAATCTCACTTGCATTCACCAAAGGGAGATTGTGCCCTGTTTGACCCACCTCCTTTAAAATTTATTTCTTTTCAAATTCATATTCAATCACATTATATGGAATTCACAATTTTTATTAGAGGCCCGTTTGGTAGAGATTAAAATCGGATTAAAATTGAAAAATTAGCCGTTATTGTTGACTTTTATCAGACAAGAAGGACCCAATAACAGTTATATTTTCAATTTTAATTGGATTTTAATCGGTACCAAATAGGCTCTTAACCTTGTTAACATCATATTTCATCGACTTTTATCAAAATTTACTAAAAATTAATTTTCAGTAAAATTAATTTTTAACAAAACCCAACAAGTAATATGTTACAAAGAACGTAGCACGATATATTTGTGACTTTTGATGTAATGTTATATTTTCCAATAAAATGACTATTTTTAAATGAAATTATCAAAAATATATACAATTTTCATAAAAGGAAATATTGGAAATGGTCACTACAAGATGTCATTTTTAATAAATAATTTTTTTATTTTTTTTGTTGGTAGAGAGTGCAATTTGTTACAGCTGCATGCCTAATGCCAACTCAAAATTTGTCATGATGTAGGAGTCTAAATAATAAATATTAATAATTAAGATGTAATGAAAAGTTTACTTATAAGATAAGACGATTTAATTACTCAATCGTCATTTAACTCGCTGTTCATGCTGTATTACAAATCTCTATCTAGTCGGACCAAGCAGGGCATAGCTAACAACGTTAGAGTCGACTCGACATTAGTTGCTTTGTGATGGAGTGATCCAATATATGTAAATTTAGATAAACTTAAAAAGTAATTATTCTTTTATTGTGGAAATAATAATCTGAATGGGAACAATGAGAATTAGTACATATAATGTAAAAAATATGTGATGTATGTACATGGTTTCATATGCATGCATATACATGATCATGCACATGCATTGTGCATCTGTGAGCTCGCAAAGAACAGGACACCTGGCATTAGTCACGTGCCACGAGATTGACAGAATGGCCGTTAAAGTTTAAACATTATAATGGTAATTGCATCATTGGTCTCCCAACCTAATGCCGTAGTAGCAATTTGATCTCTAACCTTTCAATGTGAGCATATTGATCCTCAAATATCGTTATAATTGCAATGTAGCTCTCACATACGATATTATCCAAATATTTGTAGAATTTTCATTTAATCCTAATAAAGAAAATGTCCCACTTGTCCACATAATCCAACTTCAAGTTCACATTAATGAAGAATATGAGCAATTCCGTAATATTAGATATAGGAATTGATCAATTATGAGTCATTTCTGTTTGAGCCTTCTTTTAATATGGCATTCAGGCCCTGTTTGACAATCATTCTCATTTTTTTCTCTTTCTTCATTTCAACCATATATTCTCCAAATAAAATAATATTACACACAAATCTAAAAATTTTCATTACTTTTCAACCACATATTTTTTCATCAATCATTATTCCAAAATTCATTTTTTTCTCAAAATGAGTATCAAACACAAGCTCAATCTTGATTATGTTGCGCATAAACCTTTTTTATGCCAATGCACTGAGTTTTAAAAGATTCAAAGCATTTTGTTTTAAATAGTCGATGTCTTAGTGCCTGATATCTTAGTGCATGCTTGGGAAGTGATTATATTCGATTTAAATTATAGATAAATAGAAATAAGGTGTGAACAAGTGTTTAGTACTTGTAAATTTCATGAAATGTGTGATGAACAATATGTTTGATCAATTATGTTTATAAATTATATAGGCACTAAACACGCTATTAGGCTCTAAAAATTGAGTTTCCTTTTGCTTTACTTCTTCACGATTTAACAATTTTTTTTTGCCTATTGATCATACGACTATAATGAAAGATACAGAATCACTTGCTTTTTTAAATTGTTGGGACCTTACTTCTCAAGCAATAAATAAGGGACCATTGGTGCAATTTTTCCTATAAGAACGGCCGTCAAAAGCCACTTGGACCCAGCCGTTCTAAAGAAGATTCTGTTGTATAGTAATCTGATTTGAGGGTCCACTTGTGTATACTATTTTCCAACATACAATTACGACTTTAGTCAAAACCTTCTTTCGAAGGACAAATTATTAGGAGGCTTCTAAAAGAAAAATTAATACATGCCGACAAGAAATTTTTAAAAAAGTTAAATTTTTATTTATCTCTTTGATGTAATTTTTTTGAAATAGATTTTATGATCGGAAAATTGGTAAGACGCTTCTCAATCATATACATGTACAATGGCACCTTGATGTAATTCAGAGTCGGTCCATTTTTCTAAATACGGCGTTCGTTAAGTCATCAAGGGTGTAAATTGTTTGGAAAGAAAGATATTTGTATCGGATGCATTGTAACACAATTGAGCTTGTAGTTTGCTATGATCACCCAACACAACATTCATCGAACACACGAGAGATATTTTTATAATTAGGTCGTTTCTCTTTTATCTTCATTTATCCATTTTCTTTTCGTATTCACTAGAGCAATTAGGATTTGAAAAACGATACAGCGCAAGTGTTCGGATCTATTAGAACATAGTCATGAGACGCTTAACGGACCAAGTTATCACTACGAACCCCGAGATATTTTTATGACGAGGGATGAACAAAAAATTAGAACTCGGATTCAAAATTCTCTCGACTCATCTCCTCATGTGAACATTTTTTATTTCCTTATTTTGAAATTACCACTTCTGTAAATATCGAATCATTGGAGTTTTTTCATCTACCGCGTCTTCTTGAAGACGACGAAGACCAAAAGATTGTGATATACATGGTAATGTTGTAATTGATAGCGTTTATTTGTGAATTGGAGAGAATGATTCTGATACAATCCCAAGTTTATTGACGAAGACAGTAACTGTCAAGTGAAAATTGGAAAGAAGACTAGACATTGATCAAATTTTAGAACTCGAACATCATAGGAATTTTGCAGCTTCATAGTTTGGACGATAAATCTTCATGCGATCTTATCCCTACATCCGAATGATACATCGAAGGCCTTCGCCCTTCAGCATTAACTCGAAAGCCTTGTTAATCTCGTTAAATGGAACTTCATGAGTAATGAACTTCTCCACTTCAAGTTCCTGCAGACGACAAATATATGAGTCGAAAAAATCCAGATTTGACACCTGCTTGTAGGCAAAAATATTTGCCTTATCTGAGTATAGAGGAATTTAAAGCTTACTTTGTTCATGTACAGTTCTACGACTGATGGAAGATCAGATCGCGGTTTATAGTTTCCGAAGAAGGTGCCCTTAAGAGTCCTTTCGTTCAATAAATTCATCGGATGTGTCTTAAACTCGGCATCTTTATGAGGCACTCCCACAAGAACAGCTACACCCCATCCCTAAAATAAAAGTTTCAAGCTCATCATTCTTAGTCGATATTTAAGGAGTATCCAGGCAAAACTTGAAACTTTGAAAACGAGTTAAAGAACATACATCGTGAACACATTCAAATGCCGAGATCATAGCATTGACGTTTCCGGTACACTCCACACTCCGATCCACTCCTCCATCCGTCATCTCGGCAATAACCTGTAGCAACAGAAAAAGATTAGTTATAAAAGAATCTGGAGTATGGGCTTTAAGTGAGATAATTAAAATTTAATAGGAATCAACCAACCTCTTGAACTGGTTTTTTATGGTCTTTCGGGTTCACAAATTCAGTCACACCAAATTTCTTTGCTGCATATACATTGGCAACATCAAACTATATAAGTCTGTTTCCTAATAAATTTGGAGTCGGCTAACTAAAAGATCTGTTGCAAGAGATGCATTTCGATTTATGTATAGATAATGCATTGCTGATTTTATAGCTTACCTTCTTCAAATCTGCCAGAGTTCAAATCAACACCAATGATTCTCGAAGCACCAGCCAATCTAGCTCCTTCTGCAGCCTAATTATCATAATTATTTCAATTATTAACAAGATATTTCACAAAAGGAAGCTATAAATCTCTGTGGGATTGAGTTAGTATACTCACACCAAGACCTACGGCTCCCAGCCCAAAGATAGCCACCGACGATCCCTTCTTCGGTTTTGCAACATTCAATGTGGCACCAAGGCCTAATGTAAAGAGCAACGATAAATGAAAAGTTCGAAAATGAAGGAAAAAGGGGCTATGAAAGCTATATCTACTCGACAATACAAGTTTGGGAGAGAGAGAATACAAGTTTTTATCCTCGCACCTCTCTTGCATCTTAAAAAACGTCACCTCAAATTCCTTATATAGGAAGAATATTAGGTCAATATGCATTCAAGGATTTAAGTGTGCATTATGATTAGACTCCACACAGTTCAACACCAAAAATTGATTCAAACTAAACAATGCACCTAAAAGAAACTAAGGCTTTTAATATCAAGAATCGATTATCATTCTTTACCTGTAGAGATTCCACAACTAAGGACACAAACTTTGTCAAGAGGAGCTAGAGGGTTGATCTTGGCAACACAACCAACATGTACCACAGTGTATTCGCTAAAGGTAGACGTCCCAACGAAATGGTAAATCGGTTTGCCATTAATGGAGAATCGAGTTTGGCCATCGTTAATCATCACTCCCCTATCAGTGTTGATCCTGAGGAGGCTGCACATATTGCTTTCTTCTGATTTGCAATGGGCACATTCTTTGCATTCCCCAGTGAATACCGGAAGAACGTGATCTCCCGGTGCCAATTCTGTCACACCCTCTCCAACACTCTCAACAATCCTAAATACCCACAAAATTAAATTTAGTATTTTCATCAACTTAGGCAACAGAAAGTACAACATTGAATCTTGAAACCTAAGCAAGACATACCCTGCAGCTTCATGTCCAAGGATTCGAGGAAAAACAGAGTCTTGTGCCTACAAATTCACGAAAATGTTACCCATTAAAATTTAATCCCTACCCTTGAGAGCAAAAAAAAAATATATTAAAAAAGGCACAAAGCAAACAAAAAGATTTCCAATGAACTCAAATGAAAAATCGAATTCCAATCTTGAGTTTGTGGGGCATGTTAAAGGTAAATCGCACGTTGAATAAAGATAAGATAGACACATAATCTATAAGAGTTTGTGCTACTTCATTTAAATGATTGACGCTTTAAAATAAAAGACCCAATAGAAGATTAAAGGGAGATCTCATGCCCCCTCGGGCAGATCCGCAGTCGAATATAACTGACCAGCACGATTAGGCTCCACAATGTCCAATAAAAAACTATAGATTTATGCAATGCTCTATTTTTTTCTTCTGTAATTCTTCAAAGATCAGAAAAAGATATGTAAGATTTAGTTACCTTGGCTTCCCAAAAGTATACATCAGTGTGGCAGAGTGAAGTGAAGAGGATCTTCAGACGAACCTCCATTTTCTGCGGTGGCGCCACCTCCACCTCCTCAATCACTAGTGGCTTTCCCGCTTCCCACGCCACCGCAGCTTCACCCAAAAAGGGCAAAAAAATAAATTTTCAATAAGTTGTAGGAAATTAATGTTAAAACTGCCAAAAAAAAAAACACAAATTTTTTTATTTTGTACCTTTGCATTTTATGACTTGCCCAACAGTGCTCGACATATCCGAAATTTGTTTCTAGATCTCTGTAAACTGTGTAATCTGAATATACGAAGTTTGATGTGATGTAGAAAAACCAGTGGGAGGTATTTATAGTACTATAATTCAAGAAAGTAAAATCATGGGATTAAATTAATTTTTTTTTTGTTTGTTAGAAAAAGTTTTCTACTGTTTTGGCTTTGTTGAAACTTTTGTCATCCCACGTTTCGTTCGCTGGGATGGTTGAATATGGAAGCTGGTTTTGGCCGTTTGTTTGTATACGGTTTTACTCCAAAACAAGAGGAAAGTTGGTAGCATCAAATTTGAAATATATTATTTTACTTTGTCGTTCTTTATTTCCACTTTTTTTTCCGCTTTTCTGGTTAGAAAGAATTCTAGATGCTATCGAATTTATATTATAATTTTAGCGCCTGTTTGGCACTCATTATTTCACATTGGACTATGCTTATGTACATTTTTTTTGTACATCAAGTTTGACACTCCCCTCACATGGGATGGGATCCTCGATTGCGGTTCCCACGCGAGCCTCACTCCCCATGTGAGGGGAATGTCAAAATGAATGTACATCAAGGAGTGTACATTCATCATAACCCTTTAAAATATAAATTCCTTGTTTGGCCTTCATTAATTTTTTTAAAATTTCTCTTTCTTAGTTTTAACCACACATTTTTCAAATAAAATAATACTACACAAAAATCTAAAATTTTTTATTATTTTTCAACCACACATTCTCTCATCAATCAGTATTCCGAAATTTATAATTTCTCCAAAATGGGGGACAAACAACTTGATAATGAGAAGAGTAATAATTTACTTAAAATGTGTGGTTAAAAAGAATAATTTTTTTTAAAAATTTACGTGTAATATTATTTTATAAAAGAATGTGTGGTTGATAAAAAGAAAGGAAAAAAATAATAATTTAATGAGAAATAATGGGCCAAACGAGGGCTTAAGTTTCTTAATCACCGTCTTTTTGTCACTTATTAATTTTAATTTTTACCTAATAGAATTACTAATTCAATATTATTAGCGAGTTGAATAGACTTCCATCAATTTTAATGTCCATATTTTTCTTGTTAGTTCGAAGTAATTTAATGTTATTGATTTAATTGTAATAAAAACTTGTGGAAATTACATTCATACAAAGTTCTTAAGTTTTCAATTCAAAAATAAGATTGAAAGAATTTTTATTCAAAAATTAGATGATAACTATCTTTTAAATATTAATAATATTATTATTATAAAATTATATTTATCTACAAACCCAACCACAAATCCCACCATGTCTATTTCTTACCCAATTTTACATGCAACCCTAATTCATTTCTCTCCATCTTCTCTCTTCATCCCCGTTCTTTACTAGCCCACCATCTTTATTCCGGCGTTGATCTGCACCTCTTGCAGCCATACCGTGCGACCGTCGTGACGGAGCAGAATTGCTGCACCAACGGTGCTATAAACATGCAACGGAAGTCGCACGACTTGCAGTGGCGTTGCATTTGTGGATCGCAGTCTATTGTGGACTTGATAAGGCGGTGGTAGCGATGCAATGGTGACGGTGGCAACAACATGTTTGGGGATTTTTGGGTGGGCATGGTTGTTGTGATGTGAAGGAGATGGTGGTTGTGATTTTTGGTACAGAGGTGGTGTTGCTGCTTCAGCTGGCTGTGACGTTAATTGTAAGATGGTGGTGGAGGCGATGGTGATGGAGGCGATGGCAATGGTGGTTTTGTAGTTGAAAATGATGGTTTATTGGTGGTGGTTTTGAAGTTGAAAATGGTAGTTAGTTGGAGATAGTGCCGACGGTGGTGCAGGGACGGTGGTGTTGCTGGGAGGTTGTGGCGACGGTGTTGGTGATTGTGCGACTAGAGACAATGGTGGGGTGGTGGTCACAAATTATTTGATTGATTGTGACCAATAATTAGATAAATTGTGACAAGTAAATAATATGTGATCTAAAATTTTGTTGATTTGTGACCAATAATTTGATAATTTTTGACAGTGTAAAAAATTGTTACTTATAAAATTTGTGTTTTGTGACCTATAAATAAATCGTGACCTATGATTTTTTTATTTGTGAGCAATAAACAAATTGTGACCGACGAAAGTTTTAATCGTAACCGTGAAATAATTTGTTAAATTTTTTTATTCGTGATCGAAAAATAATTTGTGACCAATTAATTTGATAATCGTGAGCAAAATGTATAGAAGTGTAACCTTAATATATTTAATTTATAAAATATATTTTAATTAATTATTTCATAAATAAAATTTAATAAATATCTGATTTTTGAAATTTTAAACTTTGTATCTTAGAGGCTGTCTGGCAATGCTTATAAGCATTTTAACAACCGTTAACAACATTTCCAAGGACAAAACTTACAGAAATTGTGCAGACTGAAATTCAGCTTTTGGCCAGCCAATTTTCACATTTGCCCTCCTCACAGAAATTTTCACGTAATATGGTTTGAAAAATCAAATAAGGTTGGCAAGGACAAATTGGTAAAAGTGCACTCAATTTATTCTGACAGCGCCAGTCCAACGGTTATTTTTTTAATTCCATTAACGGTAGGAAATTGAATTTAAAGCATGTCCAGACAAGCTCTTAATTTTAAAATTAGTAATACTTAATCTCTCACATCTGAAATTTTCCTTAAAAACTTATTGAGCTATGTGGCTTGGCTTGACCGACTATCCTTGTCTGACTTATTTTTTCTATGGCCCCACCTGTCAAATTTGCACATCGAGCATTTAAAGGTAATTTGAGACGAATTCCTATCCTTGACCATGCACAATGGACAAAAGAAATTGCAAATGGATGCCTTCAATCAAGAAAGAGATGATCCCCATGTTTTCTACTTTCTTTTGAAATATCTTAACAAACATGTTAACCCCTAGCCGAAATTACGGGTCATCTCTGGCATGTGGATGGAATATGTTGAATTTTTGTTCATATAATTTCGACTTATTTTACATATGCAAGATCAACAAAATAAAATACTATTGCATACCTTAATCAAGAAAGAAACGGCCCCTCGAGATTTGACAAGTTTTAAATCATTTCTCTACTTTAGTAAAAAAAAAAAATCTTAATCCTTCCAAATTTTTGTTCGGACGATTTCACCCCATTTAACATTATTTCGTCAACTCTTATCCCCGGTCAATGCTTGAATATCAAACAAAAAAATGACCATCAGAGTCATTAATCAAGAACAAGGGGTTGTCCCTCAAGATTTGACAAATTTTTAACAATGTCTTTTGCTTGAAATATCTTAATCTCCCACCCCACACCCCCACCCCCACCCCTAAAGTCTCGACAATACCACCCATCAAAATCCCTTGTGCTTGAGTGGTTTTCATCTTTTTCTTTTTTCAAATAAGGGTGTGTTTGATAACATGGAAAATGGGTGGAAAAAGAAAACATTTTCCAACTTTTCCCTTTTTGTAGTGTTTGATGACCATCATTTGCCTTGGAAAATTTGACAATGGTTTTCCCTCTACGCGCCAATTTCTGTGCGTGTAAGGAAAGAATATTCCCACCTTTTAGGTGGGAAAATTAATTCTGGTTTTTTTTTTTTTTTTTTTTTTTTTTTTTTTTTTTTTTGATAATGGAAACAAATTTCATAACCAAGTGTAAAAAAAAAATTTCACTTTCATGGAAAATTTTGATGCAAACGAAGGCCAAACGAACACTAAACTTTGATAAAAAAAATGATTTTTTAAGAAACAATTTTTTTTTGGTTTTTTTTTTTACTTTTTGGCAATGGAAACAAATTTTATAACCAATTGTGGAAAAAATTATCACTTTAATGGACAATTTTCATGTAAAACAAAGCCAAACGAACGTAAAATTTAAAAATTTTCTAGGTGGAATATTATACCAATCAAACACACTTAAAATCATTTTCCCTACAAAACATTTTCTAGGCAAATCTTTTCCCTGTAAAACATTTTCTTTCCACCAATTTTCCACCCTTGCAATCAAACACACCCTAAAAAAGATTTGATGGTTTTAATCTTTTTTCCAAAGCATTGTCCTAATCTTCTTGTTTTCTTAGCACGTGTCACAAACATCATCATTGGACTCTTTTAATAAAAAAAAATCAAAAAACAAAAGCACATTCAAGATGAGTACTATCCATTTAAAAATCAAAACTGTTTTTACCTTATTTTTTTCTTTACTAAATGTATTCAATTTTTCGTTAAATATATTTTTGAAAAATCTTATATTGTTATTAACTTAGCATAATTATACTTAAAAGCATGTTTGGCAAACCTTTTAAGCACTTGCTTCTTGACTTATTTTGACGCAAATCATCTTTGGGTACACTACATTGATGTAATATAAGATTTGGGTTAATCAATTTGTACATAATTGTTTAATCCCCCTCTCACATAATGTGCAGGGCTTGCGTGTATTTCAAAATTTCGACAATGTTGTCCGCATCCCCATTGTGAATAATAGGTAAAAAATTCGGTAAAAAAATTCGGTACATGTAGTATGATCCATAAGATCTTAAAGTGATATTTCTTTTCTGATGACGTCCAATGCTGATTACCAACATGCCCTTGTAGTACTATAGCTATTGAAAGAGACGGAAAATAAACCAAAACAAGCAATGGAGGAAGCATCTGTTATTATTATGCTAAAAGCCTAAAATATCAAAATACTAAGTGCTTAGAGGAGCCTTCAACTCGATCTTCATATATTTTACAATCCTCTTGAAAATTTATTCATCGCAACCATTACGCAGGATAAGCTAATAAAACCGCGGTGTGGGTATACTTTTTATTCTCCATAGGATATCGCTTCCATCCTCAGAATAAGCTAACAAAATCATCGTGTAGCTATTGTTTTAGTTCTCCATATGGATAATGCAACGCAGACCCTGGCCTCCCACCATCAAGTCGAAAGCCTTGTTGATTTCCGAGAAAGAAACTTGGTGAGTGATGAACTTGTCCAGCTCCAGCTCCTGAGATATTGGCAGAACACTAAATCGTGACATTATGAAGAAAAAACAATACACGTAAGCGTAAATGTGCAAGTATTATTGCGAACTTAGTTATGAAACTATAAATGTAGTTGCAGGGAAATCAATTTCTTGAAGGGAAAATAATGGCATTAAAGGCAAAAATGTGCAAGTAATGTGAGCGCAGAAGAACTAAATTTGTCGAAGGGAAAGGTTTACCTTGTTCATATACTTTTCAACAACAGACGGGATGTCACTACGGGGCTTATAGTTGCCAAAGAAGGTTCCCTTGAGAGTTCTCTCATTCAAAAGATTGATGGGATGAGTTTTGAATGCATCATCTTTGTTTGGGACACCAACTAGAACAGCTACTCCCCAACCCTGTCAGAGCATCGCGATGCTTGATTATCACGACATATGTGTAGAAGTATGGATATGATTACAGTCAATGGGGTATAAAGATAGCAAGGTAGTTACATCATGAACGCATTCAAATGCAGAGATCATAAGATTAACATTTCCCGTGCACTCGAGACTACGGTCCACTCCTCCATCAGTCATCTCAGCTATGACCTGATGACAAAACAGACATGGTATTGGTATGGTATTGGACAGTGTTTTCAGTACAATAAACTTTTTTATCTTTTAATCTTATATAGTGCAGTCGAGTCTAACATACCAAACATTCTATTAGTGTATTGCTGAGAATAATTATCCGGTTTCAATTTCCACGTAAGCTAATGAGCCATCAAGGAGATGGGGGTTGATGTGTAAATCTACATGATTTAGCGGACAAAACAGTTTATATGGTGGAGTACAACATTATGGCGTTAACCTGTTGGACAGGCTTGTCATAATCTTTCGGGTTCACAAACTCAGTCACGCCAAATTTCTTTGCTGTCGAAAAGAATAGCCGAAAACAGATGGTCAATCATTGAAGACCAGCCATCAAACAATTAGTTGTTAGTATCCAGTAAATTCACTTACCTTCATTGAATCTATTAGCATTCAAATCAACACCAATTATCCGTGAAGCCCCAGAAATCCGAGCCCCTTCAGCAGCCTAACCAGTAGGTAAGAAGTTGCATAATCAGAGGTTGTCAGCTGATTAAAATCACGAGATGCAAGATAATGACAAAACAAAACAATGAAGATCTACTCACGGCAAGGCCAACAGCTCCCAATCCAAAAATAGCTACAGTCGAACCCTTCGTTGGTTTGGCAACGTTTAGAGTTGCACCAAGTCCTTCAAGCACAAACACTAATGAGACAACAGAAATTAACATAAAGGATGATTATATGCTCATGTTTGAGCCCCATTCTCAAAAAGTTCATTTTTTTCTTAAACAAATTTTCAACCATACATTCTTCAAATAAAATAGCTGATAGCATGAAATAATTAAAATATTACTTCAATTGAAATTTGCAGCCGAGGTCCCAAAACTTCTATAAATTTATCATGAGTACCTGCCATTTAGGTCACACGCTTTCATTTCCGGTGCATATTGGTCCATATTGAATGAAAACTTCCCATTTTTATGTCGTGATAACTTATTCGAGGATTATTTCATTATTTCAACCACCCACCAGGGCCACCATAATAGATTGGACACCCTCCTTCAAAAAACAAGATATAGCCCCCGTTTGAGCCACATTAAAATTTTCATTCTCATTCTTCTACTCATTTTCAACCACACATTCTTTAATAAAATAACATTTTCCATCACATCAATATATTTTCCTTCTTTTTCAACCACACATTCTCTATCAATCTACTATTCCAAAATACATTCTTCCAAAATAATGTGGCTCAAACACACCCATAATATTGTTAGACATGATGATATATCTGTTTTTTCTATGAGGAAGTAGGTCCATAATGGTGGTTGAATTAAACCCCCAAGTAAATCATCACGTGCAGAACAAGTGAATTTGATGAAAAGAAATTATGGTTTCCATCTGTTGGGGGACCAACACACATCGGAAATGAATGTCGGGAACCTAAAGGCCAAAAAAAACTTGATTGGCAACCATGTATTTATTTGCCTTAAATCAATTCTTTCCATCCAACCTGTGGCTATCCCGCAACTAAGAAGACAAACTTTGTCAAGTGGTGCCGCTGGATTAATCTTGGCAACGCAGCCGACATGAGTAACAGTGTACTCGCTAAACGTGGAGGTTCCGAGAAAGTGATATATTGGTTGCCCATTTTTAGAAAACCTCGTCTTGCCATCACTGATCATGACCCCCCGGTCGGTATTTATCCTAAGAAGGCTGCACATGTTGCTTTCTGAAGATTTACAATGATGGCACTCCTTGCACTCGCCAGTGAACACAGGAAGAACATGATCTCCCGGTTGGAGATCTGTCACACCTTCACCCACACTCTCTACAATACTATATAAAAGAAATAAAGCAAATGACGATTTGTTCAGACAAATAACAAAGACAACCATTAGCATAAACAAACATTTGAACATTCCCATCTCATTGCAGACATACCCTCCAGCTTCATGACCGTAAATGCGAGGGAAAAGCGCTGTCTGCC
The DNA here is from genome assembly GCA_035079005.1 of Fraxinus americana. Lineage (NCBI taxonomy): Eukaryota > Viridiplantae > Streptophyta > Magnoliopsida > Lamiales > Oleaceae > Fraxinus > Fraxinus americana. The sequence continues at coordinate 39,462,623 of CM068707.1, read as the reverse complement.
CCTGAAATGAAGATATTGAATTTCGTAATATACAGAGAAAATTTGAAACCATAAAAAAGTAACGAAAAAACTTATAATATCTCAATGCCTCTAGACATGTAAAGACAATCATCTAAACCAATTAGAAGAAGGACTTGCCATGCACATTAACACACGAACAAACACTCATGTATGTTAAATAAAAGGCGAAGGAAAAATTTAGAAATTAATGATGTTAAGGAAGATTTTTTTCACACTTATTTTAGAACACCAACTCCAAATTTACTCACGATAACAAAAAATGCCTTATTCACAATAAATTCGGGCCAGCTACATAAAACATTTTTCACTGCTAGTATACTAACATGTTCTACTAAGATAGTCCCGCACGACAGTCTCTTTAGGTCCATGCAAGTCCAAGGCATGTCCCGGACACTAGTCATTCTTTTTTAATTTATTCTCAATCTCCAAATTTACAACTTTCATTTATAAAGCCAAGATCTTCTAAAAGTGGTCGAACTCCATATCTTTTTATTGGGATTTGGGAATAGGATTAAATTCTTTACCTTGGCCTCCCAGAAGCAGACATCAGTGTGGCAAAGGGAGGTGAACAGGATCTTCAAGCGAACTTCCATTTTCTGTGGTGGTTCAACCTCCACTTCTTCAATCACCAATGGCTTCCCTGCTTCCCATGCTACGGCGGCTACACAAAAAATATACACACTTACAATTAATAAGGCTTAACCCCTATATATGCAACACAAATTCTCTTATTCTTACGAGTTTGTGTCTCATTTACCAACAGTTTATAGCTTCCAAAACTGCTTATTTTCCCTCTGGATGTTGACTAATTTTAAAGATACGATTTTCAGATAGAATCGATAAAATAATAATAAAAAAAACATTTTAAGCATAACCATTAATTAAAAAATTAAATAAAAATTCTCCACTCAAGATCAGGAATGATCAGATGAACCCATATCAAAATAATCAGAAAAACCACAAAAAATTAATTAAAATAAGCGATTAAAGCAGCTAAACCCATTTCAAAATAATCAGAAAACCCCACAAAAAGTGATCATGAAGAAGAAATCACCTTTGCATCTAATAACTTGACCAGCAGTTGCAGACATTTCTGCCTCTTTCTCCTAGTGATTAATGAGTGTGCTTTAATGTTGATTGTTTTGTTGATAAGTATATATAATTCTTGAATGAGAGAATCCAGCGATTGTGGGACACTTGGAAAGAATCCACTGCAGGAATTTTCTATATGTACTAGAAAACCACTCTCTTTTAAGCACATAGATTGACATATTAATACATTTGCACAAGTCGGAGAATGTCATTTTCTTGGGAGTCCATACTATACAGCATTTGTCTCTTTGCTACGTCACTTGTGCATTCTACCCTAGATTAAAGAAGAGTTTTAATTGGAACGCTGCTGCTACGAGTACGGGAATTTTTCACAGAAAACATACAAAAATTTGAAGGGAAATGATTGAAAAATTGGAGAAGGAAAAATCCTCGCACGGACATGATTAAAGCATTTCAAATTTCTGTCAAAAATTCATGTACTCGAGGAATTTTTCTTTTAGTTGTTCGATATATGTGTCTTGCGCTCAAATAATCAGCGTCGACCGTGATTATATAGGCGATTTCCTAAGATCTCACAACTGACCCCAAATTTTGTTTTTTTACTACATATTTCATGGAAAAAACTAAGGCAATTAACCAAGCCAACTCCACTGTTGAATTAGTAAACATAATAATATTTTATCAAAATGTAAGGTTAGCGATTTCGTTCGATCTTTATTTTATGGAAGTATTAAAAGTTTATTTGATTGTATTTGTACATTAGGCATTGAGAAAAATTATATAGTACTTTTGTTCTTGGTCATAAAGAAATATTTTCCTCCCTCCTCATTGTGTCGAGAAGTGAAAGAGGCGTAAGAAAGACAGAGAGCCTCAAGCCCCGTTGTATCAATTTACATATCTTCCTATTTTATGGGCTTATTCACATCGAAGAAATTTTTTTTGGGGAAATTAGGCCTAGTACCCTAAAAAATTAACCAATTTGATTTATACTCTTTTAATTAATTAAAATCCTTGAAACCCGTAATTAATACGTTATAAAAAAAAAAAGAATTCTTCCCAAGTCTCTTTCACTGATATTTCTCTATTGGTTCATCTTTATCTCAAACGTCATAGCCTTCAAGCTCCTCGGATTGATGATGGTTCTATGTTCGGAAACGGATTGATGATGGTTTGCGTAAAGCTTTACTTCTAGTTCTGTGCCAAAGACGTGCAAACTACACAGATCTTGCCATTAAACCTGATGAACAGCCTGAAATCTCTCTCTACTGTATGTCAGTGCACAAAGTCCTATTTGACCAATCCCCATTTTGGCAGCAGATCATGTAGAATTAATCCCTTGCCAATTTGTGAAAAATTATGCTTGTAATTTCAAGAAGATAATGAAGGTTGTTGATCCATCCTTCTACAATTGGATACTTGAAGTATGAATTGTGCTGGCTAATTCTCTTGTTTTTAACCAATAGATGGTTTCACCATGGGAACTACTCTTATAATTTTTAACTGAACGAGGAAGTAAACCTCTTGGAACATTTTAATAACCACACGATGAAAGTCAATAAGTATATGTCCACCATGTGTTTGATGAAATGTCCAAATGGTGGAAATTTTTTTATTGATGACAAAGTTTGACAAACGTTTTTGCCTTCTATCTTTCCAAAGCTAAATGTGGTAAAATTGTGGTATTTGTCACTTTTTTTAATGTGTCACTTTTTTTAGTTTTGTTACTTTTTTTTTTTTAGTTTGTGTCAATTTTGAGTTTGTGTCACTTTTTTAGTGTGTCATTTTTTCTGAGTTTGTTTCTGTCTTTTTAAAAAAAGTGACATAGTTTTTTAGCGTTCAAATATGTCCACCATGTGTTTGATGAAATGTCTAAATGGTGGAAGCTTTTTTATTTACAGTTTGACAAGTTTTTTTTTTGCCTTCTATCTTCTCAAAGCTAAATGTGGTAAAATTGTAGTATTTGTTTGACATTTAACATTCCACATACTAGAAGAAACATTGCTGCTCAATTATATGCTTATGGGAAGAAGAAGCAAGATGAGGAATATGATACAGATAATGAATGAGTCATCAAAAGAGATTGATTAGTGATATGTTGTTGTCAAGGAGATGGATTAGTGATAGAGAAGAAGATTTTGAAGAAGTGGAGACATGTCTTGTAGTGAAATGACTGATTTTAGTTATAATATTTTGTGGATTCATGTATTGAATGTCTTGTATATAATGACTGATTTAACAAATATGTTTTCTTTACAATATCAATGGAACATGGATATTGGTGATGTAGGTGATCAATATTAGTACTAGTACCTAACAATTGTCACTTTTTGCTAATACTTTGGAACATGGATATTGGTGAAAGATATGTCACATTTTTAACAAAAAAGTGACGTACCGTCACTTTTTGCTAAAAAAGCGACACTGCACTTTGTTTACTGTAACTTTTTGTTAAAATTGATGGTTTTAATAAAGGAGAAGTCAAAACAAGAAGAAATAGTGTAAGCACAAGTACGGTGCCAACTTTTATAAACATGTTTTCTATTAGATGTGCAATTTTTTATGTCGGTTATATAGTTTTGTCTAGGAGTTTTGTTTTTAACCGTCACTTTTTGCTAAAAAAGTGACACACTGTCACTTTTGAACAAAAAGTGACGGTGACATCATTTCACTTATTATAGTAGTTTTATATTTGAAGTCATGCTGAAAGGCTCAGTGGACGATGCTAGAACCTAGTCCATTATATTAAGTAACTGTAGATCCAATGTCAATGGAGCATGATATCCATTCACATACACGTACACATGACAAAACATTTTTCAACAAAGTTGCATCCATCAAAATCCATCGTCACCTTTTTTAACCAAATCACATACATAATAATCTTCAGAATTTAAAAAAAAAAAGCATTCTAAAACTAAAAAATGTCAAGTAATCTAGTTTCATATGATGTCTTCCAACTTCCTTTTCTTTTGTGATTTCTTTCTGCACAAAGAAGATTCAAAATATTAGTATTCATTTAATCGAAAAAAATGACATTTTGTCACTCTCTGTTAAAAAAGTGACACTCGTTAAAAAAGTGACAGAGTGTCACTTTTTTAACAAAAAGCGACAGAGGTTATTATAGAACATACCAAATATGATTGAATCCCTGTATTGATTTCATCAAGTTGTTTCATATGGAACTCAAAATCATTCTTAGAAAAAAGTATTAACACTTGCAAACTTTTTAAACAAAAAAAATGACATTTTGTCACTCTAAAAAAGTGATGGAAAGTGTCACTTTTTTTAAAAAAAGTGACAGAGGTTGTTATAGAACATACCAAATGTGATCGAATCCCTGTATTGATTTCATCAAGTTGTTTCATATGGAACTCAAAATCATTTTTAGAAAAAAGTATTAACACTTGCAAACTTTTTAAACAAAAAAAAGACATTTTGTCACTCTCTGTTAAAAAAGTGACAGAGTGTCACTGATAGGAATATAAAATACACATTTTACATCTTTATTTAATGCGCTCATATGACTATTTTATGCCTAAATGTACTTAGTATTATCATATTTTGGTTTAGGTGGCAATTCGATGGACATGGTGTAATTTGGAAGAAATATGTGAAAATGGACCAAAGTGAAAGGAAATGAAAGTTCAAGGACTAGCGTGCAAATACACAAAAGTTGTGTCAAACCAAACAATGAAGATTTGAGAGTCAGTTGGTTGAAAGAAGACGTCAAATGGATGAAATATCGTCAAAGTATGATCACACATCAATTTCCAATCGAAAAGTTATACACCGATTTTCAGCCTCATATTGAGACCCATTTTCGACATGGAAAACGATCGAATTGGAAGATTGTATCTGAATAAAAGTTGTAGCCCTTTGACTTATCTTTCCAACGCATTTTGAATCGCCTCAATCGGATATCGGGAAAAGAAGATACGACTAAAACACTGAAAGCTGTTCGGAGGAAATTTCGTAAAACCATGCGGCCGCAAGCCTTTAATTCCATGCGGCCGCATAGACCATTACCGAGAGTTTGAAGGCTGAGTTCATTTGTTCCTTGCGGCCGCAAGCCTCTAAACCATGCGGCCGCATGGTTCATTTCCGATACGAAAATTCTGGTTTCCTAATTTAAGTCAACTACCTATGGAAACAACTATAAATACATCTTTTAAAACCCTAGAACGGAGCAGAACGCCTCCAACCTATTTTCTCTCTATTTTTCTTAGATCTATCATGTGTAACTAAACTTCTACCCTTGGTCGAAGGAAATTGAAGCCTCGGAACCACATATTGTGAGATCTAAATAGTTTTTCTTATTGTTTAATTTATATTTTGAGTATTGAATGTTCTTCTGCATTTATTTCTATGATTTGTTGCGTTTAATTGCTAGAGGGCCCGCTAATTTATTGATTGTAACAATCTACCACTAAGTTAAACATCAAATTTGTAATTGTTTGATCCCTTTAACTTGTGAAGCACTAGGATTTGATTATTTTCTGAGATAGAGGTTATTGAATCTTAAGAAGAATGTTTAAATAGATTGAATGCAACCGCTGGTGTTTGTGTTATCTAGTTCATCGATTTCTCTATTGTGTAAAGCTGTTATTAAATTGAATCTTGAGCGCTGGTCTGGGGTTATTTAATAATTAGGGTTAATTAGAACGCTGGTTTCTAATTAACTAAAATTAAGGAGAAATAGGAACCAATTCCAACGATGAATATTCGAAATATGAATTGAATTATCCTTGTATCTATGATCAATTGTGGATTTCCGATGGTGGATGTGGACTTAGACCAAGGTTAGTGATTTGATTGATTTCGTTAATTTAATTTTCATTGTTATTGATTATGTTATTTACAATTGTTGAATACAAAAACCCTCAATCATTGTACGAAGCATAAAATATTGAATTACACACTCTTCGTGGGATCGACTCTTACTTCCACTACTACATTAGTTTTAGAGGTTTAAGAACTATTTTTGGGTGCTTGCGACAGCACACCAGTCACTTTTTTAACAAAAAGCGACAGAGGTTATTATAGAACATACCAAATGTGATCGAATCCCAGTATTGATTTCATCAAGTTGTTTCATATGGAACTCAAAATCATTCTTAGAAAAAAGTATTAACACTTGCAAACTTTTTAAACAAAAAAATGACATTTTGTCACTCTCTGTTAAAAAAGTGACAGTGTAAACTTTTAAAAAAAAAAGTGACAGAGGTTGTGTTATGTTTTCCTAACATAATAAGCATGGGGAGTTGCCTGAACATGTTGATTAGTTTAATAACATGATTCTTGTCTTTACATCGAATGGATGGTGGTGCTATTTTGTTATTTGTCACTTTTTTTGAGTTTGTGTCACTTTTTGAGTGTCACTTTTTTTTCTGAGTTTTGTCACTTTTTTTGAATTTGTGTCACTTTTTTTAAAAAGGTAAAAAAGTGGCAATTTTTATAAAAAAAGTAACATTGCGTCACTTTTTATATTTTACACAGTATTTTTTATTTCCTAAAAACCTTTCACATGATTTTTCAAAACATCCCTAATTTTAAGGGTATTTTTGTAAGTACCCCATTTTTTTTTATCTCTTTTGTTGGAAACGATCAAGAACTTGACAGAACAAATAATGCAACGCACTAAAAACAGAATACTATTATACAACATACAAATTGATAACAAAATTAATATAAATGATACTGACTTGAATTTCAAATTGAGGCTAGCGCAATGCTGTGTCCTATAGCAGAAATTCGCCCATACTCCTGTGCTTGTAGTTCGATGAGCGTCTGCCACCAGAATTCAACAATCTGTTCTCAAGTATCAAGCACTCGATTCTTGGTTCTAATGATTATATTCAGTGTTTTTTTTCTCTCAGATAGAATTTTAAGAATGATTGAAATGCATGAATTTTTTTCTATGTAAATCAGACGTTTTCTCTTCATATAAATAGAAAATGTACAACCTTATCCTTTGTGTCGGTTGTTGTCGAAAATTCGACTATCCCAATCGAAAGAACAAATAAAAAAGCAGAAAAAACGGAAAAAAGAAGAAGACGAAGCGAGGTATGCCAAAACAAATCTCCTTAAGACAGATTTCGCCCCCCAACAACGTGCAAACAGGATTATGGACGTCTGTCTCCCAAGATACAACGCTTTTCCCAAAGTCGATATTGCACAATACCTACCTTGACGGTCGAACCAAATAATGATCGTACTCGAATGAAATAATCACGAAAATATCGAAGGAATTTTAGCAGAATATGGAGCGAGAAGAATTTAGAAATCAAGAATCTATTAATTGATTTTGGTATCCAAAAACGAATTTGGAGGTCTCTATTTATAGAGATTGAAGTGTCTCCTTGAAAGGGTGTGTAACATTTCATGAATTGGTGCACCACTTGATCTGATCTGTTTTAGCCATTGGATCGCACTCTTTCATAATCTGACGGACCAGATTAAACCACGAAATGTAGTGTCCATTCATCATGTCTATTCACCAATTCTGAACAGTCACCAGCCATGCAGTTGCCACGCGTACGTCCAACAGGACCAACCGACATGCAGGACGAAGTGACGTGACCTGTTACGTGTGTGCCACCTAGGATGCCAACTCAACGAGCCTCTCATCGCCATGTCATCAAACCATGATTCCATTTCTGAAAACTATAAGGCTCCTCAGCTCCTCGCGACGATGCGTACGTGCGAAGTGCAAAGTGCGCCTCTAAAGCGCCCAATGCATACTTTGCGACGTGCGCGGGCCCGGACCGGGACCGGGGCGTGGCGTGGCGTGGCGTGGCCCGGGGCGTGGCGTGGCGTGGCGTGAGTGGTGCGAAGCACCACTCTCGTGGTGACTAGTTAGCTAGCCTTTGGCTAGCTAATAGTTAGTCAAGTTGTAGATCACTTATTAAATTATAACTTATACACATATCCCACTATATAAACAAAGTTACATTTTTCTTGTAAACTTTCAATGTGGGATTCCTTACCATATATAAGACACTTAAATGGGCTTATAACATATGGGCCTATATTGGAGACTTTTCCAATTCACCCAAATTAATTACAACGGCCCACATCATTAAATAACATATTTAATGACCCAAATAAATATCATTAAATAACATATTTAATGATCCAAATACATCAATTAATTCCAACATCGGTTGTGGTAAATAATTGTGTTGATCGGACACAATCATTCAAACAAAATCGAAAAAATACGAAAAAAGAAATATAAGTGCTAAAGCCATTCTTATACCAGAGCTCAATAACATCAAGTGCACCGCTAGCGACAGCTATATATGCTGACTTCTTTCTTCCACTTTTTTCAGTTTAAATCTCTCATTCTTATTGTTTTGCAGTTGAAAGAAAATATTTGTCTACTTGAGTCGAAATCTCGGACCAAGTTCTATTGTTCCTCAACTAATTGAAAGTTTAATCTTGTATTAGTTTTGAATTGTGGATTGCTTAATATGTTTACTAGAAAATATTTCTCTGTACATTAAAAAAAGAAGAAGATGGAGAAGAAAAATCGAAGAGTTTATTCAATTTCAAGTAGCAGTTGTGAACAAGGTTCCAGATGGTGATAATAACATAAACAAAATTTCAATTAAAGATATGGTTGATGAAGAATTTCGAAAAAAAATATTCAAAGTGACGATAATCTATAGTGTATTAAGAGAAATTTTAATGAGTGTTTAAATTCATATATTAACAAATAATTTTTATGTATCAAATGTAGTACAAAAATGTTGCTCAAAAAAAAATTTGAATCATAGAAGTTGAGTATTGAGAGTACAATTTTCCTTTCTTAAATTTATATCCTAATTTTTATTTTCTTTAGTTTGTTTAAGATTCGTCAAATCCTCCCAACAAATTGGTATCAAATATTACTTTTACAGCACTTATTAAGAAATTTTAAAATAATGTGCAATGAACGTTTAATTCTGACTAGTATGAATAAAGATCACGGTAATTTAGTGGATCATAAGAAAGATAATTTGGAGGATGAAGAAAATATAAATGCAAGACATGAAGATGTACATTGCATTTAGATATTAGTGATTCAGGAAATTGGAAAAATATTGATCAACTTGTTGACTTGACAGTGAAAAGAGATCCCCCTACGAAGAACTTTTTGCTTTTCCTAAAGGTTCAGAAAATAGGCATAAGCCTATCGAAAAGAAAATTTAAAACAGATTGATTGTAATAGTATAATTATTGATTTTCTATTAAGGCCCCGTTCGGGAGGGATTAAAAGCCAATTAAAATTGAAAATATGACCGTTATTGGGTCCCACTCGTCTAATAAAAGTCAACAATAACGGCTATATTTTCAATTTTAATCCGATTTTAATCCCTCCCATACAAGGCCTAAACAAATTTAGAAAATAAATTTAATTTAGACATTTGAAAGTTTTAAATTATTATTTTTGTAACTTTAAATATTTTCATTAAATAAAAATATTATTAACCATATTTTAAAATATTTATAGGGATCCCATATTTGAAGTTGGTCTAAATCCCCAAAAATTTTAGGACCCCTATTAAGAATAAATTTAAAGGCACACTGTCGTCTAAATTGATGATCTCTATTAAAGATGAATAACATTATTTTAAATTAAATGAGTACCAAATCCTTACTTTTAATTCAACCTATCAACACCTATGTGCCATAGACGAGCGTTTAACCCAGTAGTGCTTCTTTGAACCAATACATTGATGCCATTTTCTTGGGGGTCCATACTATATTACCGCATGTCTTTTGCATTCTACCTCTTTTTCCCTCGGAACAATTTTGTGCTACATGCTCTTGTATAATAAGTGATCGAGCTTAAAAGAATTTTCTATATTTGCCCTCAAAGACTAGGCCAGAGTGACATTTAAATTTAATTTAGGGAATGCAAGTGGGGTCACGGTGGCCCTGCCCGTCTCCCACCCTGTTGAGGATTTTCAAGAGATGAGGTGGAGATTAAAAATAGAATCATGCTATATGTACATTTTACTTAACATTTTAACACTTGACATCCATCATATTCATTGATTTTTACGATAATTTTTCACATCACTGGCTAAATTTTGACACGTAGGAGGATGTCAAGGAGAATATCAACAAGGAATGTACATATAGCTCAATTCTTAAACATATCCACATGTACAGTCGTATTGACTTATTCATTTGTAGTATATTTTTTAAATATGATTGCAATTGAACAATATGAAAATAAAATAAAATAAAAAATTCAAGACGTAAACCGTGTCCTTCGTCCCTGCCCAATTCCCCAACGAGGCAGAGCAATGCAAGGCGAGGTGGGCACGAGAATATTTTGCCATCCTTACTCTGATTTGGAGAGACTGGTATTATCAGATTTTGTTCTCTAGTACTATAAACTAGTCAACATAAACTTTTTTTTTCTAAATTTATTTGAATTTTCAAATAATCAATAAAGAAACAGAAAAAAGTTAGAAAGACTATTCGGTCTCGGTGGCCCAGCGGACAACGCTGGGCCGCCTGGCTGTTAGAACCACCATTACACCAGAACCTGCTATTTTGTAACTTAGTACTGCTGAATGTGACTACTGCATGAAGAAATGATTTTACATTTCATAATAAAAGACAAAGATATAAATATTTTTGAGTAGGACCCAGTTACTCTAAATACAAATACAGCCTATGGGCAAATTACATTATTTTATTTCATTTTATTCCTCTTGCAAGTAGAGATGAGAGGAAAGAATGTCAAATGACACATGTATTTCTATGATGATCCTTGAACCATTGTGGGGATGATGAAGAACGTCGTGGAGGTGGAATGACGAGGGGTTGATTCAGTGACAGACGTGCAAGATTCAACAAGAGGTGATGGTGGAGTAATGGTGTATCCGTGTATGCAGGGGGCGGAGAGGTGGGAGAGCATTGGAAGTTTTTACCAGTGAAGGCCATTTCCAGGTACTGAAAGTTCTGATGATTGTGCTGAGTAGTGTTCCCAACAAATTCTGTATCACCTACATGGATGATTTCTTGCCACTCCATTTGGTTCATTGTTAGATTTATAGTGGAAGGTTGCAGTAGGTTCACAATCTCCGCTGTGTAGCATATCATCCTGCTTTGGACAGTCTTGAAGTTTTGATTGCACTGCAAAACGCTCCTCTGTTACCCCAGTTGCTAGGGCGCCTCTAAAAGAAACTGTCTTCATTGTAGAGCAAATAATCTTTTCTGACATCTGCATTCGCAAGTCCAAACTTATATTGTCGAACAAGGTGATTAAGCATAGATTAAAGAGTAATTCAGAGAACTCATGCACGAGTTTCCTTTTATGCCAAAGAAGATCTAATATAGAGGTTATTTTCTTGCTTAGAAGATTGACGGAGAAGTACAAAGAAAAGAAACAAGACTTCTATATGGTGTTCAGATTTTTAAAAAAGAAAAACCGATGATAGGACCCTCGGGGAAGTTGTGGCAAAAGCTAAAGATAAAAGAAATTTCCATTAGATATGTGTCATGACACGTGTAACCTAGTAACCATAGGAGAGAATTTACTATTAATATGGAGTAGTACTAAGGTTGTGCCATGAAGTTTAGCCGTAGTTGAGCATACAAGACTTTTACAAGATGAGGTTCTACGATGTATGTTGTTTGTCGTTCACAGAGTTTAGTTAACAACACTAAGAGGGAATAATTCTAAATTAGAAATTTGGAGAAGCACATTGAAATTTAAGCCACTTGTTTATAAACGGTCAAATTACTTTTTATCCACATATTTCATGGAATCCACGAGTGGTACTCATTTATCCACCACTCATTTTTATCAATTTAAATTGATTATATATAACTCCCAAACATGCTTGTAGAACTAAGACATAATGCACAAAAGTCATTTTGGGCCCTTTTGGCAAGACTTTTGAAAAGTCAACAACTATTTTTGAGATCAAGAATTTACTTTTGAAATTGTTTGGACAATTTTCTAGAAATGTTTTGTCCGACTAAAAGTGTTTTTTAAAGGAAGCTGGCCTAAGGCACCCGTTTGGCAAGGCTTGTGCCTTTGCTTCTGCTTCTTTATAGAAGAGTTTTCTGAAGAAGCTACCTTATGTCCACTTCCTCTAATAACCCTTCTTAGTTTTAACCAGACAAAGCACTTAGAAAAAATATCCAAAACATATTAAAATTAGTTTTTTAGTCACAAAAGCAGCTTTTAACTTTTCAAAAAACAGCCAAACGAGCCCAATGTAACTTTCTTAGGAAGCTATACTACAAAAAGCAAAAGCACAAGCCTACCAAACAAGCCCTTATTCATAGTAGAAGTAAGAAAGATAATGAAGTCACTACAGAGCCTCATGTTGTCCTACAGAGCCACGAGTGCAAGAGATGCAATGCATAATATTAGAGCGTGTAGAATGAGATGGAAAAAAAAATACTATTAAGGATTCTATGCAATTGGAAGATGCCTATAAAGTTAAAAGGCAAAGTTTTGCATAATTGGTATCAGACTAACTACGGTTTATGGTATCAATGTTGTGTCGGTGGTGGATGAAATACCCGTTAGAGGATTGTTGGAAATGAGGATAATAAAATGGCATATGGTCATACTAAAATATATAAAGTAGAAAATGCAGTTTTTGCATTAATAAGTAGAGGTGACGCTGAGTTCTGAGAGGAAGGGAGGGAGGGAGGGGGAGAGAGAGAGAGAGAGAGATCACATTAATGTAGCCTAATGGCATTTACAAAGGATTTGATTTATTAGATTGTTCAGTAGATGGTATCATGATGTAGCCGACCCAAATTTATTGATATGAAGACTCCTTTGAATGTTGGAATCCATAGAATTGAACATGGTAAACATGATATTTTCAAGGAGCAGAAACAAATTAGAGAAATCATGGCCATTCAATTGAATTAATCATTAAGAATGAATTGGTAAACCAATATGCAGTATATACATGAAGGCAAGATGAATGAAGCTAAGATATCTGTAACCAAAAAAAAAACCATCTATACTCTATCGAGGAGGAATCTGAAGCAAATACCTTCAGTAGCAAGGAGGAATTTTGGCTTGTCTACTGGAGCTTAGACAAAAAGAGATCAGCAATCAAATTTATCATTCTTACTTCTCTGGAACTGTTAACTTACCAACATTCAGGAACCAACGTAGATTCTGAATAATAAATGAAGAACCGATATTTCTCTTCTGGTGTTTCTCCAACAATGTCGAGGAGAGACAAAATTAAGACACCCGAGCTAAATACCATTTCAAGGGCAATCTCTGTAAAAGTATAGCCTATACAAGTTATCTGCAACCCATCATAAAATCTCAGGCTTTGCAAACGCCTCAACACCCTTCCTCCCTCGAACTCCACAATCAAAATAAGTTTGTTTTCCATCATCCCTTCACGACTTCTTGCCCGATAGTTGGAATCTAAAAGAACAGGATTTTCTGCTCGACAAGCAACATATTTATACTTGAATATATCAAATTATCAATTAATGAAGAGGCTAGTTCAATTTCTGTTAATGCCGAGATCAATTGATAGTCTGGGACAACATATACATATACTCTTGTTCTTCATCCAGCATAGAAGATCCAGATTTAGCAACATAGCCTTTGTCTTTCCTCAATGTAGTTAAATCTTTTCAAGAGTGCGAGTATTTCACCAGAATTAGGACGAGATTTATGACCTCCAACTATATCCAGGAAACTTTATAACTCCTCTTTCTTGCATTTTTGTCCTCATAGAGTCAACCCCGTCCCAGTTGCCTGATTCTGCATATATATTGGAAAGCAGCACATAAGGAGACGAATTTTGTGGTTCCAACTGAATAAGCTTTTCTGCTGCATACTGCCCTCTTATGTCATCCCCGTGCAATCTACATGCACCGAGATATGTGGACCATATCATAGAATCAGGCTCAAAGTCTAGGTTGACAATGAACTCCTCTGCTTCTTTGAGAAAACCCCAGCGCCCCAAAAGATCAATCATGCAGGCACAGTGATCTACTCGTGGACGAACCCCATAACGATGAATCATATCATTAAATATTTTTTGACCTTCGGATACCATTCCTGCATGATTACATGCAGTAAGAACACCAAGGAATGTGACTTCATCGGGTTTTACATGTGCCTGACTCATCTCTTCAAAGATCTTAAGAGCATTTTCCGCATAACCATTTTTTGCATATCCAACAATGATTGAGTTCCATGAAATAACGTCTTTCTTGCTAACCATTTCACCAAAAACGTGTGCTGAACTTCTCACATCCCCACATTTAGCATACATATCTACAAGCGCACTGCCTATCAACTCATCTTCATTATAAGCAGTACGAAAGATTAAAGAGTGCATTTTCCTGCCATCCTCCAAAGAAGCTAACATAGAGCATGCTCTAAGTACACTTGCAAACGTCGCTTGGTCTGGCTTCGCATTATGATGATACATTTCACTATACCAAAATATTGCATTCTCACAACAGTCGTTTTGAATGCTTCCTGATATCATAGCAGTCCAAATTATTGTGCTTTTTGGATAAGGAAGCTCGGAGAAAAAAACATTTGCATCTGTCATTTTTTGAGCATTCATGTACATGCCCAAAAGAGAGACGGCTATAAATTCATCATGATGTGCAAAGCCTAGCTTTAAAATAGAACTGTGAATTTGCCTTCCGAAATGCAGATTAGTGTCACCAGTGCATGACTCCAAAAGGGTGGCGAAAGTGACTTCTGATGGCCTCAATCCACCAGCCAGCATATCCTGAAATATATTTAAAGCTTCAACTAAGTTTACTTGAGCATAACCAGCAATCAGAGCATTTGTGCATGCCACGCTTCTTTCAGTCATGCAAGAGAACACTTCAGTTGCAGACCCAATTATTCCACACTTGCAATAAAAGTCAATTAGCGAGCCGCCAGCATAAAGAGCTCTTTCTAGACCATATTTAACCAAAAAACAGTGTACTTGTGTACCCTTATAAAGATCTTGTAAATTTGCAGTAGCACTGAGTATGCTAGCTAAAGATACCTCATCAGGTGCAATCCCCTCTGACATCATTCTGCGGAACAGAGAAAAAGCTCCTTCCTCTTCTTCTTCCTGCACATATCCAACAATGATTGCATTCCAAGAAACATGATCTCGACTTTTGATTAGCTCAAATTGCTTCCTTGAGTCGGTCAGAGCCCCGCACTTAGCATACATATCCACTAGAGCATTTCCGACAAATAAGTTCTGTTCAAATTTATTCTTGATTATAACTGAATGTAACTGGGACCCTGTTTCTATATTTCCTAAACAAGCACAAGCGCTCAAAACGCTAGTGTAGGTATATTCATCAGGATGAAATCCGCAGATTCTCATATTCAAAAATAACTCTAGAACCTCACAAGCATATCCATTCTGTGCATAACCTCCAAGTAATGCATTCCATAACACATCATTTTTCACTCCCATTCCATTAAATACTTCCTTTGAAGCTTCCATCTTCTGACATTTGGCATACATACTAATCAAAGAACTTCCCACATAAACATTAGAGTCCAGCCCCAGCTTCACTGCCAAACCATGAACCTGAAAGCCATATTCATAGTTCGCTAAGTACGCAATAGCACTCAGAAGACTTCCTAGTGTGGAACGTGTTGGTTTGAAATCAGCTTTGATCATATTTTGGAAAAGTCCAATAGCTTCCCTCTCATGACCACCCTTGACATGCCCTGATATAAGTACATTCCACGCAACAATGTTTGGATTAGCCATTTGAGAAAACAACTGGCGCGCATCATCAAGCCGTCCTAGCCTCACACATGCATTTAAGGTGGTTACAAATGCTACCTGATCCGGCATGTGACCTCCTGTTCTCATCTCCTCAAACACTTCCATTGCCTGCTCAAGCAAACCAACTTGAACATACCCTGAGATCATGGCAGTACAAGAAACTGTGTCGTGGTCGGTAGCCCCATCAAATATCTTCCTAGCATCAACAACGTACCCACATTTTGCGTACATATCGATCAAAGCACCCTCACAAAACGCATCAATTTCAAATCCCATTTTTACCGCCCCACAATGCACTTGCTTCCCAAACTTCAAGTCCATCAACTTAGCACAGGCGGATAAAACAATTGCACAACTGAACTGATTCCCCAGCACCCCTCGATTCCACATGGAACCAAAAGCCTCCAGAACACTTTCCAAGAACCCTTTACGCGAATATATGAACATAATCGAATTCCATGCCATTTTATCCCTTTCTTCTAGGCTTAAAAATACCCTTTCCGCATAATCAATGTGGCCACATTTTGAATACAAGTCCAAAATTACATTCCCCAAATTCCCTTTGGAAGAAATCCCAAGTTTCAAACTCTGTGCATGGACAATTTTGCCAGTCTTTAAAGAAAGACTGAGACTTTTTGGCATTTCTTCAAACATTTGGCGGTACTGAACTTCCTGGCACTTTTGCAAACACATTTTCAACAAAGAATTGTATAAACTCTGTTCTTGTGTTAGAGATTGGTGAATTTGAAGGTCTTTTGCTGGGCTTGTCGAGAAATTGAGTTGGCGATGCAAGAAATTTGAATTTGCAGTAAGCCGTGGGAGTTTGATATGAATTCTGCAACGCATTAGATATGTAATTTGAATGGAAGAATAAGATCTTTTTCATAAGCAATTACTTTTAACCATTTTTCAATCATATGAGGAAAATGTTTACGTATGCCAATGAATTTTAGATAATCAGGATCCCTCCCAAATTTGATTGATTTGATAAATAAATTTGACTGGTTTAGCCCTTCTTTTTTTTTTTTTTGAATCACGAATTATATTCCAAGAAGGCGCATAAAGCGGATACACGGAGAAAAACCTCCAACACAAACTCTCAAAAGAGAGATAAAAGTGCTTCCACGGCCCAGACGACAGGACAATAAAGACCCAAACCTAAAACAAACAAACTTTACACGACCCCAACACAAACTGAGACATCGAAGTCAAATTACATCAGTGACTTTATCGAGGCTTGAGTACCCCCAACAAAGCAACTACGTGGACATCATCAAGCACCCCCGCTCGCAAGGAAACGGACATTGTCTAGACTTCATCAATGCCAAACAAATCACACAACAACTCGACTCAAACTAAAAACAAACAAGACAACAGGAAACTAAAAAAACCAAAACAAAAACATCCACCACACACCACCAAGAAACCACCCTGCAAACAACAATACACCACCTCCACCAACCCTCGGCACCACAGATGGCCACCAACAGACCCACCGGCGAAGCCCCAACCGGCTGCAGCTTCCCCCCGAGTCACCGTCCACTGGAACCCCCAAAAGCGCCCGAAAATCCAGCCACAAACCCCTACCAACAATCAGACACCCAACACCACCAAAACAATCCACCAACCCAAGCCACCGCAACGACCACCACCACAGGCACACCACCGAAGCAGTGTACCTACCCACCAAAACCACCAACCAACCACCAAAACAGGGGCACAAAAATCCGACCACAAGCAACCAACCGGATAAAAGAAGCTCCTGCCGACGAAACACTCAACCCATCGCACCCAAAAGGAGCTCCGGCAACACAAGCCCGGAAGGGAAAGCAGCTCAAGGACCCAGGTTACATCCAAGCACCACAGCCACTGCAGCAGGGACTGACCGGACTGCCCCCAGCCATACCTTGGCCTCTGCTTGCACCATGCCTTCACCCCCCAGGAGCCATCAATCGAAACCTCTCCCTCAGCAGAAAACCCCCCTAACCTGTCGAGCTGCCCGGACCCCAACCATCCCAACCCTACCCACCCAAATAAAAAAGAAATCAAGAGGAGAACGGTTTAGCCCTTCTTTGAGGCCACATCTTGAGCACTTCAACAAACTTTTTATTTTATATTTTTCAAAAAAAAAAATATTTAGCGTATTTCCTCTTTTTTTTAATGTATATATTTTTTAATGTCAATTACTAATAAATTCAAAGTTGGTTTAAATAATTTTAAAAACAAAGCTTCGCTGCAACTTATTAAATGCAATCGTTATAAAATATTTTCTTGTTGCTATTATCCGCCTTAAATAAAATCCTCCAAATTTAAATTGTACACAAGAAAATGTTCTCAATGGAACACGACATACAAAGTTGATTTTCATTCCTCAACAAGCAAATCAATACACTGTTTTGAGATTTTCCTTTTGTCTTTGATTTCTTATTAACATCACAATGCAGAATGGATGTGTTGCCTTCAGCTCAATGAAACTCAAACAACTTCGACTTGACTTGAAAAGTAGTTTCTGAATACAAATCTGTCAATGTAGCGCGTTTATTCACTCGTCAATGGAAGGACGAGTCGAGTTTGGCAGTCTCCGGCCACGGACGAAATTACTGAACAGATGCAGAGCTCTTGCAGGCTGTGCATAGGGTACCATATGAGAAGCACCTCTAACAGTTGCAAAGGTTAACAAGTTTCCATACTCAGTTTGCCAACCTCCAACCTTATATTCAATAAAATGTGACGATAAGCAATCTTGAACAACATTTTAGCTTCGTTTTCTTAAAAGAGTGTGTTTTGAACAAGTACCTGTCCTCTGTGAAACCAAGCTCCATATGGGACTGTAATCTTGAAGTGCATATCATGAGCGAGTTCGCGTACAAGTGTCCGTGAACCAATTAATGGCACGACTGAATCTTGATCTCCACTGAAATCGTGAATTTTGATGATTGATAATTCTTTTTAAAAAAGTATTGACACTTGCATTGTTTGAGTGAACATCTCACCTGAAAATCCAAACTGGAATCTGGTTTTGAATGATCCTTTTAAGCAGAGGAAGAATGTCGATGTTGCCATCTGTTTCATTATAATCTAGTACACTGCACATATTAAGAAGATAATTAGTCGATTCATATTTTAAGAAATGCACAAAAGAAGAACTCGGTACACTTTCTTGCCAAGCCAACACCTTCATAACATAATGTTTCGACTTACCCGCTGCACATAGACCAGCTATACCGCAAATTGGTCCGGTTCGCATGAAGAGCCTTCTGAACCTCAGGAAGGTTGAAGTAGAGTTGCCTTTCATAGCTCATGCAAACATCTACTCCGACACTAATCTTCGTAACCTGCAATTGCATATCCCAATAGTCGTCAACTTCTACTTTCATCAAGAGAAAACACCGTAGATTGAATTCGAGATAAAATACCATCTTTCGTAGTCTCAGTTCTTGCTCTACTATAGATGGATAGCACACATCGAGAATCACGTCGTAATTATCTATATAATCCCCGACAATCTTGTTTGCCTTTGATATAGCGTTATTACATGCATGTGACACATTATGTGGACTGGCAAATGTATAATCTTCGAAATCACACTCGTTCATAATGGCAAGGCCGATCTCATCAGAGATCATTCCATGTGACCAATAGAATTCATATGATGCAGGGGTATCGCGGTCAAGTCTGAGAAGAGGATTGCCAATCTGATAGAATTAAACCACTTCCATTAAGTTAAAGAAACAGAGACACTCAATATGAATATTGGCTTGAGTGATATTTTCTTACTGCAACCCCTTTAATATTGAACTTGAACTCTTTAGAATGTTCGTTGTGGTCGAGAAGAGCAACAGCTAATTGTGGAATATAATGCCCTATGCATAAAATAATTATTCGTAAGTTTTACACAATTTATTAGAACACTGAGGTTACAGTAAAAACGGTGCATAAAGTAATAGTTCAATATGTAGTAACAAAATGCATTTTCCAGGATCCATTTTCCCAGATAGATAAAGAGACAATAGACAAATGATTCGATGGTGTATCATTGGCTCGACTTTAACTACTTACCTGCATAACTTTCTCCTGTCAGAAACAAAGCTCGGGTTTTGAATGTTGGAAACTTCTTGTACCACTCCATCATGAACATATGCATATCCATTGCTGCCAAGAAACAAGAAATGGAACTTTAATGGCATGTCATTCGGTAAAGTGGATTGGATTGTGTGAAGGACAGTACTACCGCGCACTGAATAATGCTTTTCAAAAGTAACTCACCGGAAGTTTAATTTAAGGTTACACACGCACAAAAACACGCACGTACATGCACAAACAAGAACAAGCAAGGCATGTGATTGATGCTCATTGCTTTTGCTACTTCCTTACCCGTGGACACATCACCACGAGTGTAGTCTGAGCTTGTATTTGAATACGACCATCCTACACCAGCAGGAGACTCAACAAAAAGCAGATTTGATGCTACAAAAATGAAGGGTGTAAATCAGTAAGTACATGGGCATTAATCACGAAAAGAACAGTAAAAATCTATCCCATAATATTATTAACATATTGAGGCAAATTTAAATAGTTGGATGCGCACCTTTATTCCATGATTTAGAATTCCTTCGCAGGGCTCGACCATTGCCTTTAGGAAAGAAGGGACCCAACTCGGTGAAGGCACCCCCACCTATTGATGAGCAACCTGGGCCTGAATACATAAGGTAAACCACAGATTTAGATGGCAATTCTGAGGCTCACCTTGAGGCTAGGAAGAAAGCCATCTGTCCCTTGAGGCAAAAGCCTTAAGGGATAAGTTTGAAATTGAAACGCTTACCAACGCCCTTGCATTGAGGCTTATGCCTTCTAATATTTGGCTAAAGCTATGGTCTCAAGTAAAGACAAAGGAAATAAAGAAAACATTTTTCAACAGGCTCCATGTTGATCATTAGCTATTCAGATGTTCTTAACTTTGTCTTGCTTCAATTTGGGACTTCATAACATTCAGCTGCGAATGCTGACTTCAAAATTCAAGCCTTTATTTAAGTTCTTTTCATTTGTTAACTTTCCTTATAGATGCTCGATTACGTTACAGTGTAAGTGTGCACAATTAGCCACCGATCCTTTACACTCTTTAAGAGCCTGATTATACCACAGTCAACTCGATAGGAACACCTTTAGAGAATTCAACAACTAAATCAATTAAAACAAAATCTAAATGAAGATGCAACTTCATTTGTTCATCTGACCAAAACAAAAAGAAAAAAAAAAGTGTAAGATGGTCAACTTGAAAAGAAGGGTTGAGTTCAAGTCTCACCCCCACCCATTTAAAAAAATGAACAAGTGGAAGCAATTACCCAGATTAATTTATTTTTTTTATTTTGTAAAATGCAGTATCTGCATTTGCCTATATCAAGAAAATTAAGTATAACTTCTTGAAAAAAATTACCTCCATTGAGCCATAGAGTAAGGGGCTTATGATCAGGATCTTTCTC
Organism: Fraxinus americana; assembly: GCA_035079005.1. Taxonomy (NCBI): domain Eukaryota; kingdom Viridiplantae; phylum Streptophyta; class Magnoliopsida; order Lamiales; family Oleaceae; genus Fraxinus; species Fraxinus americana. The sequence continues at coordinate 39,441,310 of CM068707.1, read as the reverse complement.
TGCTTCTACAAAATAGTAAAACAAGCTTCTCCCAGCCTTCAAATCCACAGCTATATATCCTGCATACTGCCTGAACGTCACCTCCGGTTGGCCGGGCAATTTCACCACCAAGTCCTCATCCGGGAACCCATAACTACCGCCCACCACCACTCCCACCACCACAACCGCCGCCAAGATCCACTCAAATCCCATCTCAGCAAAAAATAAATAAACTTCACCGAGACACGCTTTTACTCTTTTTAAGTACAATGAAACTAATGCAAATGCATGTATTATATATATAGGAGCAAAGGCAAGAGTGCATAAAGAAAAATGAATTTCAGTTTAAGAAAGGGCACGTGAATTCTGGGATATCTTTAACAAAAAGGCATGTCACTCCATTGATGACAATTGCTATATATAGACATACACACACAGAGTCACACACTATACAGTGTGACTGAATTATGAATAATGTGAGCAACTGAAGAATGCTGCAGATTTGTACCCAAGATTTGGCAGATTTGGTGGCATTTTTGCTCGTATCTTTTCCTTTATATGAAAAAGAGTTTGTTACAGAAAGATAAATGAATTTTTAATCTGTGTGTAGTGTGTGAAAACAGATAGAGAGAGATCCAACGAGTATACAATAACTGCATGATGTAGGACCAGTCAAAAGAAGAAAAGAGGAAGAAGGTACTTCTTTCCGCTAAATAGTATTTGTTTGGTCCACACATTATCCACTCTGCCTTCCAAACCTAAGAACAAAGAGGTCCAAGTAACAACTCGACTCGACTCGACTCGACTCGACACGACACGACACGACACGACACGATTCAGGTAGATCACGATGAATTAGATTTGAATAACGATTCAAAAAGAGTTAAATTTCATCAAAAATCACTAAACTTTTAGTGAAATCTCAATTCAGTTACTTGACTTTAATTTATCTCAATCGGATAATTAAACTTCAATTTAGTTTTAAGATCATCTCTATGTCACGTTCCATGACTTATTGTTCCCTAAACTGACAAAAATTACTTAATTGATAATTATACAATAACTGATTTTTCATGCAACTGCTACGTCTTGCCTAATAATGAAAACGGTTTTGCTATGGGTACATCGGGATGTACATCGGGGTGTACATCCCCCTCACATGGGGATGGGTCCCGCTAAAATAAAAAAATATTTTACATAGTGGGGTCCACTCCCATGTGAGGGGGATGTACACCCTTATGTATGGATGTTGATGTACAAGTAGAATTATTGTAATGAAAATGGTAAACTAGGATTATAACACTTTTAAAAAAAAAAAATTAAAGGCCAAAATGTGTGTACCTTGTTATGTTGGCCGATCCATTCATGATATTGAAGGATGGGACCTTTTATCTATAAACTTCGGATCCCGATAAGAGTTGGAAATGGTGCAACATCGAATCCTGTTAGGGATGCTTCCAGAAATAACTTATACGGTATGCGATTGATCAATTATGTTGCGGTCAACACAGCCAGTAAACACTTTTTACATGAATTTTGACATTTTTATGACGTGTCATATTGGTAAGTTGGCATTTTGCACAGAAATTAGTAGAAGATTGAGTAATTTTCATAATCCTGTGATAGAGTTGTGAAATATGAAACCAGATTGAAGGTCAAAAATAAAGTTAAGTGACCAAATTAAAAGAAATTAAATTTTTGTGACATAATTGAAATTTTCTAAAAATTTAGTGACTACAAATGAAAATTACCCTTGAACCTTTTAAACTTGGCCAAATATGCTTTTTAATTTAGGTTACTATAAAAATTAATAAAAACAAATGAATTTTTTTTTTCAATAAAATTAAAATCGACTGCGTAAGTTATCTTTAAGTCGACGCATTGTAAATTATTAACTATTACAAGAGCTTTTAGCTCCTGTTTCGTGGCCATTATTGAGAGGAAAAATGGAGTTTTGAATATATATATATATATGATCTAATGAGCACCGGTGCTCATCTTATCCTAAACACCGATGAGTTGGCACATTAATTCATTGGTGGATAAAAATTTTGTGAGTTCTAATTCACCAATGAATTAATGTGCCAACTCATCGGTGCTTAGGATAAGATGAGCACCGGTGCTCATTAGATCATTTCTGTATATATATATATATATATATATATATATATATATATATATATATATATATATATATATTTTTTTTTTTTAAATGTGTTGTTAAAAAGTAAAGAAATTTTTTGAGTTTACGTGTAAAATATTTTATCTTGTGAACGAGTGGTTGAAAATGAGTATGAGAATTAAAAAATTTTGTTTTAAAAGAAAACAAATATTGGCTTATTATAGTAATTATTTAGTAATATGGGGAACTTAAGGGGTTAGAATTAAACATTGATGTACAAAGAAAGAATTTATTTTTTCTTTACTATTTCTTTTTTCTTTTATAAGCAACCCATTAAAGGTCAATTTATTTAAATTGAAATTAGATTTGAGTTCTTGAGATTTGCATTCTTAGATAGAGTCAAATGAGTTACTACTCAAATTCATGTTAAAAACTCGAGTAATTTAAAAGCATGTTTGGGATGACTCTATTCACCAATTGTTCAATTTATTTTGATGTGGACCCACCATTGAAAACTTATCTTTGAGCATAAGTCACTCCATTCATGCTCGAGTTCATACTACTTGAAAATGCAGAGTGGTCCGAGTTTGCGCAATTGATCTTTTCTTATTCTGGCTTTTAATAACGCTCTTTTGACACTCTAGTGACCTACGTAAGATTGTGGTTTGATCCCTTGAAAAACTTTGATGCTTAAGTTGATAAAAAAATATTTATAAAATTGAAAAAAAAAATGAAAGTGCAAAGAAAATGTTTTTCATACCTAAAAGTGAAAAGAAGTAGGATTGAGGGAGGTGGGGTGGGGTTTAATTGTACTTAAATTGGACTTGTGCGTCACATCGACTAAAACTAATTGGACTCGTGCGTCACATCGACTCAAACTATGGATTTATAAAAAAAAAAAAAAAAAAACTTGAATGTGATGAGATTGATGGTATAAGATTGGATAGAATGTGATATTTATCTAAATTTAGAATTTGTTATAACAAAATCCTTAATAGTTAGGATAGGATAAGATTCCCTATCCTGAATTCCTCGCTATGACTAAATTGAATTCCAGTTATGCAATCAAAAATAAATTGAAATTTATCGACCCAATTGAGATAAATTAAAGATTAATAACTTAGTCGAAAATTCTCTAAAAGTCGGTGATCGCATATGAAATGTACACGACTTACTTATTTCCAATTCTACCCAATGAAAAAAAAAAACTTATTTTAGAACTCAATTATAAGTAAATTTGAGCTTAGCCAAGTGGGAAGTATTATTTGAAAAACTAATTGGTACCAGATATTTTCATTATCTTGGTATTTTGTCTTCTAGTCAAAGTTCAATGCGATGCAATTCTTGTTGAAGATGATAAGGTTTGTTGATCACAAAGAAAAAAAAATAATAATCTTTTGAGTGTGATTATAACAATTAGGAAAGTTTAGTTCACTAGCTTAGTGATATGAGCACAAGATGTCTCTTATTCATTATATTGATTATTGCCCCCGAGATATTCGTCTGCTGCATTTTTCAATTCAATGTACCAAATATATTTTTATGTAATCGTATCAATATATTACTTGTGTTCAACCTATGTCGACTTGACTGAATAGAATTACGTCACATCAAATTATATTTATTATTACTTAATTCTCGTCGTATATCAATCATGATTTTAGTAAGTGATAAAGAATTCAATGAATATGATATTTTGTATTGAAAAAAAAAATCATGATTTTAGTAAGTGATGAAGAATTCAATGAATATGATATTTTGTACTGAAAAATATGCAATAATTTTTGTTTAGATTCTTGAACCAAACCATCAGATGTCAACCTCTTAATAATGGACTTTTAGTCCAACAAATCAGGAAGATCAAAAATAAGCCATGTACGGGCTCCATTATTTCACATTATAACGAGAGGATTTGTAATTTTTTAAAGAATATAAGGTTAAAAAAGAAAGAATTTTTTTTAGATCTTAATGTATTGCAGGTGAAATTTCAAATATACAAACACATTCTTCAATAAAATAATATTATACATAAACCTTAAAACTTTTCATTCTTTTTTAATCAAGTATTATCCAAAAAATTACTATTCCTCTCATTATAATTTAAAACAATGGAGCCCAAACATGGGCAAATATTATAGGTAAAATTTTAAAAAAAAAATCGAACCGAACCGAAATACATGTACAACAATAAATTAAGGTCCCGTTTACACATTAAAATGAGAGAATGCATTTTTTTGAAGTGATGTGATGGAGAATATGTGGTTGAAAAAGAAAGAAAAATTATTGATATGATGAAAAATAATATTTTATTTAAAAATGCGTGGTTGAAAATGAGTACAAGAATGAGAATGAAAAAAATAATATGGCCACACAGGGGCTAAGTCTTATTTCTATATATTTGAAGTTGCGTATGTAAAACTTTTTTTTGATGTTCTGGTTTCAAGTCTGTCAAATCGATATGAAGTTAGATATAAACTTCCTCTAGTAAACTATGAACGCAAAATAAAAGTACTAAGGGCATGTTTGATACTGTAGATTTTCCATGGAAAATGGAATTCAAATTCCATTTTCCATCTTTATGAGTGTTTGATGGTACAAAAGTTCCATGTAAATGATTTTCCACGAACACCTCAAACGTGCACATTTTCTCATTTTTGCTTGAATTGGTTTTCCCACCTTTTTGGTGGAAAAATGGAATTCCACTTTTTTTTTTTTTTTTTGACAATTGGAACAAATTTTATAGCCAATTGTAAAAAAAAAAAAAATTCATTTTAATAGATAATTTTCATGTAAAATATAGTCAAATGAATACTAAATTTTGATGAAAAATAGTGAAGAAAATAGTTTTTGAGCTTTACTTTTTTGTCAATGGTAACAAATTTCATAACTAATTGTAAAAAAAAAAAAAAAAAATTCATTTTAATGAACAATTTCCATATAAAATAAAGTTAAACGTGAACAAAAAAAATTCAAAATTTTTAAAATTTTCCGGGTGGAAAATTATATCAATCAAACACACTTAATTAACAATTCCCTACAAAACAATTTCTAGAAAATTACTTTCCCCTTGAATTCATTTTCTTTCCACCCATTTTCCACCCTTGCAATCAAACGGACCCTAATTAGAAGTGATACATCGAACTTGACCTTCAATATACATCGAAATAGCACAATAAAGGGGAAAAAATAACTCGATTGACTCTTTGCAATCTATACAAAATTTTCCCTCTGATGTTCTCCTCTTTTCTAATATAACAAATATAGGATCAACGGACAATTTTCTTCGTATATAATAAAACATACTAGTCATATCATAGGGCTAATATAAATATACCACTAAATCTATTAGAATAGAAGAGATTCTTGTACAAGTAAAAAAACAACAAATTAAAGTCTTTTAATAAATTTAGGAGTCGACTTCATGATTCATTTTAGCCACCTCAATTAAGTTGATTACTATAAGTAAAGACAAGCTTACAAACAACTAAGAAGAATAGGGTATGGCTAATGGCTTTCAAAAGAAAAGCCAGGGAAAGAGCCAAAAGGTGGCTGCCATTGAATAAATAAATGATACAAAGACATGATTGGTCAACAAGACTAACAAACAAATGCATTACCTTTTTCCTAATTTATTTACGCTAAAAGTGTATCATTTAAATATTATCTTCGACACGATTCTATATGTATGATTGAGTATCTGCAAGTTTTACCTGCTTTAATACTACGTTAAATCACTTAATCTAAAAAAATTAAACAGTTGGATAAAATCACTTGTATATCATTTTGGCATTATTTTCAACAAATGCAACACCACTTTTTTCTCTATAAAATTTGAAATCGACTAAACGCCACTCCCTTCAATTCACAATTAATACATGGAGAGGAGGCACGATAAAACAAAAATAATTCAACAATTTATTATTGATAAATTTGAAACCAACTATACGAACAAATTTTTAATACTTTATTCAATTCACCGTCAGCGAATAAAGAAGACATACAATAGAAGCTAAAATTTGAAATTAGCTATACGAATCCTTTACGTTGCTCCATTCGATTCACCAATGGAACAAAGGAAGCCTATTATTCAAATAGATCTTGCATTCAAATGGGAGGTAGGCATCAACCAACTTTTTTTTTTTTTTTTTCGCTTTTTTCATTTTTATAATTATAACCACTGACCAAAAAGAGTAAAGGATAGGATTAAACTATTTAAAAATATTGAATAAAATGGTCCCGTGCAATTTCTCATCATTTCTTTGTCTAATTTAATTTCAAATATGTCATAATGTACTGTGTCTCTTTATGTTAGGAGACTTTTGCAAAGCCAAACAAAAGTGAGAAAATTGTAGACAAAATAAGTCATCTACTCCTTTTTGTCTAATAAATTAATTCTCATTTTATCTCTTTTGCAGTCAAAGAACCTTTTTTTGTTTGTTTTGTGTAAAAAGAATCTTTTTCATACGAGTGAACTCTAAGGTACTAGACAATACCATGAAAAAAAAATAAAAATAAATACAATCTTACGTCTTGATTTGTCTAGTCTTGTTTGGTACCTAGCATGAGGAGTTAATGTTGATTTTTCTAATTGATATACGTTTAGTACATGGAACTAGATACAAATGAGTTAAGGAGGAGAAACATGCATCAAGATTTGCCAATCATCCTTTACTAAAAATAGAAAACATACCGGAAGTGACGATTCAGTGTAATAAATGTGCATATTTGTCACGCAGTATTGGATGATATTGCATGGTACAATAGTCAAGTTTTTAACTTTTTTTCTTTCTTTCGTGATCCTATCGGTAAGGTCCAATCCCGCATGCCTAAAGGTAAAAGAGAATATCAAGGTTACACCTAAGGGAATTGAAGAATCCAGTAACGCGTGCGGGGTTTGGAAAGCTGCAGTGCGTGTGGGGTTTGGACTGAATCCAGGTTTCCCCCATTTCAAAAATTATTGGTACTCCTTGGGATCCAAACCCAATTCTCAATCTTACACTATATAAACCAGCCCAAAGTTTCCTAAGTGGGTTACTTTGATATTAAATATTTCATTCAATTCTAAATGATTTTTAATAAATAAATATATCACGTTGATCACCTCGCGGAGTAGAACGTGAATATGCTTGGTCCCGTTATATTTGATGTACGGGTCCCACTCAAAATGATACTTAAAATTAACCCATTTCACTAAACCATTTCTAAGTTCTTTTGATGCAATTTACCCTGCTATTCAAATTTTTTTCAAGCGTCAACAGAAAAGCCATTGCTTACCTGTTGAAGGAAAGTCGATCCACTCAAGCTGTTATACTGACGTTCAACTAATTGAATTTGTTGGAAATGGCAGAGTAACCGGCACCATTGAGGGATACAACAGTGAAAAAATGCGTAAGAACTTCTCGTCATTCAAATCACAAGCAGTTAAAAAAAGCAAAGACAGATTCATACTTGTAGCAATTCAGTAACTCATGTATAAAGCTTAAGGAAGAAAAACAAGCTAAAATTTTGTCCATATTACTATCTAGTATTGTGTACAAAACATGCTCCTATGGTGTACAAAACCGTTCTTGATGATAAAATATTACAAAGCTGACTACATTGGTAATAAAAAATTTCCTCCTCTACTCATTTGTATAGACTATGAGAAAGAATTGATTCTAATACTTGGAAGTATCTTCTCTGCTACTCCCCCATTTTTATATATGACAGCAGATTACAAATGCAAAAATTAAAATTCAGAATACAATCGAACTAAATGCAGGGAATCAAACGGCGTGTTTATTCGCCACTCTCGCTGCTTTTTGCTAAGTGGCCTTCCCTTCCCGGCCTTTTCTCTATTTACCCTTACATCTGCTAATCCCCACGTGCAACTATTAGCCTCCGAATCAAAAGATATGAGCCTGAAGACTCCGTCATGCTCAGATGATAAACCAGTCTCCACTACTTCAGTGACATATTTCACATACATGTTACGATCCCTAAAACGTTCTAGATCTTGGGGAATCCGAACAATTCTTTCAACGCCAGGAGAAGACACCTGAAATCAAGGGGTCACAGACATTTAGAATAAGAACAGTACGGAAAAAAATAAATAAGCACTCAAATGAAGAACATATTCTAGCACCATTAACCAACTCATTATCAATTCAATTCATCTTGATTATAACAAGTACCAGATAAATTGGTAATAGATCGACCTAATGTTCTATGTTAGCGTTAGAAGGGAATTCAAATTAGAGAACTATAAGACTATGAATTCATTTCCGTCATTTTTATCTGAATGAAACTCCTAAATTTAAAGATGTATTATTGACGAGCTATAGCAATGCACCTATTGAAGCAAAACTAAAATAATTACTGAAATGAGTTCAAATGGTACAATATAACATAGAGAGCATCTTTTATGTTTGTGCTGCATTTCAAAAGACATTTAAAGGAAACTAACAGTCAAAAATGTTCGCACAAGCAGTCTCGCCACTTTATGCCAAATAGTGAATTCAATATGTTGTAAAGCTGTTTCTTTAGGTAATAATTGGTAGATCAGAGGATAAGAAACAAAACAAGATCAATGGAGGAAGAGGGATAAAATACATAACCTCAAGAGATATGTTCTCGGGAATAGATCCAGCAGCCTCAGCTTCATCAAGCCGTGCTCTATATGTTGCGGAGAAAGCTTCAATATCCGTCATACTGGGAGAACCAGACCTGTGAAATATTACAAAGGCCTCCACATTTCAAACCCCAAGAGAAAGGGCTTAAAGCATATTTTTATCAGAGTTAAGAATATTGTTAGGGAACCAACTTATAATGTTGTTCCATTTTGGACATTGAATCGTCTTAATTGGCTGTATATAGATCTTAATTGGTGATGATCAAGCCCGCTAGATAATTTGATCAGACTTCCACTTTCCACTCCTTGAAGAATTTGAATGCAAATGGTAGCGTGCATCAATCATAATTAATCAGATACAGAAAAGTAGCTTACTTATTTGTAAGTCTTTCAATACGAACTTGAATAGTGGCATTTAGCAGCGTCTTGAAGGCATATATACTTAGTTCTCCATCGAAAGATAGAGCAACTTCTTCAGCAATTTCATAAGCTTTTCTATCCCATGCTGTACCAGCGAGAGATAGTCCACCTCCTCCAGCTCCATCCCCAACCTTCAAGCAAAATAATTAAAAAGATCAATCTCCGTGCAAATGTTTTAACGGTTAAACTCCACTAACATGAAGGTTCACGTAAAAATTCAAATTGAAATCATTTATAACACAGAACTCACAAAAGATTCGGCCTCTTCTGCAAAATACTCATCCTCAAAATAACCATCATCATCTACAAGCTCCTCTGCGCAAAGGATAAATTTGTGTTAAGATTTCTCTATTTAGTCAACATATAAACTATGTGAGATTTCATTCACTATCATAGGACACTACTCAACAAGAGCATAAACATCTAAGTAGAATCAGGTCCCAAATGTGCTACTATACACGAGTTATTCACCTGACAATTCACTCGTGCAAATGCTGTATTCTCTTATTATCCAAACAAATGACTAATTTGAGTTCCCAATGACCTTTGTTACACAGCTCTTAAATGTCCTTTACACAACTTCTCTTTCTTATGCAAAGTTTAAAAAGTTCACTTATAAGATAATAAGAAACTAAAGCACCATTCATTTGTCTCAATTGAAATCCCCATAAATGTCATTTCCCATAGTTGTGGTTTATAATTAACTTTTTTTTTACTTAAAAGTGAGACATCCAAACATCTTCGGAAAGAAAATATAAAATATTGTTCTTTGTTTATAATTCAAACTCAGGCCTATAAATACTTCTTATGAGATACAATGCAAATGGCCGAACAATCAATGTAAACAAAATCATACGAAATTAAACTAGCCAAATAAACATAAAAAACATTCACATATAAACTCTCTCTTGAAAAAATTTACCATCCTCAAGAAAAGGATCATCTTCCATATCTTCATCCTCATTCATGGAGACGTCTTCGATAATGGAAGGTTCGAGAATCGGCTTGGACTTTGGCTGAGAATTTCTCTTCTTGGCGAAGGCAATGGAAGGCTTTTTGGGAATATCAAGAAATGTACAGGGGTAAAGTGGGATGGAATGCCTGAAATTGTTCATGGCGATTTGCTGTGTTATTGGAATTACAGTACAGTAACGGCCCGAGCGTGTACTCGGAAGGCAAGTTGACGCAATTAAGTTCATTTGCAGGGGTAATTTGGGGATGTGGTTATTCGGTTGCAGAAAGAAGAGATAGAGCAAATAAGAAATGGATGAATTTTGGAGAAGACACTGGAAAATGGAATTAAATTGGTTTTTATTTTTTATTTTTTTCTTAATTAATTTTCTAAGGTTCAATATTCAAAGAAAAAGGGTCATTTTGGTTCTCGATTCTGGGTAAATGTGACAAATAGGTCGAGCCATTCCTCTACATTTCTTCATCTCGTTTCAATATGACTGAACTGGGTTCATTATCATCACTAATTGCGAATACTAGAATCGAAAAGTAAATCAAAATTTGTCATTTATGTACTCTGATACCTAAAATCGCTTAAAGTTCGAGCAAATTTTGAAGTGAATTGTTAAATTCGTTTCAATTGATTTCGATACTTTGCCCTGACCCCTAACTCGGGCTCTACACATTCTTTGTAGAAAGATAAGTTGATCGGTGTAAGACTTGATCAAACCATTTACGGGTTAGACTACCTTGAACCAGAAATGATCAATTTATTTGCACGTCTCTTCCAATTGAGATGAAATACAGTCCATAATGTATTTATTTTTCTCTGAAAATGAACTTCCTCAATTCAACAATCTCTATGGTAAAGTTTTCGAGTAAAAATATATGTTAAATTGCTTGCTTTAATTTAGTTTTAACCTATACATGTGCTTCTATGCAAAACCTTTCAACCTTTTGATTTGTAAAGTTACCTTTATCCCCTTTGGTGGCCTTTAATTTAGTTTAATGTATTTTTCATACGCATTTTCAATCACATGTTCACACGATAAAATATTCTACACATAAATTCAAATTTTTATACTTTTTAACCATACAATCTTCAAAAAATTCTATTCAAAACAGAATATTTTACAGTTAAAGGCCACCAAGCAGGAGCTTAACTTACCTTTAACAGTCCTTTTAACTCATCTTTCATGGAAATATCATATGTAAAGATATTTTTGGTTTATTCTTATGGCTTACATAAAAGTATTTAAAGTGTATAATGGTTTATGGCAAAAAAGCTCGTCGGTTCGGGCGTCTCAAGCTCGGCTTACACCGAGTCAAGGCTCGGCTCGAGCCCTAGCCGACCCGTGGCCTGAGCGAGTCTGCACATTAAAAAAAAATTAAAATTAATTTTTTTTTTTTTTAAAGGAGCTACCTTCGACGGCAACAGGCTGCCCGTTGCAGCCTTCAATAAATATAAAAAAAAAATTCAAAAAACCTGAGCCGGCTCAGCTCGACCCGCTAAGGCTCGGGCCGAAAGCTCTTTTTTTTTTTTTTGCCGGACTTTGCTCGGCTCAACTCGGACCTTTTCCGGCTCGGTTCGGCTTGTTGACATACCTAGGTTTCACCATTGATAGTGCAAATTTTAAAAACCAAGTTGAAATAACAGACAAATAATTTACATGGCCAAACTCAATTAATTTGAGTAAAACGATAATTACAAATCCATCTTTTGTCTAAATTGAACCCAACTCTAACACGAAAATAACAGCAGTCTAGACGTTGAAATTCTTGGCTTGTGGGAAGAAATCCTGCTATAGCATCCAAGAAATTCAAACAGCACATAACTTGAAACTTAACGATGTTATGTCAAATTTTACGTTAATTTTTTATAACCGAAGAGTAATGAAAAAACATTTTCAACTTTAACGACTAAATGAGTAAACTTAAAATTTTGCGAAGACTTCAGCGATGATTGAGGAACTGGCTTGAAATTAGGTAACATAATTCAACTCGAACTAATAAAGTGAATCCTTTTTGTCAAATTATGATTTTAATTTTAATTAATTATTCATCCATATACCTTTGATAACAAAACAGAAATATTTATTTCCTTTGCTAACATAAACATAATCACTTTCTGTCATTTCGACCCATATGGCAAAAATTTAGAAAAGTCAAAAGTTGCTTTTGAGAATAAAAATATACTTTTCAGTATGAATAATTTTTTGAGAGTGCTTTATCTGACTTATAAAAATTTTAAGGGTCCATTTGATTGCAAAGGTAGAAAGAAAATAAATTTTAGGGAATTGAAAATTATCTAGAAATTATTTTACTGAGAATTGTAATTAATTGTATTTGATTGATATAATTTTCCACCTGCAAAATGTTAAAAGTTTGATGTCCGTTTGATTTTATTTTTCATGAAAATTGTTTATGAAAATGATAATTTTTTTTACTATTGGGTCTAGAATTTATTTTAACTTGCCAAAAAAAAATTATCATACCAAATATCATTCATTTGCCTTTGTTTTACATGAAAATTACTTTTTTTTACCATTTAGTCTAGAATTTTGCCTATTACCTAAAAAAAAAGCTGAAAAATGAAATCCACCTAAAAGGTGGGAAAACAATTTCAACAAAAAAGTGGAAAATGTGCACGTGTGAGAGAGAGTCTTATCAAACACTGCAAAAGTTGGAAAATGAAAAAAAAAATTTCCATGAAAAATGTTGCCCATCAAACATGGCCTAAGAGAAATCTATGATAGCTTATTCAAGATGCACTTTTACTAGAAACAAAAGTAAAAGCAAATGCAGTAGCAGAAGTTTTACCGAACGGACCCTATAATCCATGAGTACGCCAGGTTCAATTGCACTTGCACTTTGGACACTATCTTTGCAAAAGGAGTTTTAAGAGTGAATCGTACTTGAACAGATTTCATAACACAAGCTTTCTATCTAACAATGAAAACATATTTAAAATAAAATGAAGTACATAATTTAGCAGAATTCTCTGGTGATCCAAGACTGTCTTCTCTGCTTCCAAATCCACAAAACAAAGAAGGAACAAAATGAAAGATACCAGCAAGTAAGAATTCCTAAAAGTATTTTGCCCTAATTCAAGAATGCATGTAAAATCCAGTAGTTTATGCAGAAATGAAGAACAAAATGCTGGATGATATTCTAATAAACACTCGATTGTATAATATTACATAATGAAAGGAGGAACAAGCCATACTTTTCAGTTCAAGACTCTGTCTTACGACTTCGCTCCAGGTATGCCTGCAGGAGAGAGCAAAAGTAAGGTCTTAGCATCACAAATTATCAGACACGGATAAAAAGACAAATAACCACTATATTCACGGGAAAATGAGATGTATATCACATTATGCACATATGTGAGTATCAAACATATATAAAAATGAAAATATGTAAATTCGCAAAGAGGACAGCGATTTTCCTTTATTGAGATCAAGCCAGTGAGAAGAAAGGTAGAGTCTTAGCATTGAGAACCATCGGACACAATCAAAAATACTGACTATCAGTATATTCGTGGCAGAAAGAGACGTGTATCATATTACAGTGAACTATGGAATATCTAAGTGTATGTTAGCGATGAAAATATGTACTCTCAAATAAGACAATTTTCTTTTATTGAAACCAATGCACAGTAAAAACAAAAGTAGGATCTTAGCATTGAAATCTATCAGAGACAAACAAAAAGATGGAAAATCAGTATATTTTTAGAAAAACAAGATGGGTGTTGCATTATGGGGTGAATGTGCATAAGCACCCTTCCCCATCTTCCCACAATCAAGCTGGCATGTGTGCATTGGTAGGCAACAGAAATATAAGGATATTTTTTTTATTTTTCTTGTCGTTATTTCTCTTATTTTGAGTGAGATTCTGAGAAGCAGAAAGAAGCAATCAATTTGCTCAAGCACAATCTCCAAAAGGTCAGCCATCAAAAAGTTCAGGACTCAATAATGAACCTCAACAGCTAAGAGTAAAAATTGAGGGCTTACCTGAACGAGTTTGGTAATTTTTGGTTTAGAAGCAATCAAGTATTGCTCTACTTTATTTTGTGCCTTTGGAATATGATCGTCTTGAATTGTACTGGTCACTTTCTCAACCACCTTTTTCACAATGGTTTTGTGAACTTCCCGACTCATCCAACCTTCCTTCCATGTAGGCTTTAGTATCTCCTTAACAAACTCAACAAGAGCATTCTTGAACAATCGCATTCCCTTGTCATACTTCATAGCACTGCCTTCATCAACTTTCCCTTGGCCACCCACATTTGCAGGATGTTTATTTTCTTGCCCACCCTTGCTTTCCTCAATAGTTTGACTGCCTCCATTGACTTCAGGATTTGAATTTATTTTCGGTTCTTTTGCTTGTGGACTATGCTTCGCAGTTGAACTGCCAAATACATGGTCAACAGTAGATAGCAGTGAGGACTGTTCCACAGGCATCTGATTTTTCTGTTCTACCGACACAGTTGCAGATGCTAGATTATGGCTGCTCTCAATATCCGCCTTGCCATTTCCAATGGAATCCAACAGATCAAGAGAACTTGTAGCCGGATTTGAATTCATTTTGTTGATGAGAGGGACAAAATAAGTAGTATCAGAATAAGAAGGCACGCTCCTCGTTGCAATGGATGTGTCAAATCCTGGCTGTTCTTCATTCACAAACCTCTGAGCCATAAATGCAGAAGAGTTTATTACAGGAGCACCCTGTTCGCCAACTGGAGATTTTGTCATTTGAGCAGCCTGCTCATCGGCTACAGCATTGGAAACAAATTGAGGAGCCTGGAGTTCTGACATATCCGGTTTTTTAACAGCAATCTGAAGGTTCTGTGTCTGACTTTGCAACCTTGAAGGAGAGATTTTATGTTGCTGAGGCCCATTCAAGTCAATGAGCACATGTTGATTTCTATCAGTTTCATTTGGAAATGAGGAATCTCCAGGGAACAAGCTCTCGTCATTTTGATTGAAGATCTGTCCAGGTAAAAGAAGTGGGTGTTTGGCATTTCCGGAACCATTTACTTCAAGAGCATCAGACCCAAATAAATTTACATCATTATCCTCTACAGGCCCCTGGTGGTACTTCTGAATATGTGAATCAGAAAAAACATTCTGTTGTGAGGTTTTTATAGCAAGACTGTGGCCCTCTTGCATTGTATTTCGTCCATAAGCATGTGAAATTCCATCCTCATTTGACAATTCTGAATCATGGAAATTAATTTCTTGTTTGTCAGCTATACTTTCTTTACCCATAGATACGGTCATGCCCATGTCCACATCATGACTACCACTTCCCCCGATAAGAGAAAGTTGTTGGTCTCTCTTCAAATAATTGTCATTCTGTTTTGGGATTCCCCAAGTTCTGCTCTTGTTTTCCAAACTATGGTCCAATCTATCATCAGTTCTTCCTATAGCGGTTTCACCAACAATATTCATGTTAGCCACAACAGTTTGGGTGGACTTCACTTTGTCTGAGACTTTGACTGAATCATCCCAACTTTCATTCCACCATTTACTCTTGTCGTCCAAACTCAAGCTGCTTGTGTCTTCACCTGGCCTACCTTCAAGATTGTTCATCTTTGGACCTTCATGAGAGAATCTGCAATTATCCCGATTGCACTTGCCTGCTGCAAAAAACTTGCAAGAGGGTTTCACATTTTTGTTTGCTTGTTGCTCGATGTCCCTACTGAAGAATGCATCTCTAGCACCTTTGCCATAACTATCACCAGAAGCTTCGTGATGAGAAAATCTACATGTGTCTCCCCAACGACAGTTACCCTTCATAAAGTCTCTGCAAGGAAATGCATTTCTACTTTGGTTTCTGAACTGCTCATCTTCTTCATAATAAAGATCATAAACGTCATTTCGGGATTGGGTCCCAGGACCTCTATCGTTAGAATGACCTGAAATATGGCCAAGCTCCGGTCTATTTCTCAAATTTTCTGCTCTGTCATCTTCGACACGGTTTCGATCACTGCAGTTGATATTATCAGGGTGAAGAAATCTACATTGACTGCCTCTCCTGCACCTTCCTGTGGCAAAATCTCTACAGGTTCGGGATAATTTTTCATGCCTACTTCCATCACCCCATCCACTAGATTGTCTATGATCACGGATAGGGGTACGACTTCTTGTCTGACCCCTTACAATGCCATCGCCTCTGCCTCTACTCCTGCTCCTGCTCCTGCTCCAGCCCCTGCCTCTGTCCCTTGCCTTGTCCCTGCTTCGACTCCTGCCTCTCCTTCCGCTCCTGCTCCTGCTCCTGCTCCTGCTTCGACTTCTATCTCTTCCTAGATACCTAACATCAAATGACAAACAAGTTATACGATCAACAAAAGATACACGACGCATACTAAAGCAATTATCCTGAGAAAAAAGAACATTCATAAGATCCCAAATATTATGATTTGAAAAATAACAAGTTCCCTGCTATTACAGTCTTCTTGTTTTACTAGAGCAACCCATAGGCTTGCCATAACATGCACAAATCAAAACTTCCAGACAACAACTGAAGATTGCTGTAGCTATTCCCATCAAGGAAAAAAAATAAAGAAATATATGCAGTTTCAGTTCCTCGGTAGCTAGAAGTCAAGTGAATAAAACAAATACCAAATGCATTTTTAGTGTAAATCTGACAAATGTCAAATTGTTCACACACTACTCTTCAAAGAAACATCACATCATTATGGCACTCAAACTTCAACTTAGGAAATGAATAAACAAAAATACAATCACAGACCTGCCAGAACCGCTCCAATCGTATTCTGGAGTGTGATCACGCTTACGCCAATCCACTACATCAAAACCAGGAGACAAATTTTTGTTATAGCTTTTTCCCCTGCCTATTTCTTTCGCTTCAGCGATATCTTGTCTATTTTTGAAGAAGCTGTCAACTGTGGGTGCTAATGTTTTCCCCTCTACAGATTCCCAATTCGACCTTCCAGAATGATCTCTGGACTTCGGTGCACTAGCGATTCCTGGTGCAGAAAATCTGTTGCGGCGCCCACTATCAAAAGTTGAATGGTTCTCCTTCCCAGTTGAAGAATTAAATTCAGTCATTCCAGAAAGATGTTTAGTCTCATCCTCCATATCCCACAATGATTTGCGTTTTCTACTTTCACCCATCGCATAGCCTCACAAAGAAATGCCCGCAATGTCTATTTTTGCTTATGCAGTACAATCTGTCAAAAATGAGCAATGGATATGAATTAGCAAACACGGTAGTTTTCTATTCATACCCCTTTTCATTATTTCCTTGTGCAGAAGTGTTCTCATAGGATAAGGTGCTCTGATGTTAATCTACAAGTATCATCAAATATAATGACAAGAAACTAACAGTTCAACTAACAAACATGGCCCAAATTATGTTAGCTTTTCCAAGATAAAACAGGAATAACTTTCACTGTAAACACTACTGATGAAGATAGGATGTATTAGAGACTGCTAAAATGATACTGGCCAGGATAACCTTGAATGATACAAAACAACGCACCACCCAAGGAGGAATCTGACAAGGAATACATGGTCAAAGCTCACACCTCGAGGAAATCCAACAAAGAGATGAATTTTTTTCTAAAAGAAGTAAAACACAGCTCTCAAATAATAATAGACTTAATATTCAAACTCTAAAGTCTCAAAAGCTTACAAAACCGAGGTTTATAAGCTGAGCATTGGAACAACCCTTCGAGCATGGGAAATTTCCAAAGCATTCTTTCTACCATTGACAATAAAATTAATGGAAAAACAAACAGATTCTAATTAACAAAATGGGCGACAATTTAAAGCATGTGCATTACAAGAACATTGAAACCTCTTAGGAACTCCCCTACAAATAGAAAAGAGGGAAACCTCTACCGTACCCGAGTAGACTAGCCAACATAACCATTCGGGAGAGACGAATATAACTTTATGTAGAGAAGTCCAAACTGAGATCCATACGATTTGTGGAAATCCTAACTTGATAGGCTTTCAGATGACACATTACTTTCCAGTAAATATATATTCTTCACTATCAGAATTAACTGAGTCCAAAATCTGATTATATAAGATCTTGGAGAACTACAAGTGAGTAAAATTTAACTTCACTTTCTTCAAAGTTGATAAATAATGGCACTCGTGTGTCAACCACCCAAATTGTAAAAGACAAGTCCTCAAGTCAAAGTCGTTTTCACCTGGGTAAAAAGAAAGGTCAGCATCCATAAATTGGATGAGATCCATTTTGAATGCATTTTGGCCAATACGTCGAGAAAGTAAAAGGGACCATCAGCTTTTCACTCAACATACTTCAGTTGGGAAAACCATTTCTTTAGAAGATGAGTATATTAAGCGTTTGTTTGGGAGAGATTTTTTCAAGTGAAAAATGAATTTTTTTTGGGATAATGTGTAATTAAAAAGAAGGAAAAAGTTAAGGTTCCCTTAAAATGTGAGACCGAAAATGAATTGGGTGAAATATTTTTAAAAACTCTCCCAAACGGGCTCTAAATCACCTTAATGAAATTTAACTGTTCTTTTATGCTTGTTGGCAATCTTCACAGGCTTCTCGGTTTGCTTAAGAACTTTGTCTTGAACTAGGTTGTGCATGTTCTTAGCGACCACAGTTCTTTCTTGAGAATCTGTAATAACAAGAAATATTATGTGGAGCCAAGTCCAACGCATTTATTGGCTATGGGGCAAAAATGATTTCAATTTGACTCCATCCAGTAATTTGCCTAGCAGACTTAGTATAAGCAAATTCAATTTGAGCCAAAATGAGATCTATTGTCGTATAATTTTTTTCCCATGTACTTGCTCAATGGATTTTCCAAACTGCAATTAACTAATTCCAACAGAATATTAGTTTGAAGATGATAAAAAAACCAAAATGAAGAGAAGTTCCCAACTTTCTCCAAATAGTGCGCCAAAAATAGCTTAAAGTTTTGAATCTTCCTTGGAGTTTCTACAGTCTATCAAATATATGGATAAATAAACAAATAAGCAATAAGAGATGTGTAAATACATTTATTTCAAGCCACCATAATAGAATCTTTATTCCAATTTGTCCTTGACAAGCCAACAACAAAACCCAAAGTAAAATCTATGTCTGCTTTGATTTCTTTGGTATCTATTCTACCAGTCTTCACACAATCTATCACTTCAAATGACTACATGTATCTACACCTACTTCATTGAAGTTGTTCATCTAGGGTTCCTTCAACAACAAGGCACAACAGTAGCCTTACTTACAATTTTCTTCTCGGCTTCTATCTTAAACATAAAATCAACCTTAAAAAATATTTGAAATCCGTAGTGCTTTATAATCAAGTATGAAAAGGCACCAATGCAGTTGCTTTGCCTTGCCGAATCCCTTCCCAAACAAACCCAGACCCAGAGACATCGCCACCTTATACAATCCATATAAAATGTCTACATGCACTCTCTCTGTCACAAAACACCATTCTGACCACAAAAAATGAGCTTAGCAAAGCATCCTATAAAATAGTTTTGTTGAATTCATCTATCAAGTGCAACCAATATAAAAACTATGCTTCACTGCCTAGTTCACCGTGGTGTGAAATTTTACTTGTAAAACCAAGCAAATATCCTCCAGGGGTCGAATTCCCCCCATCCCAAGATTGAAAATTTGAAGGCTTTATGTTCACCAACGAAGGCAATTAGTGTCCATAAAGAAACATCATTAAAGTATTGCTTGTTGGATCCCACATATTAACTTCTGAGCTGATGGACGTGTTAAAGCGTGATCTTCCATTTTACAAAATCAATGAAACATCTTTTGCTCAGACTTGGTATCTGTGAAGTGGTTTCCAGCTTCTCATTTACTGTGGTGTATGAAAGTCAATGAGCTCATTAATCTCCTCCCAAGAAGCAGAACGGTTTCACAACATGTTGTCCTCCAAACAGCAAAAGTTGACTGCTGCCTCAAAACCAGGACCCATAATGATGGTGGCAACATGTGAAAGCAAACGCTTCCATATGAGATTCGTTTCAATAGATGTGTAACATTCATTGACTTGCCACCTCGAAAAGGTGTGAATACCGTATCGTGTTATTGGGCATGACAAGAAGTGCAATAACAATGACGTTTGTAAGTGTTGTAGATGATGCCACGTGACTTGAAGAAGATGTCATGTGGCCAGGAATATCAGCCATCTACATGTAAAAGTCAAAAAAGGAAAGTGGGATCAAAAGACTATACCAGTTACGAATAAGTTTTACTCAAATATTTTGATCTAAAATAGTTCCTAAAAAATTCCAACATACATGGAAAGTTAGATAAACTTATATCCTATTTAAATAGGTCATATATCAATCAACCTAATCTCTGTAGTCTGTACTTTTCTATTGTGTATGGCAGCAGCAACACAATCTTAGCCACTAAAATGTGCACATAGAAAAGCTTATGAAATGGCAGTCCCAAAGAGACAAACAATATCCCAAGCTTTGATATTGTTTCAATGAAGATATCATTGATTATTTTCAAATATAATGACCTTCTGCTGACTAGGCACAACTATTGATTAAGCGGAAAGGCATGCAATTCTATATTACATGGTAAAATTCTTGAAGCATGGGCAGGGCAACCACCTCGCATTCCCAACGTATCAAGGAAATTTCACAAGATCTTGAATGCACGAATGAGCTAGCAATGATGAATATCTCCCTCCAATAAGCACAAGAGCTTTGAAAATGTTTGCAAGTATTAACCTTGGGAAAGATTTTTAGATAACACAAAAAAAAAATCCCTCGGAGAAGTCAGTACTTGAAATGCAAACTAAAAAACGCAATCACTCAAAAAAGGAGAATTCACCCTATCTAACTAATCGAAACCCTGCAGAATCGCATCCAACGCTATCACTAACATATTATGACTAAATCATTTTAATTCTATATTATTTCGCAAAATCCTGTAGATTTGGCCCCATGTAAAATAGATTGACTTTACATTCCAATGATCATATCAATCAACTTTATGACTGCATCATTTATATATCAGGCAATCCTCTCACCTTAAAGTACAACAAAAAATCTAGTCCACCAAAGGAGGTTCAACACTTAATTAACCAAAATCATGAGAACTAGACCAAAAGATCAAGACATCATATACTGTATGCGTTTCATCAGCTAACCCAAAGCCTACAGTGGTTTACATCCAAGCTTCATACAATTCCAATTCAACAAGTATTGTTCACATTCACAAGCTTCACAAAAACCTTGAGTCATCGTTTCAGATCTAAATCTAAATTTCCTACTACTATGATTCCCGCAACTAGAAATTAGGTCCTCTCAATCTGAATTTCCTAAGTACTATGAATTGTTAGAACTATAAGAACACCAACTATTCTATCCACATTAATCAATGGGAATTGTGTAACCCTTTAGACACGTATCTTTTACATCAAGTTCGCGACTTTCTATAACATAAAAGCAGATGCTAGCTAAATGTAGGTGAGTACTCCAAATTTAATGTAACATCTACTTACATCAAGAACCAAAAATCATATAAAGTTAACATGCATGTACATAAGTACACAACTTTTCACCAATTCTTCAGTAGAATCGAGCATAACTTCACACTAGCAGCAAAAACATACAAAACGGAAACACGATAAAAGAATACATTAATTCCGAAGCTATACTAAATGATTGATATTATAATTTGAGGAATCAATAACTACAACTACTACAACACAAAACAGAAGAAAAATAAATTAATTTTCAGAAACCCTAAACAGGACAAGAAATTAAGTGAAAGCTTACCTCAAACTGAGTGCGGCCCAGGCGTAAACGCGGATAGAGAGTGGTTTGTAGAAGAATTGACTGGGCTAAAGTCGACCAGGGAAGGGGTAAACTCTGAAGTATTAAAGAAGCGGCTATATTATGGTATCGATTTTCGACTAAATTGTTCTGACGGTCATTGAATTTATGTCTGTGGATGAAATTTATGATATTGAGTTTTGGTCGCTAAATATTCAAAAACGTTATGTTGAAAAAAACGTTATGTTTTACAAAATGGGTTAATTTCACAGACGATTACTGAACTTACCTAAAAAATATAAAACGGTCACTGAAATTTCATGTGCTTTCCCAAATGGTCACTGAACTCACTTTTAGTACTGTTATAATGTTAATTCAAATTTAAATGATCAAAACATGCCGATGTAGAAGCTTGAGGGATCGGACTTGGGTTCAAAAATGGGGAGGCTATTTTCCGTTCACGCGAGAAGGGGTCGGATTTGGGTTCAAAAATTGGTGCAGTTTATGAATCAATTGGTGCAATTGACATGTTACCCATGGTTGTATGTGGCTACTGAAGACTCGATTGGGGCCAATTTGAGGATTCAATGTTGTGGGGAAGAGGAATTGAGAAAGACAGATCCCGAACCTAAAGTTACGCGATTGGCGGAATTTGCAGATTTAATTCTAGCCGATTGGGGGCATTATTGGTTGATGTATGACCATGGTTGTGATCGTCTGGATGAGGGCTAATTACCGGATGTGGTGCACGACCATGGGTGTCGCCCGAATGGTGATTTCCGGCAGGAGAAGAGTTCAGCAGATCTGATTTTTTTTAACCAATTTTGTTGCTGATTCCAGTGGTTTTGAAGGCGATGGTTGGGTGGTTGTTGTAGAGGGCAATGAGGTGAGTTTATTAGTGGTAGAGTCCGGTGGCCATGGTGACCGGAAGGTGGTTGATTTTGGCTCCATAGGTGGCCGTCGCGCAACCATTATTCTTTAGTGGCAGTCCTCAAGCTTCTACATCAATGTGTTTTGGTCATTTAAGTTTGAATTAACATCATAAAGTCCTAATAGTAAGTTCAGTGACCGTTTGTGAAAGTGCGTGAAATTTCAGTGACCGTTTCAACAAGTTTTAAACTTCAGTAACCGCTTTATAATTTTTAGGTAAGTTTAGTGATCGTTTGTGAAATTAACCCTTAACGAAATTGATGATGTGACCTATAAAATGCACATGTGGTTAGGGGTGGGCAAAATCCAATTGAACTTGTCCAAATCGAACCAATCCGATCGGTTTGGGTCGATTTTTTTGTTGTTTTTACACGAGTTTGGTTAGTTTGTTGTGTGCTTGGGTCGGGTCGGGTCGGGTCGGGTCATGGGTTAATTTATGAAAATCGAATAAATTCGTCCAACCCAACCCGGCTATATTTATGAACTTTACAAGTATTATGATATTTTTTGGACGAAATTGAGTCACTGTATTTCTATGCACAACCTCCAAGATTTACAATATTTAGAAAAATCTAGATTAAAATGTTATTTCTTGTTGGCAAAATTTTGAGCAATAGTTGAAATCTTTGGGGAAACCGTACACAAATTATATACTATTAAGTACATAGGTTCTATATAAGCGAACACGATACACGAGGAGTTTTAAATATGGCACAAGACATGGAAACTCTTAGAATAATATTATAAGATTTGAATAGAATGTATTTTACAAAAAATAGTATAAGCAAATACACTTTCAACAAAAAAATATTTCAATTGCCAAAAATATTTATTGACTTCATATAATTTAATATCAATATGTCCATGTAACATTTTCGGTCATGAAGTGCCAAAATAATTCAAATTTTTTTGTCATTGCAACTATAGAGACTTAATATTATACTAGTCGGAAGCAACGTGCAATGCACGTTTGCTTAGTTGATGTTATGTTTGTTTGTTTGAGAAGAAATCTGTTATTAATAAAGATGTTTATCACTGTTGATGTAATTGATAAATAATTGCACGTGATGTATTAAAAGAAGAGCATTAATAGAATGTGTGGAATGCTCCTATATTTAAACATAGCTCAATAGTTTTATGAATGGTCTTTGAGATAATTTTGTTTCTAAGATGACGATCCAGCATGTTCCTCATCTTGTACTGTTTCAACCGAGAGGACATTGAAGTGCTTGTATTTTTTCTGATTTAGTTTTTCTGGATCTACAAAAAGTTGAAGGTTCCAGATTTTGTCGGATAATTTCTCTGCAACGCTTTTAACATAAGGTTGATTTTCCTGCAATTTGAATTTTGGACAGGTTTACATGATTGATATAAAACGTTTTGAAATATATTTTAAATAACTGTTTGTAATGTAATAGAAGTTTTGAAGGAAAATTAAAGAGTTACCTCTCCAGCATGTTCCATCAGTTCTACTGCTGAACAACCAAGTGTCTGTTCTGCTACTTCACCAAACAAAGTAGCAGCAATATTTCCAGTATTATCGTCCAATTCAACATATGCTCTAGCACTTTTGATGCGTTGAATGTATTAATTAGAATTTGAATGTCGTTAAATTAGAACTGAAATAAGACATAAATTTTGAACGAAAATTATGAGATACACACCGTGGTTTGCTGATCCCCTGGCTCTTGCAATATATACAAATGAAGGTTTCATTGTATTTATATCCAGTTCCTCTATTACATGCAACACATGACATGTAATAAAATACTTGGGCAAACTCAATCACATTTATCTTCGCCTTGATCCAGATTTTTGCTTTCTATATGAAATCATAATTGATTTTTAGAATGAATGGTTGCGTAAATGTTATGATGAATTACCAATAAAATAATATTTACCTGTGTGGGTTGTAAACTCTTAATAAAATCTGCAATGTCGGAAATCTTCACAATTTCCCGAATTCCAACAGATGAATGTGGTGTAGATGTGTATGTCAAGGATCTTGCAATGATAGTTTTGATTATCGAATCATTGTTCTCCGCCCTTGAAATTTAGAAAAGAAGAATAATGCAAGGAAATGAAATATACATGTAAATTATATATATCACATAATTATGTCTAATATTAATGCATTAATATCTAATTTTGAATTGACGAGAATTACCATTGCTTCATTGCAGATGCCTGAGGAAGAAGGGGGTTGATTATAAAGGTACTTGACGGACGTGATGAAAGAGACAATCCTTTATTGAGATTGAGATCGATTTTAGTGCAAGTATATGCAGTGTGGAAAAATATGTAACATTTGTTATTATTATAAATACCGTTATATGAGCCAACAGATATTTTTGTTCCAAGTATTATTGGCTTGTCTTCAATAATATTTGATATTTCCTGACATTCGTTTTCGACAAATCGACCCCACATGGTCAAACATATGGGGTTCAAGCTACAAAATAGAAATTATAAAAAGAATGAATAAAGTATTCTTGAATTAATATAGGAATTAGAATTTGAAGGGAATGAGAAGTTATAAGAATTTTTTACCTTTCATCGATAACGTATATCTCTTGAATTGTTGTTGGTCCAAATGTTGTTGTTACCTCTTTAGTTGGCCTAATTTTGATTGCGACGGCTAAAATAGCTGAATATTTGAATATGAAATGTTAATTTGTATTGATAATAAATTTGTAATAAAATTGAAATTAAATTACCTATTTCTTCAGTTGACCCTCTATGAGTCTCTAAATCGTTGAATGGGACGATCTCATATTTCGGTACATCTATTTGCTGTTCGTTCTGTGGAACATCTTCTATTATTGTTTTTGAGTTCAGAGTCCACTGATATTTATATTCTCCAATTTTGTACTTCGGATCCACTGGTTTGACATATGCATTGATGATGTAATATGAGTGTAAAATTTTTAAAGTGTCGGTCCGGGGGTCAATATCAGAGCCAAACATTACCGTCTGCACTCGATTTCCCTGTACGAAGAATAAAAGTAATTGTGATTAATAGTGTATTATATGAAGTTATGTGGATTGTTTCATATCAAAAAAAAAAAGTTATGTGGATTGTTTTTCTGTACTGAATTTTTTAAATAATTTATGTATCATTTATTTATTTGTACACAAAATATGCTGTGAAAAGAGAGTTAAATTAATACAACGTAATTAATGTTTTTTATATGATATGATATAATTTAAGAACCTCTAATTTAAGAGGATATTGATAATTGAGAAGAAAATATAGGCTAACGAATATCATACCTGTTGATCAATTAATGTCAAATTTTGATACTTCACCGTTGTGCGTGGGCTTGTTCGCTTATGTGACTTCTCTGCAACGATTATCTTAATCTTCCAGTTTTTTGTATTCGGAGTGATATCGTTTATTGATGTGTGCACCGTCCACATTTTTTCTCTTTTCTGATAAAGAAATATCAGATGTGTAAGTGTAACAGGTGTTAGTTTAAATTCATAAACTACTAAAACAATTGATGAAGACTTGAATGAAATTACTGAATATTAGACATATCGAGAAAAATTTTGTGATACACAATAATTAAATGTAGTTACCTGAATAACATTAATTCAAACATGATAATGTAAGCAATTCTGTGAACACAATATTTTTTGTGGTGTTGTTTTCACTTTGTTCAGTAGACAGTGGTCGTATTAGAATCCTCACTGTAGATGATGTCTTTGCCCTTGATAAAGCCACATATAATTGACCATGTGAAAAAACTGGTTGAGGTAAATAAATCCCAACATAATCCAATGTCTGCCCTTGCGACTTATTTATAGTCATTGCAAAACTTAATCTTATGGGGAACTGTGTTCGTTTGAATGGGAAACCACTGTTTTCTTCAACATTTGGTAGGAATGGTATCCTTGGAATGAACACTCTTTTTCCAATATGGTGTCCAACTGCAATTTCTGCATCTATGACATTTCGATCAAAAGCCCGACAAATCAAACGAGTTCCATTGCATAGTCCTTCTGAGGGATTAATGTTTCTAAGCAGCATGATGGGGCAGTTTTTCTTTAGTAATAATTCATGTGGCGGAAGTCCGTTTGGGGTTAGAGTATTTAAGAAATCTTCCATAACTGATTGTTCAGATGCATCTGTTGTCTCGTCGAAACTGTAATATCGATGTATTTCTCCTGGGAACCTATGAATCAACAATGCATTTATTTCATCAACATAACTGTTCTTCGGTGTTAATATGGCCCGATTCATCATAGATGAAATATTTATTGAATATTCATGAACATCGTGGAAAACATCTTCTATCAAATGATCTAAAGAAGTGCTGTCATCATCATAGGGAACAAGCATCATGTTTGGTATTTTAATGGTTTCATCGATTGTGTTTGGCGGCATTCCGTTTCCTGTTTGTAATACATAATCTGAAAAATCTGGATCCAGTCTTGCTCGCATATTTTGTTTTAATCGGAACTTAATCAATGTAGGCCACAAATACGAATAAACCAAACTGGAATTTACCTGTTGTTGTCTCGTTCCTTTACGAACAACAGGCAAAACCTGTCGAAAATCTCCACCGAAAACAACAACCTTGCCACCGAATGTTAGATCTGAATCGTTGATGTCTCGTAGCATTTTATCTAGTGCTTCTATGTGTTGTTTTTTCGTCATTGGAGCCTCATCCCAAATTATTAATTTTGCTGCACGTAGTAGGTTTGCCAGTGCACTTTGTTTGCTGACACAGCATGTGCTCCTTTCACAAGATATCAAGTGGAAGCTTAAAGCGTGAGTGTGCCGTTCGACCTCCCGGAAGAATAGATGCAGCAACACCTGATGAAGCAGTTGCAAGTGCTACTAATTTTCTTGATCGTACTGTTGCGAGAAGTGCTTTGTACATGAATGTTTTCCCTGTCCCACCTGGGCCATCTACAAAGAATGCAGCATTTTGGTTTGCAAATACTTTTTCCAGTATTGTATTATAGGCATGTTGTTGTTCACTATTAAGAGATTGTGATGCAGTGATATCCGTTTCTGGAATTTCAACAGCTAATTCGTCGTCGATTTCTCTAGATCTATAATCCTCTTCATCGAAACAAATGTCCTCATCAAGAAGATGATAGGAATTAATGTCTTTCCCCATTGATTCAATTGTAGATGAGATTGACCTCAATACTTTGGTTCTTACATTTGATATAGAAACTTCTGTTGATTTGAAATCAGCTGACATATCTTGCTCAAAACGTTCCCAAAGCTCCCTCGGATTAGTTGGATTACAATGAACAAATATTGTTGCAAATAACCTCTCAAAGTTGAAGGCATCTGATATAGAGTCGCTTCGTTTAAACAATCTTCTAAGCTGCTGTCTCTTTGTAACAACCCATGTAATGTTGCTGCCTCGCGAAATGTTGGGACCACAACACCATCAACCGTCCTCAGGTTTTCAAACGACTAAGGTCCTCTTACATGGTTTAGCAATATCCGTAGAAAATACCTCTCGCCTTCAAATGGATTTGCGGTGACAATACGACCTATAAGCTGTTTTCTTTTCCGAGGAGTCCAATTCCTGTTTTGTTGGCTCCAAACATAATATTCCGGAAAATCTTTATACAATAATGTTTTTGCGTTCTCGTCTACTCGATTTAATGCAAAGAACTCTGTTAACATCGATTTTCTAGAACGATCTAAGTTAACAACATTGTTTAGATCTTCATTTGCTCGAAAAGTCACTGGGTGTTGATCTTGTAGATGTAAATGTAAACTATACACTGTTGGGTACATTTCATTAATAGTAAAGCCAAATATCCTCCACATAGCTTCAGGGGGAGCAATCCATCGGGCTGATTGGAATTGTTGGATTTCATCAACTTGTTCATTGCGTTGTTCAGAAATCAAGTTGAAAGCAACACGATCATGTCCTTTGTAAACGTATTTATAAAGATATTTGACTGCTTTTATCGTAGAACAAATCTCGACATTAATGTGACAGTCAAATGTTGCAAGCAGATATGGGTTATATGGAACAACCCAACGATTATCTAAATTTTTGCCTCTGACTTTGACAACTATTCCATTGTTTGAACGCCTATATATTGGAAAGCAATCATTTCCAACGGTTGTAGCAGATGCGTAATTCTTTGGATAATTACTTTTGCAACAACCATTTTTTTTCATGCAAACATTTGATGTGTTGAAAATTCCACATGGTCCATGCATCATATGCTTTACAACAGCGTTATGCAAGTGCAAGTTTGCATTTTTATCAGGTATCTCTGCTGATACGATCTCGTCAAAAGATTCAGGCGCATAGACCTTCCAATCCTTTTGTATGATAATTAAGAAATGCGCATGTGGAAGACCTCTCTTTTGATGCTCAATGACGTAGACATATGCTGAGACTTTACCAAATATTTTCCTCTTGAATAATTGAGTCTTTAATTCTTCTAATTTTGCACGAAAGACTCGAGCAACCAAATCTGGTCGATTCTGACCCTCCTCTTGTGGATTTAGTTCATTTCTAATTTCTTTCCAGTTTGGATTGCACGTCATCGTTAAGAAAATGTCCGGTTTTCCGTAGCGTTGAACTAAAGCCATTGCTTCCATATATCTTTTTCTCATGTCTCTTGGTCCTCCAATAAATGATGAAGGCAGTATAATTCGTTTTCCAACATTAGAAGCGTTTCTTTCCCCAAGCGTAATTGTATCAACAATACCTTGATATAATTCTGATCGAATATGTTGTTGCTGCTTCCTAAAATAATCCAATCTTGACGTCTCGATCTTAACATACATATCTACTACAAATTGTTGCAATAGTCGACCAGAAAGTAGCAAAATTGATCTGACATTTTCTCTGATTTGCAATTTGTAGCAATAATATTCACGGCATGAAACAACTGGGTCCTTCCTTCTTCTGTTTAATGCTACAAAAGTTGAATGTGAATGAAAGGTTACTGAGTTGGACGTACATACTAAATGAAATTTTTGAGTATTAATAATGCAATCTAACCTAGTCGTTCTCTTGCAAGTAATTCTTCTGCGGTCTCTGATTGTTCAGGATTTATTGATTCGTTTGTTTCGTTATATGTAGATCTCCTTTCTCTACTGACCCTTCGAATCCCTTGATGCCAACCAACATCGCCACATGGAAATAACAACGGATATTGCAATGGATCGTAACACCCGAAATAGTACTGAACTATATGACTTCCACCAGAATGGTTAAAGACAAAAATGTCACGTCCTTTTAGTTGATCTTCACCATCATTTTCTACCCATATTGCTGCAACTTGTGAACACGTGGGAGCATTGAATACACGTTGATCTAGGCCGACATCTGATCTTATATGAATTTTTCTATTTTCCAAATTTCGAAAATCACCAAGAGAGCGAAAAAAAACTGAATATGGATTGATGCGAAGAATATCGATGAGTTGAGTTATAATTGATGGATCCATTCTGTTTGAATCATAAATACGATTTTCTAATTCATGTTCTGTATCATAGAAATACAACTGGAGATAAGAAGGACGACCATTTGAAGGAATCAAATCATTGATATAGTGATAGATCTGTCCCTGAGTTCTGAAAGTATAGATTCCTCTATTTCTCCTGCAAAGATCTCTATCAAATTTCACTCCGAAGGATGTGAAAGCGAACTTGTTATTATAAGTTCGAATGTATGTCCTGAAATGTGCAGATTCATCTGTGTTGCAGGTGAACAACGAATAAAGCTTATCAGGAACATCATTTGTGGCTAAAGAAATTGTTCCATCAAAGACACAGGCTTCGATTGTTTCAAGGTGGAATCGCTTAGCTTTACAATGTATGCAGTTAGGTACTAATGGCAGAGAATATGCTTCAGATGGCACTACCTTCATCAATTGTCTAAATCCGATAGAAACGTGATGAGACTCACCTATTTGGTTGAAAAATGAAAATAACGCAACATAAGCAAGCTTGTCATGTTAGAATTATCTGAGTAAGGACATTACTGGTACAGTACCAATATTTGATTACTGAATTGAAATAACCAACTAATTTTACATTTGTTTCTTACCCCTACGAGGTGTCGACATATTTGTATCATAGCTCGACTCCTCTCGAACGACAAATGGATCCTATTTGTATAATACATTCCAAAATCTTAGAGGAAAAGAATACGATGGTGGTTGAATAAAAAATATAGAAAAATGATTGGAGGAGAACCTGCTGGATAAAGAGTTGATTAGAAGATTTGGAGACATTATTTGAGGATGAATTTGTCTCTGAATTAATGACACAGTCTTTGACACCAGGAAGAATACATACTTCACGAGACGAATCATTTTCAACGATATCAATATGAACCCCAGTGTTCCGCTGCCTCTTCGATGGTTTTTCAATAACACTAAAGTCTTGAATGTTGTCTGTATATTGGATATCATTGTTTGAATATCGAGCAATCGACGTAGTCGTTTGATCGCCACCGGATGTATCGAAATCATTTATACGAATGGAGTTCATTTTCGATGCTTTTTGTTCAGCATATCTTTCTCTTCGTTTTCTACGAATCTCCTCCTTTTTCTCTTCTGGAAAATCTCTATACACGATTCTCTTTGTAGGTTGTTTACCATGATCTTCAAAAAATAGTTCACACGCTTAAATTTGACATAACTTCATATATTTTGTTTGTAATTTTTTTTAAAATAATTTATAGAATCTTACCACTTCTCATTATGTTAATGGAGGAAATGATTGTTTCAACTGTTACATACTTTTCTACAGAAGCAAAGATAAAATAAATAAGTCATAGTTATTTCATATGCTCAATTAAATAAATAATCACATAATAAAATACTATGAAATTGGAAACTAACAAAAGCATATTTCAATTTCACATTCCCAAAATGTTTTAGAAACTATTTGTCAAACTTAATTCCCTATTGTAAGCAACTATCAACTATGAAATCTCTCGAATGGAATTAGAGGCAATTGTCAATTATATTACTTATACTTCCATTCAACAGTCTCAAGTCTCTTCGGTTCCTAAGGTGATAGAAGGTAAATGGTCGCCTTAATTGCTCTTGTTCCGTTTCATAGCCAACCGTCACTTATTCGTACATAGTCTCGATCTGATAGCTAACGGTGGAAAATGTGGAAGAACAATTTCTGTTACTGCCGTTTCATAGCAACTCATCACATATGAAAGATATGCAGGGGCGGAACCCAATGTGGTCCAGCATGGACACAGGCCCACACTGAACTTATGGGCTCAACCCCATGGCCCAGATTTTTTTGTTTAATAATATGCTAATTTCCAGGCCAAGTGTGAAACTCAAAACCATTACCAATACCCACGACCCAAGACTTAGACTATTACCCAGCCCAATCCAAAAATTAAAAACAAACATCAGCCTCTCATGCATTAAAGCATACACGTTATGGAAAGCATAACAATATCATACATCTCATATGACATATTCTCATATCATGCATTAAAGTATATAAACAACGTAAATTCATATAAAATATGAAATTATAATTCAAACTAATTAATGGTGGGGAGTTTACCTCAATTTTCTCGGGTTCTGTGAAAAGCGAAGCGGATAGAAAACCTCAATCTCCTATTCGTCCGTTCGTTCCGTCTAGCCAAAATAGAAAAAAAGTTCGAATTAGAATTTCGAAATTTTAAAGTTTTACAATGATAAAATAAAGAACTTAATTGAAAATTTATTAAAACTGAAAATTGAAAATTTTAAGTACTGAAATAGGCTTTTCCAAAATCTGTGTACTAACTGTGGGAAACAACAACTTCATGAAGCTGTTTTGTCTATAACAGAAAATTTGGGACTGAAAAAAATACTTAAAATAATAAAAATAAAGTTCAGGGGCTTAATTGAAAATTTATGAAACTGAAATTGAAAATTTAAGGACTGAAAGTAAAATGTTCTAAATTAGGGGGCAGACTGAACGAAAACAGAAATTCCAGGGATAGTTTCATAAGCAACCGAAACCTTTGACACTGAAATAAAACAAATTTTAAAACTCGGGCTTCAGGGGCAATTTTACGCTAAAAAAACCAAAATATAACTCTCCTCCTCTCTCTCTCTCTAACATTCGAACCAGAGAGAAGAAGAGAGGGGAAAGCTACGATTGACGCAGCCTGTGGTTCGGGTTCGAGTTCTCTCGGGGTATTACGGCTAAAAAACGGCCGGGGAAGGTGGGTAATTTCATTGGTACACTTGTTTCTTGGTTCTTCAGGTTGTTTGGGGTGGATTTTGGGTGGGTTGTCGAGTTTGGGTGGAGTGACTGTTGGTGTGGATTTCGGGTGATGGATGTGGCTGTCGATGGTGTCGATCTTTGGGTTGGAAATGGTGGTTTCGTGGTTTCGTTGAGGATGAATGGTGGTGTGTGCGATTTTCGCAGGTTGGCAGGGCGTGAATTTCAGTTGGGATTTCTGCAAATTGTGGGTTTCTGGACGTGGTTTGGAATCATCACCATTCAGTTGGGATCTCAGTTGGCGGGTTGGCTGGCCGTCAATTTCAGTTGGGATTTCTGCAAATTGTGCTTTTCTGGACGTGGTTTGGAATCATCACGATTCAGTTGGGATCTCAGTTGGAGAGTTGGCTGGACGTCAATTTCGGTTGGGATTTCTGCAAATTGAGGTTTTCTGGACGTGGTTATCAGGGCGAATACCTGCTGCGGGAAATGTAACTTGCTGAAGTATCTGGAATTAGAGGTAATTGTCCATTATCATACATAAACTACCATTCTACAGTCTCTAGGCTCTTCAGTTCTTAACCTGAAATAACATAAATGGATGCCTTAATTGCTACATAACATCCACGATTTGTACTTAACGGAAAAGGATTCCGTTTCCCTGCCGTTTCATACACACTTAGGAACAGGTAACGGTGAAGTTGTGGAAGAACAAATTCCGTTTCCCTCCGTTTCATACACACTTATTATATAGGAGAGATAAGTCATAAGTCAATTATAAATCACTCAACCCAACCCGTCTATTTTATTTTTTGTTGACAAGTTATTCCAAACCTACCAACACAACTCAACATAACCAATACTTTGAATTTGGTTAAATTATGATCAAACCAATCATATTGGATTAGATTTGGATTGAGGTAAAAATCGACCCGACTCAATCCAGTCCAACCCACGCCCACGCCTACATGTGGCGTCCCAAGTTATTAAACTTTGAGATTGTTGAATTTTGGCCACTAAATTTTAGAAAACGTCTTCAATTACTCATTAAATTTTGAAAAATATCTTATAATACTCACTAAACTGTAAGGTGGTCGAATTTTGACTATTAAACTTTGGGATGGTTGAATTTTAGCCACTAAACTTTGAGATGGTCGAGTTTTTGCCACAAAACATTGAAAAATGTCTTCTATGACTCACAATAAATTTGGATTTAATTATAATTCGTTGTTAAAAATTAGATTTAATATTATTTAAGAACAAATTCATTGTGTGTTTTTCTTTGTAAAAACGAAATATTATGATGAAAATAGATTAACATTATGTAGAAATAAATTAAATTTAAATTTAACTACTGTAAAATTGAGTAATCATTCCTAGCACTATAAATAGTGCTTGCAAAGTTGTACAAATGAAGTGGCTATTAATTGTAATGAAAACAAGTAATATATTTAGGCTTGTTTGATCCCTATTTTTCTCAAAATACATTTTACTTTCTCTTCTTGTCAACCACACATTTTTCAATAAAATAATATTACACGTAATCCAAAAATATTTTCCTTCATTTTTAACCACACACTCTTTATCAATCTACTATTTCAAAATACATTATACACTAAAAATGTGGGTCAAACAAGCCCTTATTGTTAAAACTAATTTAAATCCAAATTTTAACAACGAATTTTAGCCCCTATTTGATGGCCATTATTATTATTATTATTTTTAAAGAGAGCTTTAAATAGTTATTTTTGGAGAATGAGTGGTTAAAAAATTGAGAAAAGTTTTGAGTTTACTTGTAAAATATTTTATCAATCTATTATTTTAAAATACATTATACAGGGTCAAACAAGCCCTTATTGTTAAAACTAATTTAAAATCCAAATTTTAACCACGAATTTTAGCCCCTATTTGATGGCCATTATTATTATTTTTTAAAAAGAGAGCTTTAAATAGTTATTTTTTTGGAGAATAAGTGGTTAAAAAATTTTGAGTTTACTTGTAAAATATTTTATTGTATAAATGTGTGGTTAAAAATGAGTATAAGTATTAAATAGTTTTGTTTTAAAGTGAGACGCTTTTTTTTTTTAAATTCTATGGTGTTTGGATTCTCAAACTTTATTTTTTTTATTTCTTAATTGTAAGGATGGCAAAATGTGACACTCTACCCTATCATAGAATCCCAAACTAATATTATTGTCGTACTTGCTTGGATCCCCCGTTCAATTTTTTGGCATTCACGTTCTTAAACTTTTTGTTATTATTATTGTATGGATTGCAAAATACTCTATTTTGTACCTGCCCAGCATTCGACTAAACCATTTATCGTGGACTCGTAGTCGATCCATATTCAATTTTTTTGACTTCCAGGTCTCCAAAATTATTTTTTTCTAATTCTGATTGTGGCTAGGGATGGCAATATAGCATTGGGATGGGCTAGATTTGGACAAGGTGGGACGAGGCAAGCCTTGTTTATAATTTTTTTTTCCTTGTAAATTCTACAAACATGTGGGTAATATGAGAATTGGGCTAATGGTCTTTGGTAATCGATTTTAAGTTGAATTATGCTATTTGTGGCATTTAGGTACACTTTGGTTTACCGGATCCCACCTCCTCCTTCATATGGGGGTTCCCACATACAATAAGTGCGTGGGACCCTACCCCCATGTGAGGGAAGGGGTGGGGCCAGGTAAACCAACATGTAGCAAGATTGTTTTAAGTTTCGGACATTAAAAAGTTGGATTTTGACGATTTATAGACACGTCACGTCACATCACAACATGATATGGGAATTACCCATTTACCATCCCCAAGGACAATTTTTTCCCAGAAAATCGCCCACCACTATGACTAAGCAGGGCATCCCCGCCTTGAACTGGGTGAGACACCACAAGACTCGAGTTCGGCGATTTGTCTCTTCAACTAATTATTGTGTTTTTGAACATTAAGCTTTGATGCTAGATGTCGGGAAAAATCTCATCAAACACACAATGGAAACCAAAATCACAAAAAGAGCCAACAATAAAAAATAATTAAATGTGGTTCTACAAATCGCCAACAACCACAAGAGATACACTTTTATTAGTGGAGAAAACTACACAATACAATATTTTTTCCATCCTCACAACTTCTCCGTACACAAAACTAGAAAGCTCCAATGTATCCTACAACTTGCATACATTGTTTCTTCTTGTAGTTTATATCGTCTCGGTTTTCAATTTCTTTGTTGGCCATATCAATAAGCTTGCTAGTAGAGAGGAAGCTTTTGGACCACATTTTCTAGCCAGATAGCGAACGCGTGACCATACCACCATAATTCTCACACAACACTTTAAGAAAACAATCATAAGTTCCCTGACCTTTCCTTGGCAAGTTTCTTTTGCCAACCATTATTTTATTTCCTTTGTCTTACGATTAAAAGCACTTTCCATCCCATGCAATATTTTTGAACTTGCCTTTTTCTTCAAGCAATTGCTTGCTGTAAGAGTTTGCCTCCAACCCTAATGTGTAGTGACGAACAAAGATGAGCAAAGAGTTTCATCGGAACCAAACCACCGCGGTGATGTTGTGCACGCTGCGCGTCATAGTTGTGCAATGATGAGCACCAGTGAGCAATGAGATTCACCACGCATAGCTGCCTTGCTTCGAGTGAAGACGATGAATCTCTTCGCTGGACAGTAGGATATTTGTCCCGAGAAATGTTGTGCACGGTCACCTCATAGTGTGGACTGGCGATCTGTTCGTGCGGTATCGGGGGCGATGTTTAGCAATTGTAGTTTGTGGTTGGTGTTGATTGCTGCGTGTGAAGGGTAGTGGCGATGGTTTTTGTGGTGGTTGTTTCCTCCTTGGATCTGCTTAGTCGGAGTTTTGGTTGTTGGTGGTTTGAAAATGGTAGTGTAAGGGGGTGATGGTGGTGGTGGTGGTTATGGTGGCAATGATAATGGTTAGATGGTGGTGGTGGTGGTGGTGGTGATTATGGTGGTTGTCTTGAGGTAGTGGTAGAGGTGCTGGTGGTGGTGCAGGTGGTGATGATAATGGCAATGACGATGGCGATGGTTGGTTGGTTGGTGTTAGTGGTGGAGTGCGGATAGAGTAGGATAAAATGTGTTTGCAACCAATTATTTTGGTGATTATTGTTAGGTTTTTAGTTGTAGTAGCAATTGTTTAGACAAAAGGATTATCATAAAAGAATATGATTGTTGTAAAAGTCAATGAGTCTTTTGGAGGGTTGTATAGATGAATTATGAGTCTTTGAGTTTGAGTATGGACCGAGGATAAAGAGTAGTCAGATTTACACTAGCCTATCGCCTAACTGATGCTCGAGCGTCTAAAGTAGAATCATTGTCGGCCGGCTCTCGCTCAAGTGACGTACCTCTCGCTCGCCTGTCACTAGTCTGGCGTTCGAGCTACGGTGTTTTTCGAGAAATCCTAGTTTGTGTATTTCAAAAGTTTTATCTATTATACACTACCTAAACACATCATATTACAGATACACGATACCCAATATGTTTTTGGTGATGATTGATCATTGTTTTACTTCTCTGTATCATTATTCCAAGATCCAAGAATACATCCAAATATTGAGATTATATTTTTGATTCTTGAGATCAATCAACCACAAGTTTGAGAAAAATATCGAATTCTTATAATCCAAAACACCTATTTCCTAGATATCATCAGAAAGATACTTTCTCAATAGCTTTCAAAGGTTGCTGAAAATTGAGAGAGCTTAAACCAGAAGCACATGAAGAGTACATGAACAAGGCGTTCTTGATGTTCCATAGGAGATAGACAATTCCAGAAGATCGAGAGCGGGTGTGAGTGAAACACGTTCTAACGAATCTTGAAAATTGCTGGAATTAGATAAGTGAGTCTAGCAGGTTTTCTAGACTGGATCATATTGTAAGTTCTTATTATTTATAGTGAAAACTATGGCACGGTCCTGAAATTTTTACTTAATTAAGGATTTTCTACGTTATCAAATCTTGTATTATTTATTACTTTAATTATTTATTGCTACAATTTAATATATTATAATTTGACTTGATTGACTAAACATCTAGAATAATTAAAAATTGACATATTGCTTTTAATTGATAAATTTAATTTCGCTTTATTTACCTATTAGGTTATTTCAGGATATAATATGTGATTGCAACATTTTTTTACTATAACTAGTAAGTAATTGCGACCATAAATTATACTCCCTCCGTCCCAAAAAGGTAGTCTTGTATACTATTTTTGTCCGTCCCAAAAAGATAGTCTTGTTTCCATTTCAAGCATGTATTAAAATTTTCATTTCCACATATACCCTTATTTAATACATCTTGGTATAATAGACACCAACTACCTAGATATTGCATTTTCAAATTTTTTTTGGGAAACAAAGTGAGTCCATGCGTTAGTTCAACTGTGTGGGGGTTCAAATAGGTATTAAACCTTTCACCTCCCTCTCTCAAGATCCATAAAGTGGCGTGAGGTGTTAAAATGAAGATATCACCTTGCTGGAACGGAACCACTTTGGAGCAATACCAAATAAATAGCGATAAACTTATCGATCATCAGACCCAGGTCGAGCATCCGAAAAAATGGGCAACCCGTTACAAGACTTAAACTTTCCACCGGATGATGAAGACAATGATTCTGCAATAATTACAATAGATGATCGAGCAACCTTTCAAGGAAAGAAAGAATCTAGCAAACAATTACTCGACTTGAATTCTCTACCGGAAATGGAAGGATATCTTCCTCCTCGTCAGCAGGTGGCACTTGTTGTTCATGAAATGCTTAAAAGTTATTTGCCTAGATTTTTTCATTGATGGACTGAATATGTTTTTATTTTTTATTGTCTGCATTAAACTTTTTTTTTACGTTTTTGCGACCGAGGACGTGTTAATTACTCTTTTGGTGATTATTGATTTCTGTTGAGTATGTAAATTTTGGTTCATGGCGCGCAGCAAAGTATCGTCATTATCATGAACACAAATTAAAGGAAAAATTGTTACAGTAGATGACATTTTTATTTTTTCCTAAACAAGAATTTACTTGTAAATATGTTAAGGAATGACAAAGGCAAAGAACTTGACATCTCAAATTTTAAAAAGAAAAAAAGGATCATGCATCCAACAACAGCCTAAATTAAGACAATTACACATAAATATTGAAAATTTAATTTCAATTTGCATTGTTTATAGCTTCACGTGCCTCATTCAATATATGAGGGTCGAAGTCTACGCATTCCGATAGCTGCCCATTTCTAATCAGTTTCTTTTTATTCATGTGAGGTATCTTGTATTTGTTCCCTCCCAAATTACGTAGCACCTCCACCATGCAAGATTGTAACGTCAAAAAGACATTATTTAACTCCTCAATAGGGAACATTTCAAAAGCCTTCTCCACGGCTGAAATAAATTCATCAATTGTTGATGGAGCGTCTCGATGTTGAATGACATCAATGGCTCGAAAAAATCCAAGATCCAAGACGTTCAAATTAGGACTATTTGGAGGTTGGCAGCATAAACGAATTTCAAATCCGTCTCCATTTGTGGCCATGATGAATTCGGGATCATTTGTATCTAAATGAGGTTTTGCATTATCCTGTTGAATGAAAATAATCTCAAAAATAGAAGCTGGCCATTTTTGTTTGATGGTAGGCAAAACTTTTTCAATTAAGTATGTTCAGATAACGTCTTTAGTAACCGATAAAATTGGTTTTGTCTCCATTGTTCCCACTACACGATTTTTACTATTTCTCCTTGCTGCTTCCTTGAATATGAGAGGCCATATTCCAATTTTCCCATCGAAATGTGCATTTTTGTTGGCATCAAAAAGAGGATGAGCTACAGCAACCAAAAACATAATCTTGGTGATGTATCTTTTACTTTTACACGTGCGATAGGGTTCCGGTTCTTCAGGATGGAGATAATACTTATTTGTAGTTTTAGTCAGTGTTCTAAAATGCGTAATGCGTAGCGAAGCGTCGAGGCCGAGAATCAAGAATCACAAGTTTAGGCGTGTCAATGCGAAGAATAAACGGCATAATGCGTTTCATATTTTAAGGCATTAAATATATTTTTATATAAAAAAAAAATTACCAAAAAAAAAAAAAAAAAAAAAAAAGTTGTTCTAAAATGCGCGCTTAGGCGTGCCTAGGCGCGCTAATGCGGGCTAATGCGCGCCTAGGCGCGCGAATTTTCGAACAAAAATCGTCAAAAACGCATTTTCCGCGCATTGCACCAATTCGACGCGTTTGGTCCCCGCTTCGCGCCTAGGCGCGCCTAGGCGGCGCATTTTGGCGCCTTTTAGAACACTGGTTTTAGTAATGTAAAACCACTTTTCATCAATGTGTATTCGATTGTGCATATTAATGAAAGTAGGTTTAGTTGCAATTGTACCTGTGTCAACCATTGACAAACAAAACCGTAACCTCACTTTCTTGTTGTCATCCGTCAAATAGGGTTTAAAAGCATTTGAATGAGGCCTTATATCTCCATCCTTGATCCTTCTATGCATGGTTGACTTGGAAGCATTAATAGCCATTGAAAGTGATCTTATATTTGTTCGACGACTAACTGGGATGTGTTTCACCTGCTCTATGTCAACTTGAATTCTCTTCCAACCCACCCTATTTGTAAGTTTCGAACGGAACTCCAATAGATTTTCACCATTTGTGTTGCGTAGATCTTTTACGTCACGCCATATATGAGAGACGGATCGAGTAGATATTGAAAAGGAGTTTGCAACATTTGAAACAACGCCTTTTAAAAGCTGTCCATTGCTACTTTGTTCAAGCAACGCTGCAACGATGGCCCTCTTTATTTCTAATGTCAAATTTTTCTTCTTGCTCCCAGGACGAATATTTTCCAACAATGTATTGTCAGTAGCATCTCGTTCAGTTTCCGGTTCATTCAAGTTGATTTCAAAGATTTCTGGTGGATTTTGTTGCATGTCCAAGTTCAAATAAATGTCATCATCAAACATTTGTTCCAAATCCGGTAAATAATCTTCCGACGTTGAGCGAATCTCTTTCAAACTGTGACAAAATCCTGCAGAAACTGATTCATTCAAATTAATCACAGAACTATTCGATGTTGGACCGTCCAAACCGTCTGAAATGTGAACAACTCTAGGAGAGGTTGGTTGATTCAGATCTGAATTTGAACACAATATAGCGTCAACCGACTCATTCAAATTAAAAAAATCAGCAATTTCCGGTGGTGTATAATGTAACTTATCAATAATATCTCGAGAGTTACAGTCGGGATACAAGCTATTCAAATCAGGCTCATTCTTTTCTTGTTCAGCAGCTAACTGATTTAGATCAAAATCTTTCATTATGCTAGAACAAATTATGGAGATTTCAATGAAGGGAAACACCAGGATATCAGTTGAAGATTGCAAATACATAGGTGGGTTGAAAATTGCAAATATACAGGTGGGTTTAGTTTTCAAATTTTATCATGTTACAAATTTTTTGTTTTCATTTAAATTTAGCTCCAAAATTCGTGGCAAATTTTTAAAATTTTCATTTTCGCGTTTAATTTTGGAGTTGAGAAGTTGGAAGTTCAACAGACTCACAAAAGCCAAACTCTCGGAGATAATGGAGTAATAATACAGCCACATGTTGGAAAATTTATTGGTAGTAAAACATTAATAAGGGATAAAGGGTATAAATGGAAAAACATAGTAAAATTTAATACTCTAACTATACTACCTACCATTTCTTAATATGTGTGAAAATAACCGTAGGACTATCTTTTTAGGACGGAGGGAGTATAATATTTTGACCTTAATATATTCAATTAATAATTTTTTTAATATCTATTTTAATTAATAAAATTTAATCATGACATGATTTTTGAAGTTTTAAAATATATTCATTAATTTCGAAACTTCTAACCACCTTAAATGTGTATGGGAAAAATTCATAAGTAAAATAAAATGTTTAAAATTTCAAAAATCAGATATTTAACCCATGTTTGAGCCACATTATTTTTTTATTCTAATTTTTCTACTCATTTTCAACCACAAATTTTTCAATAAAATAATATTTTCCATCACATTAATAACTTTTCATTCTTTTTCAACCACATATTCTCCATCGCATAAAAAATGCATTATTGGCTACAAAATATGCACCAAACAGGGGCTTATTAAATTTTATTTCTGGAATAATTAATAGAAAATATATTTTATAAATTAAATACAAGGTCACGATTCTATACAATTTGATCACAAATTAACGAAGGGTAATTATATTACCACCACGAATTTTATTAGTTACCACAATCTTAAGTAATTTTTTATTTACTTAAATAACTTTAAGTTAAATTACAATATTTATTAAAAAAATGCAGATCTCAAAAAATAACAATTCAAAACGTATATATTTGATTATACATATAGAAAAGGAGAGAAAAACGATTCAAAAACCCGGAGAAATTTTGAAAAGGCATGTTTATAAAAAAAAATTTCCTCCTCGTTTTCTCTCTTAAAAAATGAACCCACCACTAAAAATTAATTGGAAAAGTAAGAAGTATGAATAATGAGTCAATGACAGGATTAGAATAATGATTTACCATGGGAGAATCCGAAAATTAAAAAAAAAAACTATCTGTAAAAGAAGATGTAATCCTAGGAAACAAGTTAAACCTATTTCTAGAATAAATTCATGGAATATGCTACTCGTATATAATGTCGTGTGCATAACGGTGTCCACCATTTCACATGGAAAGGGACTCACTTTGGATATATTATGAGCATGTCTGGCAGCCATTATTCACCAACTTAAAATCAAAATTTCTACCGTTATGTACCAGTTGAGCAGCCACTTTTGACTGCTTGAGAGAGAAGGGGGACCCACCAGTTGACTGCAACGGTAACTTTTTGAGTTAAAATCTGATAATAATGGCTGCTAGATATGCTGTATATTTTATTCGAAATGGGTTTCCCTCCATGTGAAGGGGTGGACACCGTTATGAATATCTCATTATGTACGTATAGCATCACCCTAAATTCATTAACAAAATAGCTCTGTAAATCTTAAGAAAAACAAATACAGAACACGAGGAAAAAAAAACATCATTCACAGAAATGACGGCTATGTCCGTGTCTATGTTTGTATAATAGAAAAGTAAATATGCTTTCACACCAAAAACAAAATTCAAATCGCACAAAATCAAAGGCAAAACAATGTATAAAGTGTAAACAAAGTACAGAAATGTTAATATATTTATTACATAGTCAAGTTTGTGTCTTCCAAACTTTTGAGAGAGACTATGATTTATTAGTCAAGTTTGTGTCTTCCAACTAATCTGAAAATGGATGAAAAAAATAAAGAGTAATATTAAGCTGATGAGTACACTAAAATATGTATTTTTTATTTTAACTTTTATTGAATTAGGAGTATAATTGTAAATATGTTGTGGTGCACTTATTAAAATATATCTTAATTGTTGTGTAATTACAACGTGGTGTAATAAGTAAATTGTGTGATGGTAATATAATTACCCATTATTGTATTAGTTGGTTACTAATAATTTCTCATTCACAATTAAAAATTTATCAAATTAGGAGGTCACATATTATTTTTTGGTCATAAATTACAAATTTTATAAGTTACAACTTATTTCGTTGTCACAAAATATCAAATTAATTGGCTACAAGTAGGGGTGGGCGTGGGTTGGGTTGGGTCGGTTTTTGTCCCAACCCAAACACAACCCAACACGATTGGTTTGATCGAAATTTAACCCAACCCAACCCACGGGTTGGTCGGGTTGGAACGGCCTTTCAACAAATATTAAAGTCTCAAAATACTATTTTTTTCTACAAAAATACTGAATATAAAACAACATTAATAGCCTTTCAATATCAATAAATTTGATATTTGATAACAAATAACATATTTGACAAC
This sequence comes from Fraxinus americana, assembly GCA_035079005.1. Classification (NCBI taxonomy): domain Eukaryota; kingdom Viridiplantae; phylum Streptophyta; class Magnoliopsida; order Lamiales; family Oleaceae; genus Fraxinus; species Fraxinus americana. The sequence goes on along the minus strand of CM068707.1, from coordinate 39,397,432 downwards.
ATTTACATAATGTAAACATCACCTAAAGAAGCTTTTGAATATAGCTGGAAACGTTGAAGCACTAAAGAAGTTTATTAGCACCTGAGGAGTAACCTGGATAAGTTTATGCAACTTGGATAAGTTTATGCACTAAAAATGAACATTCAAACAGATAAGTTTATGCAACCTGGATAAATGAAACACAAATAAGGAGCAAACAGTTTAACAAATTCAATAAAATCAAAAGAAGTAACTTCAATAAGATGAACTAGAATTTAGCTTATATTTAGTCTCTGTCACCCAAAGTAACTGTTGACAATTGTCCTCGCAACTTACAACAACAATCCAAGTTTACAACACACATTGAAAGTAAAATTGCATTATTTCTTAAAGCATGAAATTCTCCAACATAAACCAGTGTGCTGAATCAGATTAGGAGGACATATATATATATATATATATATATATATATATATATATATATATATATATATATATATATATATTCTAGAAATCAATATTGTAAAATGGATAAATGACTTACGTTGGGCCTGTGGTCATCTTCAGTTGATTTTGAATTCATTGAATCTAAAAGTTCATCCATTTGGTTGTATTGCTCAACATCTTCAATGCAAAAACCATCCAAATTTGGAGAAGCTTTCAACCAATTTTGAGTGCAGACTAAGACCTCGACCATCCTAGGACTTAAGGAACTACGAAAAGGATCCAGTATCTTCCTCCAGTACTAAATACACTTTCTGAATCAACAGTTGACACTTGAATTGCCAACACATCTTTGGCCAAATTGGATAAGACACCATATATATTTCTGTTAACATTCCACCAATCTACAATTTCAAAATCTTTTTTCTCTATGCTTTCACGAGCATCCAATAAGTATCGTTCTACGTCATTTTTTATCTCAACAGACTCCTTCAGTGCTTGTTTTTCCATAAATCTACTAAGGCGAGCATCCCTCGTAGAAGAAGAATATCCTTTAGATGTATTTATAGAACTTATAGTCTCTTCGGTTGACACTTTACTACTTCCATCAATATTTTCATGACGCACATACCAGTCATAAATATCCATCAAATTGGCTTTCAAAGACTTCATCATGTTACTAACGACTTCTCCATCCATATATAGATTATTCAAACCATATTCAACATAATCCATTTTGTATCTTGGATCCAGAATAGTAGCAAAAAGCAACAACTGATTCACATTTTCCATTTTACCCCAATACTTATCAAACTTCTTCTTCATGCTAGTCGCCATTTCACCCAACAAAAAGTTTTCACTTAATCTCCATTCATCCAATTCGATTACAAGATTACAAATTTCATGAAGATAAGCACAAGCACTAACATGCAATGAAACACTAAAAGTTAAAGTCACATTATAAAAATTTTGAAGAAATTTAACAAACACAGATGCACTTTCCCAATCTAAACTTGACGGAGGTCCACCCCTCCTTCTACTACCATCATCTTCGCGAAAGTAATGCAAATACTGAGCATCCTCCTCTTCTAACCTATCGAAAGCTTTTTCAAATTTCAATGCCGTTTCCAATATCAAATAGGTAGAGTTCCACCTAGTTGGAACATCCAAAAACATAATAGACTTGCAATCAATCTTCTCTTTCCTAGCACACTCCTTCAATTTTTCATACCTAGCTAGAGAAGATTTCACAAATTTGATTGCATTGCGAATAGTCACAATGGAGTCATGTGCTTCCCTCAACCCTTCACCAACAATCAAATTGATGATGTGTGCACAACATCTCAAGTGCAAATACTTCCCTTCTAGAACACATCCATCACTACCCCAAGCAAACTACCTTTCGCCTAAGATAAGACATGGCTGTATCATTGGAACTTGAATTATCAACAGTGACTGCAAAAATTTTCTCAATCCCCCAATCATGCAAACAAGTCTCAATTACTTTTCCAATAGTTTCTCCCTTATGATTGGAACGACACAAAAAATCAAAATACGCTTATTAAGCGTCCATTCAGAATCAATGTAGTGTGCTGTAAGAGACATGTAATTAACATTCTGAATAAAAGTCCAAGTATCAGTTGTAAGAAAAACCCTTTGGCGGTCATCTTTCAATTTCAGTTTTTCATCCAAATACAACTGATAAATGTCTCTAACGAGAGTCCTACGAGATGGAGGCTGAAAGTTAAATGCCTAAAACCACGAGTTTCGACAAACCTAAAAGGTAATTCATCCACAACTATCATTTTAGCACATGCAACTTTACACTCTTCCTTCGTTCGACCAACAACAATAAGATTGCTCCCTTCACCCTCATTGTTATCAAAAGATAAGATTTTCTGCTTCTTATCCACCAATCTACTTGGATACTTCTTACATTTATTTGTCAAATGATTACTCAATGTACTAGTACCACACTTCTTAGTGTCACAAGCATAATCAACTCCACAGTAATTACACTTACACCTAACATCTGGATCATCCTTTGAGCCTCGTAGAGTGAAATGATCCCAAAAATAAGAAGCAAGTCTATGAGATTTTCGTTTACCCAATGTTGACGGTGCACGCGAAGGTAGACCAGATTGCAAATCTGTAGCATTTGAGTCTGGTTGAGTTTGTGTCCCAGTACCACTTTCTTCCCCTACATCCATATCTACCAACAAAGCAGAATTATTAGAAGACTTCAACACATTAGAAAGCAGAATTATTATGCTCCAACCCCTTTACCACTTAGAGAATCGTGAAATATAAATAAACGAGAATTGAAAGCGTTATAAGTTAATTGCGTTTATAGTTTGTCTCTTCAATCTTGAATGAGGACGAAGAGATCGGCACTACAAAAGAAAGAGATGGAAAGTGTAAAAGAAGAAAGGGATAATTCGAAGGAAGTAGTAGGAATATCGTCTTCAATCTTGAACGATGACGAAGAGATCAGCACCACAGAGAAAGGATAAGTTTGAAGACAAAAATACAGAACTCGCAAAAAACTAGGTAATTTGAAATCTATAGTATCTTCAATTAAATCTATTAAATCTGGAAATAAAAAATCAAGTGTTCTAAGGAAGAGGAATTAGTCATACAAGCAATGACAACTAGAGAAAACTTTAAATAGATATGCTCGTAGACAATGGAAGTCCAATGAATGTTCTATACAGAAATGCTTTGATAGAAAGCAAATATATAATCCATGGATTCTTGTGTCGAAGCCTCACTATTTCATCAGAGGCAGTCAAATTCCTCGCAGACAGGCCACTATGTTAGTGAAGATAGGAAAGGAGCACCAAGCATACCAACGATATAAGAATTTCTGCATTTAGAATGAAATATGATGGAATCCTTGAACAGCCAGCATGAGGCGAGCAAACATAACAATTTTCCTTCACAAGTTGCACATTAAGTTCTGCACAATAACTCAGCTATGCGTGAATCCAATATCAATAAAAAAAATGAGGAAAATAGCAGACCATAAATTGCCCTATTACGAATTTACGATTATAGATCTTTCAATTGTTGCTAAAATAAGTCTTTCTAAACAAGCTCCAATTACCAATTTTTTTCAGAAACCAATAATTTACTATCGAAAAATTACACATTTCTTGTCCTAAAGTATAATCTAGTCAAATTTATCACAATTGCAATCAACCTAGTATTTGACAGAAATGAGGATTGCTCACCCTGGATTGGAAACGGATACATGGTTAGGTAGTTGGGTCGCCTGGATTGGGAGCGATTTGAGAGAGAGAGACGGACAGAGCAGTGGGCTGTGGCCTGTGGAAGTGGGTCAAAATGTGGAGCCTTTAGCTTTAGGGTTTTCTTTTGAAACCGGTTTTTTTTTCGGGTCGGTTTGGGTCGGTTTATATCGGGTTTGGGTTGTTAACCCACAACTCGACCCAACCCGACCCGATTACCCGCCCAGAAACCCGAAACCCGCCCAAATAATGTAAAAAACAGACCCAAACAGGTCGGTTTGGGTCGGGTTGGTCGGTTTGGTTCGGGTTTTGCCCACTCCTAGCTACAAGTAATGTTTAGATCACAAATTATCAAATTATCGGTTACAAATTAACAATTTTTTAGGTCACACATTATATAATGGTTACAATTTATCTATTTCATTTGTCACACATTAACCAATTTATTGATCATTTGTGACCACAACCATTAACACTACCACCAGTGGTATCGCCGTCGAAACCACTGTCAACAGAACTACCATCTCTCGACAGCAAAACTATAATCTCAAATATCGCAACCACCACTACTCCACACCGCAACCCCCACCAAAAAAAATCCTCAAATATGCCTTTGGGCACTACTACCACCGCATGTATCAATAATAACCACCACCACCGCCACACACAACCTACCACAACAACCATATCACCACCATAGTAACCACGACACTATCACCAGATCTATCACCACGCCTCAACACCATTTCACCACCACCGCACCTACAACACCCAACCACAACACCCGTTGTGCAAGACCAACAGCTGTGGGAGTTCATCTGCACCAAGCACTAAAACCACACTCATCTACAGCTCCGAGTTGTCATTCTGGTGCTTGGCGGCTTCCACCGACTCTATTCCAGTCACTTCTGGCTACTTCTCAAGTCATCTTTTTCGTCTGTCTTCGTCTTCGTCTTCCCTGTGACTATTCATGGTCGAAAGCTTGATGGTATAAAATAAAAACAAATTTGGGAACAGTGTGAACTCGCGGCGCTATGTGTCGATGTGTATCGACGCTTTTTTTTACGGAGATGTTGACCTATCAGAGGCATTATGAGCCCAGTGCGGACGATGCTCTAGTGGTAGTACAGTAAGGAGAGGGGTGAGAATGGAAATCTAGAGAGAAAATGAATAGATTTAGAGAGAGAACGAAAAGTTAAAAATGATTAGGGTTTTGAAAAATTTAGCAGGATTATTATATTAAAATATCAAATTATCATCTGATTCTTATATAAACAAATTTTAAATCTAATTTTTGAAATTGAAACTTGAAAATTTTGGTTCCATGCAATTTTCACAATGTGTATTGTTCCCTCTTTTTCTTTTTAATTTTTCGTGGGACTTGTTCGATTTCAATTTAAATGCCCACTCTTGTATCCAATACTTCGACGAGAAAATTAGGCTCACTACTCTAAAAAATAAACCAATTAGATTAATGCACTTGACATAAATTTAAACTTCTAATCACGGTAATTTATACTTCCCAAAACCCACCTCATTCAATTACATACACAGACACAACGATCCGGCTTCTCTCACGATTTCTTCAAAATTTTCATCGACATCATCCCATTTTTCTCCAAATTTCGGTGGACTTTGAAGATTAGTTATACCCCAACATCATTCATCCACGAATTCAAACTTCAATCCATAAAAATTTCAAGAAATCAAAGGTAAATTGGTTCAATTTTATGGGTTTCGAAATTTTTCTTCTTTGTCTTAAATTCTTGCTTATGTTTGGAATTTTTTGAATTTTGTTGGGAGTATGGGCGTAGTTGATGTTGATTTTGTGGATTGGTTGTGGAATATTTGGATTTAGCATAGAATCATGAGAAAATTTTACTCATTTGAATTAATGTAAATATCTAGTGTTCGATTAATTACTCCAAATGCATTTTTGTGTGAATTATGCCATGATTTTTGTATGATACTTCCCAACTTATTTTCCATTTTCCATTTGGTGTGTTTGGCAGAGTACTTAAACGAGGAGGAAGGTTTCTTTGCCTTGAACTGAGCCATGTGGAAGTCCCAGCATTCGAAGTATTGTCAACTACTGCTCTTTTTGATGAGCCAAACAAATGCTGTTGAATATCTTGTTTCTGTGGGAATTGAATTTGGGCTTCATCGTATCAACATAGTTACGTGAAGCAATAGTTTGGAGTCCTATAAACAGACAAAATTAATAATGTGTAGGTTGTTTGTTGGTTGTTGGTTGAAAATAACTGGTTGCTTAAGCTGTACTTTTTCTTTAATAATTCCTTGATAACTCTAGTAAGAAGCTCCTCAAATACTACATATATAAATACATATTTTAGTTATGCATAATAGCAATGAGAATTTAAATTCAACTCAATATGTGAATCAAATGACTAAAGTAATAACAAGCTTTTATAGATCCATTTTTGTATCGAATTAAGACTTGTTGGTTATTATGCATTGATCCGTGTGTTCTTTCTTTTACATAATTTCCTTATCTCTATTTTGTCTGCATCTTTTTCCAGTTCTTTTATCTTTGACTCACTTTGTCATCTTGTGCATGGATAGCCGATGCTATAAAGAATTTTAGAAGGTTCAAGTTTGACCAATTTCATCGTCCAAAATTTAAACAAGACGTGCTTTGAACTACTGATTCTATGTTTGAAAAAGAATGTTCAAAGCCTTGGTGGATAAGACTGCAGTATTTGGTGGCAGCATTATCTCACACCATTTAACGCCTCATGTTCTTGATTGCTAATTAGCTATTGCTTTTTTTTAAGTTCTGTCACTTTTTTTGAGTTTCGGCCACTTTTTATAGTGATTGTCACTATTTTCTATTACTTTTTTTTTTTTTTTGATTTTTTGGTCACTTTTTTTACTGACAAAATCATTTTTTTTTATAAAAGTGAGATTGTGTCACACAGTCACTTAATTTTATGCATTATCATCTAGGGATGTCAAAGTTGCTCGTCAATTTTATAAAAGTAACATTGTGTCACTTTTTTTTTAGTTTTTTGTCACCTTTTAAGTTTTTGTCACTTTTTAAGAAGATAAAAAAATGAAATAATATGTTATATTTTCCTAATATAAACAGCATGTGGATTGCACTGGACGTGCTGATTATTTTAAGAACGTGATTACTGATGCTGCACAAATGAATGTTATTATTTTGGTATTTGTCACTTTTTTAAATTTGTGTCACTTTTTTGAGTTTGTATCACTTTTTGAAAGTGTGTGTCACTTTTTTTGAGTTCGTGTCACTTTTTTTAAAAGTAAAAATGTGACAATTTTTATAAAAAAAGTGACATTGTGTCTCTTTTTCATTTTACACGATATTTTTTACTTTCTCAAAACTTTTATATGATTTTTCAAAACATCCTTAATTTTAAGGGTATTTTTGTAGGTACCCCTACTTCAAAGTTCAAAAGCCCAGCCCAGAACTTCCCGCATATAAAACTTCAAATGGAGGTTAAAATTGTACTTTCACAATCACAGATCCAGTATTAGGGTTTCATTAAGTCCCTTTTCTGTATAAATACCCCTACCATAACACTAATCTCTTCCCCTCACCCTCCCCTCGCTTTATATGCATATCTCGTTGAATGCATAGAGACTATAATAATTAATGTTTGTTTTGATTTTCAAATTGTCTGAAGGCTGTGATGAGAAATTGGAGAAAGTCATGCACCACTCTGACTATTATCAGGTTGATGATAATTTCTCATACCCATACAATTTCTGAGCTCTTTTGATTTAATTTTAATTTTTTTCATCTATTTTTTCCGATTCGTTTTTCTCAGATTCGAGAATTTTCTGCTTCGAAACTATTTGATTCGCAATAAATTCGCTTTAATGTAAATTTATCATCTGGTTACAATTTCTGAGCTCTTTTATTTTTAATTCTATATTACATTTCTTAATGAGATTTTTTTTTCGGCTTTCAAATAATTTAATTTCGAAATAGAAAAAAAAATTCCAGTTTTAATTTTCGTCTTTGGATATACTTTTCTGCTTTTTGAAATCGTTTAAATTTGCAATAAAAATTATCTCTCTTTAATGTAATTGAATTGAATAATTGAAGAGTTGGGTACGTAATTACCGGGAACCAAGTGATGGGATCTTTCTTGTACAAGAAAGTTCAAACCATGATGCGGACCGTACAATAGCTTAAAGCTTCTGGGGATAAACATTGGTTTCTGATGGTTCCTAATTTTGTTTTTCTTCTTTATTCAGTAAAATGAAAGCCATGATCTTTGAACAATTTTTATAAAGCAATCTTAGTATCTGACATTGATTTTTATATTGGAAAACAATACAAGACTACAAAGATTGTTAATTTTGGAATATCTAACAAATAAACCTTCTATTTTTGGTCGCTTTTCATCATTGTCTATTTTATTTTTAGAAACTTTTAAACGTTAATTTTGGAACAGAATCACATGAAGATTGATGAGTAGTAAAGGCTCTAAATGAAGGAGACAATTTGTGATAGGAAACAAATTTGGAAATGGAATGCACAAACTGAAGAGGAGTCTCAAGAATTGGAGATGAATAGAGAGAAGTGTTATATATTTATACAATAAATATAATATTTGAAAGAAATAATTAATTAAGATGAAGTGTCCAACTGGTGAAAAGTGTGGAATTTGTGTGCGAGGTCAGGTGTTCGAGCCATGCTTCACGCACTATATTAAAAAGTCTTTAATTCTAATAAAATAATTATTACTTTTTTAATTATTTTCGGAATTATTTATTGGGTCAACTAGCCAGTAGAATATGACAGTTTTAACTGCCCAATATTAATACCCATTACCATTGGCCATTACATCTGCAACTTAATACTAGATCATGGTGGAAGAAGTTACATCTCTTTTTGCCTACATAAACAGACTTTTGGGTATTAGAAAATAACAAGAAAAACGAGATTATATATTTCTATACAGAAAAAATATTGTTCTTAGTTTTACATATTTCTGGAGTACACTTGAGAGTTCTGAAAACCTTTTGTGATTGCTGCACAATTGGTTTATTTGATCGTTGTATCCTGGAGGTGATTGTCCACAGAGGTCGCAGCAGTTATCGACGGGCAATTTCGCTTTAGGACATCGTGCTGTCACGAGACTCGATTTTTTGATAAGTTTTTCTGCACTTTATTGTTATTTTTTCCAACAAGAAGACCGATGACGATTCTCAGAAATGACCGTAGAATCATTTGGCACAATAAAAATCTTTGGTGTGGTAAAAATATGTTGAACTTGAGAAACATGAGAAATTTTAGGATTACATGGAAGTGGAGACTCAAAATGAGGAAGAGAGAGAGAGAGAGAGAGAGAGAGAAGTCCAAATTGTATCTTTATCATATCGACTCTCCCCTTGAAGAGAAGTTTTGGTGAAAAAAGTAGCACTCTCAAAGATAGTTTATCGCGTTGGAGGAAGATAATATAGTCTTTGTATAGAAGAATATCCCTAGAAAACACATCAAAGAGCCTTAGGGTCCAATCTTCCTTGATTATGGTTATGCACGGGAACAAAAGCTAGGCAACCAAAAACTATGGGCGAGAGTCGATGTGAGGATGGATATTTATTTTTGATAAAAGTAGGTAGCAATAAGAACAGTTTCGCTCCTAAGATGATTAGGAACCGACATTGTAAAGCTATAGTTACTTCAAGAAGATGCATATTTTTCTTTTCAACCACTCAACTTTGTTGAGGTGTCTCGACACAAGAATCATAGTGAACAATTCCGTTGCCTGTGAGATATGAACCAAGAATTTGAAGAAAATGATCTCTACCATTATTGGTTTTGAATTTCTTAAAAAAGATGCTGACTTGCTAAGATTGATAAAAAAAAATGTGTACGCATGGTAGGAAAAAAAAATAAAAAAAATTACAGCGTATGTAAGCCAGTAAGAAAACCCAAATACCCCAAATTTAAGCCGGTGAACAAATTAGCTGGAGGCAGGAGGCCTACTGTCATACCACATGGAATTTTTGAAATTTCACACATTTTATTGATTACTTCTAAGGTTACAACAACAAATATATGGCAAAAAAGTGAAGACAACTTCCTAAATTTATCGTCTAATTCTGCCATATGATGTCCCCCTTTATTATGCTAATGAGGTCAACTATACAATAAATTACATATGCATCATAATTTTTGAGAATGATTCCCATGATCCAACTGTTTACTGCTAGTTTTCAATGGAACACTTCACTTGTGCAAAAAAAAATGTCCTGTAAATGAGTGCAAGAATTTCTTAAACGAAATTGGTGTTGCGCACCTCGATGTTGTGTCTGATGTATAAACAGAGAAGCCTGGCTGAAGCTCGCCTTCGAGTTTCACTTGCCATCTTTCTGAGGTAGAATTATTAAATTTTATTTAAACATTGTGGTAATGTAGGTCATGAGTTGGAATGATATTTCCAAATAAGAAGAAAGGAGAAGAAACAAAAGAATATAATCAAGAATTTCAAAGAAAATTCAAAAGCTTAAACACGTAATCGTTTTCCTCAAACAATATTTGCCCTCTATCATATTTAATTTGATGCTTAAAGAGACCCTTGACAAATGATTTGCAGGATTTATCAAATCTTGAAAATGAATAAACGCTTAAACACTAGTGAAATTCCTTCAAAATTCAAGACTAAAAAAATAGACTTTTGAATACGAAATAAAAGAGTTAATATTTCTCGTGGAATAGAATTTAATCTCAAGTGGTTTTAATGTATTTTTTATTGATCATTCATAATCTATTTATAGATCTCAATCAATACTACACAAAATTGTGCCAAAACATGATGACAAGAGGCAATTTTTCATCCAAAAAGACATCGGTTCGTAGTTGAAAAACAAGCCAACAGCTTGTTTTTAACCCCATGTGTACGCATAGTATAATCCATGTATACGCATGGTAGAAATATTTTCGCTTCTGTTCCTGTAGGCTCAAACCATGCGTACGCATGGGAAAAAAATTCAAAATTTCCAAATTTGTTCCACATTCTATTTTATTGATTTTGAACAACAATTTCAACATCATGTTCATCTGCAACTACTTTCCTTGTTAAGCATTTCAAGAAAGATACTGTAAAGCTCTAAAATTTTTACATGAAGTTAAGCAAATAACTTCTTGGGATCTCGCGGAAACTTAATACTGATAAATGGGAGAATTATCTTGAAGATGAAACTTGAAAAATGCCATTCTGCTATGTTGATTAAGAATGTACATATTTTGATCTTTGACATACAGGAATCCTTGAGCTGCTATTGATTATTTTACTACTGATTTAGATTAATTATGTTGGGGAATGAAGTCCATTGTGTCTCAAGCATTGAAGTATTGAAATGCATGAATACTGTTGTTTTATTGTAAATCCTACTTTTCTTCTTGTTTATTGCTTAGTAACTGGAATTCTTGCTAAGCCCCCCCGGTTTGGTAGAAATTAAAATTAAAATTAAAATTAAAATTAAAATTCTTGCCAGGCTTCCATTACTATGCATCATTGCACTTCGGCTTCGTATTCTTGGAAGGGAAAAAGCCATTTTTTAATCAGCAGGCCGAGTCCCCATTTGGTAGTTCAATATTGCAAGCTTTTGATCTACTAGTTGAAGGCACTTTTAAATCTTGTTGCAAGAATGTTGTGTTAGAAACGTCACACAACTTGGCGACATAAATGTTGAGGATCAAATGAGTGATAAGGAGATCATAAAATCTTGGCACGATAAGATTGTCAAATTCAAACCAAAAGAAAAATGCAAAATTGTTAATTTTTTATTTGATGGTTATCTATTTTTTTGATAAACACTAGTTACAATAATAATGAAGAATTGTCGAATTTATTTTAGGAAAAAATTCACTTTCCCTACTTTATCTTTACCTTATTTCAAAAACAACAAAACAACTTTTACATTTCAAAAATCAGAAATTTTGACTTATACCTACACATTTATATAAATATTTATTTATACATATAAATAAATAAATAAATATATATATATATATATATATATATATATATATATATATATATATATATATATATATATATTATCCCACCCCCACCCCACCCCCACCACGTCGGCGACCGCTCCGGCGACGCCTCCGATTCCGACGACCACTCCGATTCCGGCGACTGCTCCGATTCCGACGACTATTCCGATGACATCAATTTTTTGTACGGTCACAGCTCAGGTCACAAGTCACAGTCCAGGTCACAGGTCACAACACATGATTTTTTGTTTATAATAATTGATAACACAATAAGGCTCACGTCTCACATTTTTATTAATAGTCACAGATTATTTTCAAATGGTCACAGCATCGGACACAGTACATATATTGCACATGGCTCAGGTCACAGTTTTGTTCATAGTCCCATTTTATTTTCAAATGACTCATATTCTTATTGATAGTCACAAGTTTATTTCAAATGGCCACAGCATAGGTCACAGATTATTTTTTTGGGCATGGCTCAGGTTTTTATTGATAGTCACAGCATCGGTCACAGTATATGGCTCAGGTTACAACATTGGTTACAGCACAGCCACCACAGCAAAAACCGCAACAAAACATGCCGACTAATCACCACAAAACCCACTGCACAATGTCGCAAGCCATCATAGAAACATCCACACAAAACCACCTCCAACCACACACAACCACCAACCACAATCCACAACCACCACAAAATACACTGCACAACGCCGCAAACCACCATATAAACATCCACACACAACCACATCCCGCAACCCCACTCCACTTCACGCGGTGCCACCACCATCTAACACCAATGGTGCCTCCACCACCACCCACCACAAAGCACCGTCCACACCACCACCAAGAAATTCTGATGCACCACCACACCGTACCCACAACACCACCACTGGCAAAACAACCACCATTTTCAACCACTACTTTACAGACCAACCACATCACATCGCACCGCACACATCCACTATCTCACAAACCAACCACATCACACCCACCGCATCGCACACAGAAAAAAGGAAGAATAGTGGATTTGCACTCCCTGTAGCAGCGAAGGGCAAAGCAACTTCGTGACCGTCTTCGCAATGGTCACAGGGAAGGGCGAAGCAACTTCAAATCAATGCAGCGACGCTCACATCGAGCAAGGTTGCGGTGGCGCTGCTGCTTCAGACGGACGGCGCAGTGGTGGTGGACAATTTTAGGTCGGCATGGTGAAAGAGAAGACACAATTTTCGGTAAGCATGGTGGCGGCGCAGTGGTGACAGAGAAATTAGGGATTTACCATTTTGGGGATAGATCGGATGATAAATCTGAGATCTGCGCCGGAGATTCTCGTCCAGTGGTGACGTCGCTGCGCCGGAGCTTCTCTTCCAGGGGCGGCGCTACGACTGAGAGAGAAGACGGTCGGCGATGGGTTGGCAAATGGAGAAGGCGACGGGCTGGCAAATGGACACAGAGAGAGGAAGAGCGTGAATTTTTTAAATTAATTAGGGATTGAAGTATAAATTAATTTTTGAAATATTATTAATATTAATTAAATATAAAAAACCTGTATGTGTATAAAAAATATCTGATTTTTGAAACTTAAACTTTCAAATCTGATTTTAGAAATTGGATCTCCGAAAGTAGGGCTCCATGTAAGTTCCACTTTATTTTATTATAAATAGAAATAAATGTGTGCTAGGTCTGTCAATAATGCTGTAATTATGTCTTTTATTCATTTTAAAAGTTCCTTTTATATTTTCTTCTTGTTGTTGTCTTGTGTGCATATAATAACCTTATGTAGGTAGCATGTATGAGAACAGTAAACCTGTGCGAACAATCTTCTAGTTTCCTATTAATTTGTTAACAATATCTGAAGATTAGACAACAAAAATTGGTCGATTGACAAAATATTGAGAGATAAGACAGACAATTGAGAAAACTCTAAGATGGACAACGTGGACCATTATCCTAGGACCCACAAAGAATGAACCATGAATCTGAGCCATTGAAGTGTGAAAGGATACTTTAACATACTTGTGGGCATAAGAAAAATTTCAATCACATGACAAAAGGAAATGTATATTTCAAGAACATGCAACTGATACCACTTTATCTTCATGAAAGAGATGTTTGGATGATTTGATATAGAATGATGAGAAATTTCCACCTCGCCCATTTATGAAAATTATATGCGTCGAATCTTGGAATTCGATATGCATGTAAGAATGCATATTTAAGAATAAATTTAAACTAAGTGTTGACATACAAAAAATGTAACCCAATTAAATGGTCAAAGAATTTGAGTTTAGTTAGGAAGTTCAAGATATAGGTCCAAATGAGACCTTTGTAGAATATAGCGGAGGTCCATAAACAAAGTACGATCATCGCACAAGCCTGCAGGACGTCCAAGATCTGAGCGAATGAAGAGCCTTACTGTGGTTCAGAACTATGATCTCATTCTCGTCCAAGTCTTTGAGACGCTTAAGATTTGAGTGAATACAATGTCTTGTGGTAACTTAAAACGACAGTTATGAAAGCGGTTATTGAGCAATCTTATCACACCCCATGATCCAAGAATCTCGGTTACAAGCGGTTCGATGACGAGTAATAACAACAGAAATTCATTGACAAGTCAGCCATCACGAAAAAAGTGGGTAGTTATGGAGCATCAAATAGTTTCCAGGCAGTTCTACAGAGAAAACCATCAAATGAGTATAAAAAGGAAAATAAGACATAGAAAAAAGACCCCCCGAATCAATCACTCTCAATAGAGAATATGTAATTTCAATTCATTTATTTTCTAGGTGCAAACTTTCAATTTACTTCTTGTGCTTCTGCCTCTTTGAGGTGTTTTGTTTCTTCCCAATTGTAATCTTCATAAATAAAGCACTCATTTTTGGGACTTTGTTTCAAGAGATTTGTTCCTTACACAATCGTCTGAACCTTTCTTTTAATTGTTAGCGATAACCTGCGCGAAACACTAAGAAATGTATACTCTTTCTAATAGTATAAACATTTTTAGATGGAGTGATTTAACATGATATTTAAGCATGGAAAGGCTTAGAATTCAAGTTTCACGGTCATTAATTTATTAAAAGGATAATTATATTGATATTCACATTTTTCTTTGGTTATACAACTTTTTAATTGCATTAAGAATCTTAATCTTTACTTATTATTGCATTTGTTTCCCTACTTAGGGGTCTAAATCTTTGCTTATTATTGCGGTTGGGTCCTTACATTTTTATTGTATTCTTATCTTAATTTTTTCATTAATTAATATATCTAGTCTATGACTGGTTATGTCCAAATTTTTTGCTAGCAAATAAGGGATAAATTTTTTGTCACGCTTTTGTATTTGTTAATTTATTTTTGATCGTTTAAAAATACAACAAGAATGTAAGTCTTTTTACGCCCCCTTAACATAATGTTAAAATAGAAACCGTTATAAAGGACAGCATGTGAAACATAATGAAGAGTCGATGATAAGAATGCTATGGAAAAAGCTGAGGACATAAGTAATACAATAATTAAAAGCTAAGGGACCTTTATACAGCTAAAGTTCATTGCACTTCAAAAGAAATTGTGGCGTCGAAATTGTCACCCTCAATCAAAGGTTGATAATAAGAATACGATGGATTTTCTTATTTTTTTAAAACATAAGCACGACAATGAGTGAACATTGGAGACCTTTAATGTAATTAATTTATAGAGCAAAAATTTTAAATATGGTTTAACATAGCATCAAAAAGGAGGAGAATTTTCCCCATGCATCAAGACTTTTGATTAAGAAAGAATTTTATTTGCATTTGAAGATTAATTTGAAACAAATAAATGTATCCCGTTTCTAATAATTGAAGTAAGAAATACGCGATAGTTTAACATTATTAATAATAATGAATTTTCATGAATACACACGTTTTGATTTAGATGAGGAAAATTGTAATTATAATAAATGGTGAGGCGGCAAAGGGATCCCCCACCTCCATGTGTGGTGACAGCTTACTATGCAATTATCCCATTTGGATTCAACCAATCACCCTTTACACCTAAGTGACACTCAATGCAACATCTCTTTCTATGTGAGTGTCTTGAGTTACGTTTTACCTTTGAAGAAATGATTGATCAGTCTTTATAACTTAATTGTAAATGATAGTCGAGATATAGTTAACTTCAATTCCTAATACTCGAAATCCAAAAAGAAAGAAGGAAAATACAGTACTTAGTAGATCGAACATAGTTATTCTATCTAAAAAAATGATTTTGCTGTAAATAACCAATTAACTTGTCCTACAAACATGTGGTTATTTGAGTTGTCTCACAAACATTACATGTAAACAAATGAATGAATTTCTGAAACTAACAAGAAGAAGAATTCCTCCCAAAATCCTAATTCTTGCTAAAATGCGTTCTTGGGGTAGACCATGGAGTGCCATCAATATCTCCACCAAAATTCATAATTTCTTCACAACCCTCAGGCAAAACAGATTGAATTCTCAGAATAGGTTTCTTTGAAGGCAAAACTGGAATTGGGGATTCCCCTTTAAGCATTCTTGCAGCCTCTCTCATGACTGGCCTTTTCTCACAATTTGGATATGCACAAGAAAGCCCCACAATAAGTGTCCTCTCCATTTCCATCCTGTTAAAATGCCCCATGAGTTTAGGGTCAGCTGCCTCTAAAATCACCCCTTGTTCCCACAAATCCCACACAAAATCAGTAATCACGAGTCTTTCTTCATCAACTGGCCTCCTCCCTGATGCCACTTCCAGCACCACCACCCCAAAGCTGTACACATCAGTTTTCACTGTCGGGACGCCCGAAAAAGCGTATTCCGGTGCCAAATAGCCCATTGTTCCGGCAGGGACAGTGGCGTCTCGTGTCCTAAAACTATGCCTATAAACTTCTGCTAACCCGAAATCGCCAAGTTTTGCATTGAACTCTGCATCGAGCAATATATTGCAAGTTTTGACATCTCTGTGGATTATCTGGCTTTCACATTCTTCATGTAAGTATATAAGAGCAGAAGCCACTCCACGAATTACATTCAATCTTCGTTCCCAGGTGAGAAACTTCGTTAAACTCGTCCGATTGTGGAGGATTTTGTCGAGGCTTCCATTCGCCATGAGCTCATAAACTAGAACTAGTTCATTCCTCTCACAGCACCACCCTTGTAACTGTACCAAGTTTTTGTGCTTCAAGCACCCCATCATTGTTGCCAACTCCGTGTTGAATGGAATGCGAGAAATCGAGGGATCAATTTTACTATTATCTTGAACGAACCTTTTTATTGCCACGGATCCACAAGAGGGAATTTTCCCTTCATATACAACTGCTGATGCTCCTTCACCTATAATCTTGTCCTGATTGAATCCATTGGTAGCTGATTTTATCTCAGTCAGAGATAACATTTGGGGAACCATCATACCACGACGAAATCTACGCATTTGATGTTCACTACGTGCTCTTCGAATTCGTTTCCTTTTAATCAAACGTATACAACAAATCACAAGAAATGCAGCTAACAAGATCACGACTGCAGCCAATCCCCCAACAATAAGAGCCATATTTAGTATTCGTTTAGTTGATTGACTATAATCAAAGGTATTTATCTCCAAATTTGAATCCCCTGGAACACACATAAAACAATCCCCTTCTTCAACTGTATCCATAGGCATTGTAGAAGATAGAAACCCGAAAAACGTTTTAAATCGCCATCTATCAACCGTGTGAATAGCGGAGCCATTTCCATTAGAAGCAGAGAATCCAACATGCATAAACTCTTTGAATTGCTTGGAAAGGTCAATCTGAGCTTCAAGAACAGGACTAATAGGCCTAATCTGGTTCGAGTATCCGACCCACACACGGATCATCTTCTCCGAATCCCGGTATTCAATCCATGTAGTTATTTCTTTCCCTCCCCTAAGATTAATCCCTTTTGAAACAACATCAACAGAAGCCAATGATTTAACACTGTTAACATCAATGCCTATATGATTACTGTTAATATCCTCAAGAGAAGGATTAAAAGTTGTATCAAACTCAACAGCAACATAAGAATCTTGAAAATCTGCTGGAAGCCCCATATGACCATCATAAAGACTGAAAGAACCTGTATTAGAAGTGATAAAAAATGCAAGACCCTCACCAGAAGGACAAGAAGGGGTGGTGGTGATTGTGAAGGAAAATCTACAAGAGAAAGAGCCAGTGGCATTCAACGAAGGATCAAGAAATCGAATTGGGTTCACGTAGAAAGCTCTTCCGAGTCCAGAAAGAGAAGTGATTGAAGGAGGAGGAGAAGCTAACGCCACCGCGTGCGGCGAAGGCGGCGGCGTGCAGCTGTGTTCTTGAGTTAGGATTATAGTGTGGTTGTTCAAGAAAGCGTCACCAAAAAGGGTGACATTGTTACGGGGGAAGAAAGAAATGGAGAAAGATTGGGGAAAGATGAAGAAGAAGAACAGAGCCCAGAAGAATTTGAATGAAGATGGACACATTCTTGAAGTGTTTTGATTTATTGGATTGGATAGAAATCAAGATTTTTCAACCGATATGCTTGAAGGGTTCTTTGGGGGTTTTCATGGGTCGTCTAAAGCCAAATCTGGCACAATTTGTTCGTATTACTGAATATATAGCTATCGCTTTCTGCCCCTGAGCTGGGGTGAATATCTTGCCAGTCTCAGTCGTAGATGTGATTCAGATGGTGGCGGGAGAAATAATTGGAATTAGTCAAGAAAAAGAGGTAGACGTTTGAAAAGAAGAGTACGTTGAATAACAAAGAGACATCGAAAATTATGCCCTTGTTTGCCCCCTATTATATCTTATTACATTGCATTAAATTTTTTTCTCTCTTCATCTCAACCATACATTCATTAAATAAAATAATAATACACACAAATCTAAAAATTTTCAACCACACATCTTCCATCAATCACTATTCTAAAAATTTTCAACCCCCTAAAAATCTACAATAATGGGGGCCAAACAGGGGCTATATGACATCCACGAGACTATTTTGACATTTTCATTTCTCAATCATGTTTCAGATACTTGTTTTCCTTCGCTTTGGATAGGAACGTTGGTGAAATGAAGGCAAAGCGTGTCGCTCCTAGTAGAAATAAAGATACTATTATTTCGCTTTTTTGTTAGATTGTGAACGCAAATACAATAATTTCTAACTAGAATCAAGAACCAGTTCAAATTTGGATCTTACTGATTTGGATTTACATACCTCTTTTAGCATCATAGAAGTAGTAGTACCACTTTCAAATATTCAATAGCAACTTGTATACTATGCCACTTTCAAATATTCAAAGTAGTAGTACCACTTTCAAATGATCATCAATGATTTATAGTTATGGAAGCCTATGCCATATCGAGGAATCTCATCTCATTTGATGCTGGTCTAAACCCTTATTGCACGAGCTCAAATCAACTATAGGAAATGAGCGAAAATGTTTAGGCTTGAAAAGCCTCACAAGCTCACTCCAAAAACATTGTAAGAGATTTGTCACAAATTCGACCATTGAAGTATTTGGCATTACACACGTAACAAATGCATGCCATCAAATATAAACATTCCATTTCCAACTATAAAAAATTTTAAAAATTATTTTTATGAAATATAAAGTTACACAATGTCGAGAAACAGCTGCATTTGCTGCATTTCAATGCTTGAACTTGAACCAACAATAGACCAATTTATTCAGAACGTGTTAAACATAAAGCGCACAATTCAGATGGACCCTCAAAATACATATTTGAACAAAAATTGACTTGCGATGATTCGAATTAAACTAAAACTAAAGGACTGAAAGCGAAATAAGAAAAATATCATTTAGCATGAGAAACATGTTGAAAAACTACAAATTGGAAAAATTCCACCACTTCCCCGAACTATTACTTCATAATAAGCTAGTCCCTAACATTTTGTCTCGTCTTAAGTTTATGGATGCTGGCCCATGTTGAAAAGGCAAAATATCTTTATACAATTGGACATGCAAAGACCATGCGATAATATGAAAGAGATTTACACAATTTTTGTTAACGTAATTTCACTTAAAATTGTTTATCTATTACTCTAGTAATAAGTTTGTTGCTCATAAGATAAATTAAAGGCCGCACGTGGCACTACCTAAACTACATGGTGGACAGTCTGGAGGCCCCACACTTTACACAACGACATGGACGACCTAATTATATAAAGGCGACCCCTTCTCCCCATAGAACGAGATTGGACCGACCCCATCTTAAGCATACCCCCCATGAAAGAAGCAGTCTAGACGAGACGATTGCAAGATCCTTAACAGATCTTGTGTTAAATGATTGACATGATAATTCACTGTCATTGCCAACTCTGTACATCTATATGGTCAAATCCAAATTGCCAAGCTAGGACTTATAGATACAGAAGTATCCCTAGTATTTAATGCCTTGATTGATTGATGTATGTGACAAGAAAGATCAATCAGTTTGATGAGGCCACATGTCCTACCATCCGACAGACCTCGTTTATCTTACTCAAGTATAAAAGCTTACACTTAGTGTCAATCAAGGGTAATGCAAGTTTAGACTTTCAAAGCTACATTCTTGCTACATACGTTTTTCATAATATATTCCCAAGCTGACCCCCTTTTTATTGATTGGAGGCTCACATTCAAAGCTCTCCCACACCCCAAATTATATCCCCAACTGACTTGACCGTTGGAGCCCCATTTTCCCCGGGGAAGGCCACGTGTGACTAACGGTTTGTCCAAATGTGCAGGAATCCAGCTTGTGTGGAAGTGAGCGGCCTTGGGATCTGTTGGCAACATCATATGTACATTTTTTGGGGTTGATAGATTGGCGCCGTCTGTAGGAACTCGATACCACAACCAAGAACATCTTTGTGATAAAAGCCACCAGAAGTAGAATCTGGAAAGAGGGCTAGGTCCTTTGAGAAAGGACCACCACAAAGAAAAGGAGCACCAAAGACGCCTACCGTTAACTCAAAGTCGAACATTTGCTATGAGCTCCAGCCACCAAGGATCGCATGGTTTGGAAACAAGCCGTAAGAGGTCTTTGAAGAAGAGGTTCTCGGCACAAATAGGAATCCGTTTTCTAAAAGATCCTGGCTTTCGTACTTTGGTGGGTCTCCGAGATCCTTTCGATGACCTATGTTGTGTTGAAGGGATATCTATCTACTCCGATCGATTGTCCCCATCACCAACATAGACGAGGCGGTACCACAGTAGGAGAAATGACTGCAAATATGAGAAACATAACGCAACCATGCAGCAGTTACTCATGCAAATACATCAACAGGTAGGATCCCAGGCGCCTCAGCATGGAATGTTTCCCCAAGAGGGTGAGGAAAATGACACAGTAGCATACCTTCAAATGCATAACATAAATGACAACCCAACAGAGAGGGAGGTGGAAGTAGATACCTCCACCAACTACGTTACAAGTCGACCCGGCAATAACATGCCGCATGAGGGAAACTTTCCACCAGAATATTCTCAAGGACACGAGCCTCAAAGATCCAACAACGTTTTCGATTGAATTGGACCCTCAAGGCGTAGAAATAGGTCCCATCAGCTATCCCCTGTTCAAAGAGAACATGAGCAATACTGAGGATATGAACCCCAGGGGGTCCCACCTCTGCCTAGAAATAGGCGAGAGAAAAGAGACGATGCGAACTTGAGAAATCAAGCAGGAACGTCACAACCCCTCTCGTTATCAGGCTGATGAACACGATTCTGATGATCCATGCAGATCTTTTGAATTCGATGATGATGACGAAAGCTTGTCCTTCTCCAAAGAGTTGAGAAGAGCCTCAGTTCCAAGTCACTTTGTTCCCCCAAAGATACCTAAATACGAAGGTAAAGGTGACTTGTCAAAACACCTCAACAACTATAAGACCTACGTGTTTCTACGAAGAGCCTCACCAACGCCAAAATATAGAGTTTTTCATCTCATACTAACGGGGGCTGCGAAAATTTAGTACAGCTGCATCCCAGCTAGCAGCATCAGAAGTTAGCTAGACATCAAAAAGGCCTTTCTAAATCAGTATTTGTCTAGTAAAAAAGGGAAAGCCCCCATCAAAAGGCTGCAAGACATGAGAAAGCAGACATGTGAAACCTTGAAAAGCTACTTGACAACGTTAGGCCAGAGACCTTCTTAATTGAGAACTTGGATGGGAAGGTGCAGCCCTAACCTTGGAATGTTGAATAATCAGTAAGGCCCCGATCATCGCTTATATACCTTTTGTGATTAATGCATGTGCCCTTTGTTTTAACTATGACAAGCTTATATGTTGAGTACGACAAGCTCATACCATTGTGATCAAACTGCAATTGCATAAGTTAGCTCGCACTAGCTATGCCAAGCTCATATGTTAAACATGGCAAGTTTGATTTATTATGGTTAATTACGGCGACCCCATAAAGCTACTAATATTTGAATAATTATGGCGAGCCCGTAAAAGTTAAAAGTTTGATTGATTATGAGTAATTGTGGCGAGCCCATACAAATTAAAAGTTTGATTGATTATGAGTAATTGTGGCGAGCCCATAAAGATTAAAAGTTTGATTGATTATGAATAATTATGTTGAGCCCATAAAAGTTAAAAGTTTGATTGATTATGAGTAATTATGGCGAGTCCATAAAGATTAAAAGTTTGATTGATTATGAATAAGAGGAAATTACACCCAGACATGTCTTTAAAGATGACAATTCAAAAATAAGATGTAAAGTTTATTTAATAAAAAATCAGGTGATAATTTAATTATTAAATATTAATAATGATATTATAAAATTAAATTAATATATACACCCACCCACTCCACCCATCTATCCCAACCCAATTTCACTCACAAACCTAATTCATTTCCCAACCTATTCACTCTCTCTACCACAAACTTCGACGCCACTGCAAGAGGATTGACGTTGATCTCTTGCAACGGTGTTGACTGTGTGGACCTCTTCCCGTAGGTACCTCTGCTCGGGAATGCCACAGGCATGAGGACCTCTGCCCCTAAGTACGTCGCGCAACCTCAGCCTATTCCATTGGATCTCGTTTTGGATTGGATCCTGTGTGTAGTCGATTTTATCTCATTTTGGATTTACACGATGATGCCGATGTCGCTGCTACTACAGTTGATGCAATCTGATTTTGGATCAGGTTGTGCAATGATTTTGTTGACGGTGTTCGTAGTTGATGCTGGTGATGGGTGATGTAGGCGATGATGTAGATGTGGTGGTGATGTTGGCTGCATTCTAGGTTTGGATCTAATTTTGGGCATGGTACGGGATGTGGGTGAGGAAATGGAGGAGACATAGGTGGTGTGATGTTGGTGTTGGTCGTGGCGGTAATTAATAAATTTGGATTTGATTTTTTGGTGGTGTTTGGGTGGCTGATAGTGGTGGGTTGTTAGGGCTATGTCTGTGTCTATGTTGCTGGTCGTGGTGATGGTGCGGTGATTGGAGGTTGAGTATGGTGCTGTGGTGGTGGTGTTGCAAAAATGGTGGTGGCGGCGACGGCGATAGCAGGGGTGGTGGTGATGATTTTTGGTGGGAGTGTATTGGATCTAGTGGTGATGGTGGCTGCGGTATGATAGTGTTTGACCAATTATTTGGTTGATTTGTGACCAAGTATTGGTGGTGAATCGGGATTGGTGGTGATATTGGTGCTGGGGGGTTGTGGTGTTGGTTTGTTTGAGATGATGATGTTGCTATTGGGCAGCGACGGTGGAGGTGCTGCTACTAGAGACAGCGGCGAGGTGATTGTCGTAAACGTTGGTGGTGGTCATAGATTATTTGGTTGATTGTGACCAATTATTTGAGATTGTGACCAATAAATTATATATTTTGTGACCAATGAATAATACGTGACCTAAAAATTTGAATAGTGACTTTAACATTTGTGATTTGTGACCGATAAATTGATATTGTGACTAATAAATTGGATATTTTGTGACTAATAAATAATATGTGACCTAAAAAATAATATGTAACTTATTAATTTGATAGATTTGTGATCGATAAATAAATTGTGACTTTTAAATTTTTAATTTGTGACCGATGAACAAACTGTGACCTATAAATTTTTTGAATTGTGATCGTAAAATAATTTGTGACATAAAAATTCTGATTTGTGACCGAAAAATAATATGTGACTAATTAAATGGTTAATTTGTTACCAAATTGTATAGATCTATGACATTAATATATTTAATTGATTAAATATATATATAATTAATTAATTAAATCATAAATAAATTTTTATAAAAATCCGATTTTTGAAATTTAAAATCACTATCCTTAATTTTGAAATTGTGATACTTAAATACATATTTATGTATTGTTCCATATGAATAATTATGGCAGCCCATAAAGATTAAACGTTTGATTGATTATGAGTAATTATGGCAAGCCCATAAAACTATTAATAATCTGATTAATTATGACGAGCCCTAGGACACTTAGTTGCAAATATGGGATCGAATTACATATAAAACTGAATTCATTACAAGGGATAAGATTACAAAAATTGAATTTATTATAAAGGAACCTAGTCTACATAAACGACATCATCCTACTGAGGCTCCCCTAGGGCGCCCACTTCTTCCACTGCTTCATTGGCAGGGGTTGAACGCTCATTCGCCAAGAACTCGTCTTTTAACGAAAATAGCTCCAGTTGGGTGTGCAGCTCAGCCAGTCTTTCAAAGAATTCGTTGTAGGCGACCTTTCTCCAATGTATACCAAGCCCGTCATACTCAGCCGTCTCGTGAAAGTGGGCGACATACTCATTCAAAGTTGCCTCTCCTGCCCCTTTCAGTTGTTTACACAAGCGAGAGGCCCCAACAGTCAACTCGTTAACGCGAGCCTTCAATTCCCCTTTTTCCTTATTAGCGATCTCCAAGGTTGACGAAGCGATCCTTTGAAGATTGTCAAAGTTTTCCACTTGTTTCGTCAAAGCGTTCACCTCGACTTTACAAAGATGGGTTTTCTTCCTCAGTTCATCATTTTCTTTGGAAAGTACTTCCACCTTTGATTCTGCTTCGGCTTCAACTTGGAGGCCTCAATGGTTTCGTTGGTAGAAAATGTCTGAGCCTTGGTTTTGGTTAGGGCAGCTTCAGCGTCTTGGGCCCTTTGGAGATACTCCTTGTTAAGGCCTTACAGTAGCCTCGCCTCCATTTGGGCATTTAGAAAGAAGCCTCGAGTACAAGCCTGCAAGGCGAGTCCTGTCTCTACCATGTCAACAACGTCACAGGTCTCAGCATACGAGGCGTACTTATCAGTCAAATACTTATGTTGAATCCTCGTAGCCCTCAGATCTTAGCAGGCAACATCTCCATGATTGTGGGGGTGAGTTCATCTGATTACTCGCGAATGAATCGAATTAAACAAATATTAAAGGATTAGAAGTTAAGCCTCTGTTTGGTATCCATTCTTTTTTTCATTCTTATTCTCTACTAATTTTCAACCACACATTCATCAATAAAATAATATTTTCCATCACATCAATAACTTTTCCTTCATTTTCAACCACAAAAAAAGTGATTTGTGACAAAAGAACGATTTTTTTCTGTATAAATTGCTACCAAACTAAGCCTCTAAATAAGAAAAAAAATAATAATTTAGCGTGAGAATCATGTTGAAACACGTGGCATGATCTTAGATACCAATCGAGAACCTTCCCAATAATATAGCCCATCCGATCATTGCCCTAAACCTATTTTCTCTCCACGGCAAACCAATCCAACCGTCAAAAGTTCTTCCTGCCAATCAATCCCAGCTGTTGGATCACTTTGTCCCCATCAATAAATAAACCCAATTATTCTCTCCATTCGTGTTGTATATGGTCTCTGTCTTGTCTCCTCCGGTTATACATTATTCTCAGATCTGCTCTACGTTATTTTTCTTAATCTTTATCTGTTTTCGGATTACTGTAGACCGTGAAACGATCTATAATTTGATTATGGATTTGAATATGTTCGTTGAGCGTTTCGATCGACGGAGAATTTTCATACATCGCCCAAGATGTATGATTTTAGATTGGATTTGGTGAAGTTTTGACGGATTGATGAAGGTAATTTTCTCATCTTACAAATAATTGTTAGATTTTTCATCCGTGGCGTGTTTGGCATAGCTTATTTTTGAGAAAAGCAGAAAAAAATTGTGTCTTTCTAGCTTTTCTTAACTTTACATCTTCTAATAGATAATCTAAGCCATTCATTATTTGAAATTGATTTTTTTTTATTTTTCTGGTTTAGGTTAAGGCGCTTTCTTTGCAGCGTGTTTTTGTTTTTCCAAAGATCGTTTATAATTTTCTATGCAGTATTGCTATATATAAAATCTTTCTTATCCTTCATTCATGCTTTGTAGGTTCATTTTCCAGATGCATTCTCGACTGATTTTCCGGCTAGAAATGATTTTTCACCGGATCATTAAGAGGCGAGGAATTGCATTTCAACTGATTTCGTCTGCATAAGATTCTTGTGTTATCGTATATCATATATATGGTATAGTTGGTTTGTTATGCTGTATGCATGACGTTCCTTTTGCCATGTTGAAAGCTATAACGAATTTGAGCATAGGATGAGAAGTTGCTGACAGATTACAGAGAGATGAATAGTTGACTGTGGTGAGTGATTGTTTTGGATGTCTTACGGACCTTTGCCATGATGGGTGCGCTCTCATGGCAGGTCAAAAGATCGCAATAAAATTATCATTTTTTTGTTTAGAGGGGAGATGGTACGGGGATTTGCCCGACTCTCCCTTCTGTGTGCGGCCTCCTTTTCCTCTGCTGTCTTTTCTTTTTGTGTTTTGTCCTCAGCGTTTCTTTATGTTGAAAAATTCGGAATCTGGTATCACAGTTCAGGAAAGGTTGAGTGCGACGAACTGGACAACCAACACGCTTGCATCTTTTCCCTTAATCCTTTTAGTCAACTGTGTTCAGTTTAGTCCACAAAATCTAGGTGCAATTATCGATTCACGTTGATGAAAATGGAACACATAATATACACGAGAAAGTGAGGACAGCAAGCTTTGCAAAAGGATTGGGTCTTCTGAAGCATAACTTTCCTATGAGGTACATGAATAAGTTTAATTTCTAGCTTATTCTTCAAAATATAGAGCTCTTCAGATAATCAATTTTTCAATTCAACCATGTGGAATCTCTTTAACAATTTGTAAACTGCACGAGCTATCCTGGTTGATATCATTAATGTTCATGTGTCAGCATACAGGATTCAAAATGTTGCACATATCATACCTAGCTTCTAACCTGTTGACTACGAAGTATAATCTACAGAAGTACTTGCATACAATTTCATATTCAAACATTACTAACGTAGCAACAGTTTGTAGTTGTGATTAACATCATTCAGAGTATTGAAGTCCTTACGTATTGGTTCATTTCATCCATGTGAGCTTTTAGCCTTAACGGCCTATAATTATAGCAATTTTTACATCTGAAGCTAGCTTCCAATAGTGAATGTAAAATTACTTCAACGTAATTGTGTGTCAATACCAAACTAGGTTTTTCACAAGCAAATGCGATTTCTATTTATCAGTTGCCATTCTTCTGAATTCTAAAATAAGAAATGTGATGTTTCAAGTTAATTCTGCTTAGCTATTCCATTCATTGTACAATGGGGAGTTTTTTGTAACATTTAATTGATATATTTAACCGTAGCTCAATTTACCGTCTGTTACATAATTATGCTCTTGAAGCAGAGTTTAATAAAAAATTATTTTGTTATGTTGTGGTGTCTGGCCTCCAAATGCTTCTTCTTGTCAATGTGATGAACCTTGTAATTTTCAGTGGCCATTGTCTGAATTAGTCAAAGGTTTAGATGTTCTAGTCTTGTCGATAATTGTTACTTGGTGACTGATCAAGTGTTGTCTGGCCGACCAAGGCTACATGATGGTTACTGCTGCTACTGGTTGCTTATAACGAGTCTCCTGAAAGTAATTAGGCTCTGCCTTACAAGCTGCTGCTGCTGCTAGGATTTGTTAAAATTATTGAGGCTTGCCAATTCTGATTGTTTCCTATGCCATATACAATCACCCGCTGTTGTTGATAGCTGCTGCCTCTGCCACTTAAGTTGTTGCCTCTGTTGCTGCTGCTGCTAGGATTTGCTGAAAGTGTTCGGCTTGCCACATCTGATTGTTGCCTGCCTTGTACAATCATTCGCTGATATTGATTGCTGCTGCCTTTACTGCATGAGTTGCTGCTGCTGCTGCTCCTAGGATTTACTACCTGCTTCTGGTGGTGGTACTTGTGAGTGTACATCCTGCTGCTGTTGGTGCTGCATCGTCATTCCTCTCGTGTATGCTAATGTTCTTTGGTTGTTACGTTCCACAGTAAACATGGATTAATTTCTCAGGTGTAGTTCTGTGCATTCTATCACGTTGGATGCAAGAAATGCATTTTGTTCCAGTTTCTTCTTTGGACTGGACTCACAAGATTCCGCTTCCCGGGCGATTTGATGGTAATTTATCCTGAAGTTAAAACCACTTTCTGCTAGTTGTTTTAAGGTAAAGAAATTTGCCCCCTTCAAATGAACATTGCTTGTTCAAATTTAGCTGTCTTGATGCCTGTTCTGCTTTGGTTCCGGAATCAATTGCCGTTTCTTACCGTTGGAATCCTGGGTGAGTGGTAAAGTAAATTAATTACTAGTCTTCGTCTTTGCAGTTAAAAATGTCATTGTGCTGTTCAGAACTTTCTCAATATCTATTTTCTTAAGGTCATTTTGCTATGGTACCGTGATTTTGAGTCGAGCAAGAAAATTTTGTGTGCTATTCAGT
Organism: Fraxinus americana; assembly: GCA_035079005.1. Taxonomy (NCBI): domain Eukaryota; kingdom Viridiplantae; phylum Streptophyta; class Magnoliopsida; order Lamiales; family Oleaceae; genus Fraxinus; species Fraxinus americana. The sequence continues at coordinate 39,368,982 of CM068707.1, read as the reverse complement.
TTGCTTGTTTTGTTTTCATTTTGGAAATGCCAGCTTGTTTTGAAAAGAATTCTCATAATAGTTTTGTCTTGACATTTATAAATCCATTGTATCGTAGAGGTCATGATTTTTTGTATGGATTTTGATTGCTAGGAATAATCTTGTGCTAGATGAGCTTATTTCATGGGTCGTGAAGGTAAACTTAAAATTAGTCTCGCGGAACTTCCAATATTTTTTTACCATGTGATTTTGAAGTACCAATAATTTGGTATAACCTGCGTACCTATACGCCGAAAAATGCGTAGTTCGAAATTAGCCCCCGTTTTGGCCGCCTTTTTATTTCATTAAAATGAAAAATATGATTGTTATTTATCATATCAACATTTAAATTTAAATTTTCTATCTTTTGTGTGGCCTCCAATAATGGTTATATTTTTCATTTTCATTCGACAAAAAAGTGGTTCAAACAAGGCTTTTGTTTGACAAACGAATTTCTTAGTTTTAAATAATTGTTTAATGAACTCATTTTTCATTTCTGAATAAGAGAATTACTAGTTTAAAAGTACTTGTTATTGTATTCATGAAAGGGTAAGTACTTGTTTTTTGATTTTGGTGGTGTAAAATGAACTTTTTGGTGAATTTATGAGCTTAATAATAGGAAAAAAAATATTAATTTTATCTGCAAAATTATTGTAGTTTGAGGATATGATTTTGAAAAAGTGTAATGTTATTCATCTCTAGTGGGGATTCATTCCCTAGTCTCCCGCAATGCTCAAGTAAGTGTGCGACTTCGTATGAGGACCTTCTCTTCTGCCCACTCTTCGTTCACACGGTTCTCAAAGCAGAGGAGGAAGGGTTCAAAAAATCGACTGTAGTTGAGGTGGCATCAATACCAGAGAAGAGAACTGATTGACTTTCGATAACAGTCTAGTTGGCTTAAAATGATAGGTTAAATGAAATAAATGACTTATTTAATTTCATCTATCATTTAATGTTATGTAGATTGTGTTTTCATCCTCAGTGCGGATGAATAGTATTACTCTTTGAAAAAATATGGATAGACTAACTTGTTTTCGAAGTACCTAAAAAATTGTTGCTGTATCCTTGTCTATTGGATTTTCACTAAATAAGTACAAAATATTAAAATAATTTGTTTCTGTATCTTTTTAGATAGATATAAAAAAAAATATAGAATTGCCTACTCTGGACACTTTGTGGATATATTGAGATAGATCCATAAGCTCAAAATGGATGAGCGCTCATTGGCCTCATGGCGCATGAGAGGATGGTGGTTCGACTCCACCTGGATCTGAATTATTTTGGAAGTTTGTGCGAGTTTTTTTTTAATTATTATTTTAATTTTTTTGCGTCGTTTGAAATTTTTGCTAGATACTATTTCATTAATGTTCTTAACGATCGGTATATTTTTTTTGCAATTTTAGTGATTTTTCTGTTTAACCAGGTGCAAGCAACGTGCAATGCACGTTTGCTTAATTTATATTTAATAGCTTTGTTTAAAAATTAATTTGTTATCAATAAAGATGTAATTTTTTTGGTTAATTAAGAGCATGTCTATGCGCGCTGTAAGGAGGAAAGAAAAGTGATTATGTTACTGTTTTTTTTTCAAACCTACAGCCTTACAGTGAGAGAATTGGTCCAAAATTGCGGCTCCCAACGGCATGAATTGTGCTGCCAACGGCTTGATTTCTGCTGAAAAGTAGAAACAGACACTATCTAAATAATTAATGATATAATGTTTATGTAATTGATAAATAATTAGATGTGTGATTTTGATGTTGTGATGTAGGTTGGTGAGATTGAAGAAAATAAACAAAAGTTGACAAATTTGGAGAAATGACTAAATTGTAAGGGATCCAAAGTTCGGGGACTAAAATGTAAATACTTAAAAACTGTACCGAATCTCACGATGAAGATTTGAGAGTGCTCGAAATCAATTGGATAAAAGAAGACGTCAAGATGATCAAATTTAGTCAAAAGATGATCACAAATCAATTTCCAACCGAAAAGTTATGTTCCGGTGTTTTAGTCTCATATTGAGACCTATTTTTGGTATAGAAAGTGATCGAATTGGATAATGATGTCTGAATCAAAGTTTTAGCCAGATGAGTTAGCTTTCCAACGCATTTTGAATCACCTCAATCGGATATCGAAATACAAAGTTATGATAAAAACAATGAAGGAATGTGCAGCTGCCTGTTTAAAACAAAAAATTCCGTTACATAGTCCGTTAAAACAACAAATTCTGTTAGTTTTTCCGTTAAAACAAGAAATTCCGTTATATAGCCACTTTTAATATATAGAAGACATGTTATTCAGTTTTATCTCAATTTTATTTTTCTCCCTTTAATCCGCAAATAAAAATATATAACACACCAGTAATGCTATTTGTTGATGATGTAGAATCGGAGATTAATATTAAATGACTTTTTTGTTTCATTAATATTTTATTTATTTTTTGTTTTTTCAATGTCATCATTCTTTACACAATGATGTAAAAGTAGCATTACTCATAACCAGTGTTTTGAGAGGTGCGTCTAGACGTGAGGCGAGATCAAAACGCTAAGTGTGCCTAGGCGCTTTTTTATTTATAATTATTTGAAGTAAAAAATTATTAAATGTTAATTTCTTCAGTTTGCTCTAATTTAAAATTAAAACAACCATTTCAACCCAAAAGTCAAGTGACCAACAAATTTTATTTACGGTAGATAGTTTGTTAAGATATCTGAGTTATTAAAAGAAAAATAGTTGTTTAAATTTGAAACTTATATTTTTGTTGGAAACTTTGAAAAAATGTATAAAGTTCCTATAAATTTATTTTAAATATTTAGTAAGTATTATTTTTAATTGATTAAAAATTAAAATAATATTAAAATAAGAAAACGTCTTTTTGCGCATATGCTTCGCCTAAGCTCGTCTAGTCCTGAGCTTGGCCTCCACGCATCGTTACGTATTACGTCTTTTAGAACACTGCTCTTAACACATACCTGCTGCCGTCCAACAAACATTGTCAACTCCACCAATTCTTCAGTATATGTCAATGTCAACATTCTTCTCAAATTAACCATCGCAAATACTGTTGAAACTTTGCTCATAGGGTACAATCTTGAGAGATTTGTTGACAATGAGACTCCGAATCAGCACTTCATTCTGAATACAATTGTAGTCTCTCTCCTCCTATCGTCCCCATTTTACGTCAAGCATGAACAATTCTTGCGACCACATGTCAAGCCTTAAAGAGGACAAATAATGCTACGTAAAAGCCAAATTGCCAATTTTTCGAAAGGAATGAAAATTATTATTGAGTACATGTGATGTCTAAAATGTCGAGCTGACTTTACCCCCATGAATGATGGAGACATTGCCATTAAAGTCCTTGAAGGTATCTCGGACTACAAGAATTTATCGTGCTGTTCGTGCTCATGACGACTCTTATCACATTTGACGAACAGTCACGAACTTCATGAAAAGCTCCTTAATTATGGAATCTACCTTCTTCTTGAAGCTGTCAAATCATTCTCTCTTCCCTCATGTGCTTTGTCTGATAATAAAACTAAGCAAAATTTGGATTCGATATGCCAAATTCATGAAATAAATTCTTTCCAACAAAAGGAAGGTGGAGGAGCACGAGACCGTAATTCTAACCGAGTGTAGTACAATTCTACATAATAAACTACCTTTAAAGTTAAAAGGACCTATACGATTGTTTATTCTTTGCACCATTGGTAACTTTAGTTTTTATAAAGCTTTACAAGCATTAATTTAATGCTTTTATCTGCTTTTAGAAATGAAGTCAGAGGAAGGTAAAAGCTAATACTGATAAAACCAAGGAAGGAAATAAATGGAATCTGTTGTAACCAGCAGAAACAAGGAAAGAAAACAGCAGAAAAAGAACTGAAATTAAAGGATAGAACCTGCTGTAAATGACAGGGAAGAAGAAGAATATTTCATTCATTTCAACTTAAGAAATTACAGAGCATACTAGTCTATTTATAGACTAAAATCTAACAATCTATCTAACAAACTAACAATTGGAAGAATGATCTAGAAGAGACTAGAATGAGCTGTTGAATCATGCTGGAAACGTGAGCTGCTGAACTGTAGCCAATCATGCACATATTCTAACACCCCCCCTCAAGATGGAACATCTTGAACTTGGAGAAAAGAGCAGAGATGCAAGAGAAGGCATTGGAAGAGAAGCATGGGGTCGACAATTGAATGTCCAACAGAGAAGCATTCCAAATAGAGAAGAAGCAGATCAAAATTTGATAAAAAAAACAGCAAAAAAAACTTCACCGGAATAAGTGAGCATCCATGGCTCTGAAACCGGGCATTTGCTGAAGACAAACTTCATCAACATTGATGAGTAAAATGAAAAGTGGAAATGCTAAACAATACTCCAGCTAGGACAGCAAATAAAACCACCAGTGCAACTCCATGCCTGTGCAAGCATTTTAACAAACACATGGCGGACGAGAATGAAGAACTTCGGAACTTCATGGTTAGCTCTGGATACTGAATGTGAAGAACCAACAGTAACACAACAAGAATAAACCAGGAACTGATAAACCAGCAGAGTGGAACAGATTGGAATTGCAGATTTGTGCAGATGATGAATCATCGTCTGCAACAGAGTCAGTTCGAGATCCTTGGCTGAAGAACAAAGACTGCAGCATCGGATAGATGTTGCTCTGATACCATGATAAAACCAAGGAAGGAAATAAAATGGAAGTTGCTGTAACCAGCAGAAACAAGGAAAGAAAACAGCAGAAAACGAACTGAAATTAAAGGATAGAACCCGCTGTAAATAGCAGGGTAGAAGAATATTTCATTCATTCAACTTAAGAAATTACAGTACATACTAGCCTATTTATAGACTAAAATCTAACAATCTATCTAACAAACTAACAGCTGGAAGAAGGATCTAGAAGAGACTAGAATGAGCTGCTGAATCATGCTGGGAACCTGCTGAATCACGCTGGGAACGTGAGCTGCTGAACTGGAGCCAATCATGCACATATTCTAACAAATACGGGTTCAATCGAGAATATCAGAAACTAACCAAAAAACTATATATTAAAAAATTGGGTCAAAACTAGGTCAAATTTTAATTGTTCAACCAGCAAAAAGAATTTTTTTTTTCCTACTATACACCTTGTGTCTGATTTTTGTTACTATATTAATGAAATTTAAATTATGTTTGTAAATATTTTGATCCTTCACCTTTTAAGTACATATAACTGCAAACAATGTAATTAAGCACAAAAAATGGCTATGCTCAAAGAAAAGAACAACAGTGCAATAAATCAAACTTCTTGCACGTATGCACTGCTATGTATACCAACATCTTCTTCAAAACAATTAACAGCATGAGAATTATTTCCAAAGTAAAGAAAAACGTAAAATCAGAATGCGAAAAGAACCCGCGAAGACATCGATCGAGTAGCCGGTAAATTGAGACTTAGAAAATTTGCATCCAAAATGGACATCCTAATGGTCGTGCTAGCCGGTAAATTGAGACGAGGCATAAAGATAATACGAGCAACTATGCAAGCCGCCTTTTAAAGTTTCGGGTTGTTGTTCGGTAAGTACGGACCAACAAACCAACTCCAATTCCGACCCCCAAGCAAATGCCAAGGCCTATTCCAACACCCACCCGAACACCGGCATTGAACCAGGAAAGTTCCCCGTCTTCACCTTCAATATATCCTGTCCGTCTCCAATACATGTTATCATGGTCTTCATCGCTTTCCAGTTTATAATTTCTGTACTCTGCAACCTGAAAAGGTAAAACGGAAATGTTCAAATTGACTCGGATAGATAGTAGTAAATAAGACTGGATAGCAATTAACAATAGTTTCGTTTTCTTCTAGTCCATTATCTAAAAGTATTGTGCTGCATATTTATGAAAACAAGACGAATATTATGACTTACGGCTACTAGCTGTACATTAGTAGTTCATTTAGTAAGATGGACTATATAATACTCGACAATATAGAGAGAAAAAAATAAGTTAAAATCTTACCTATTATATTCTGGAGTCTTGCAAACCAAACACCACTTGATGTACTATGGCACGGTCCATTGTAACCAATGGAAGTGACAGAATAATGCAACCAAAGATTAAGTAACTATTCACTAAAAAGTTCATAAATAAAGAGTAAATATAAAAGTTTTTCATTTTTCCCTTTTAACAAAAAAGAGCTTACTTTACACAAACCTTTCTTGTTAGGCTATACCTATATTAGATGCTTAACACTTGGACATGGACATGACTAATCCAATGCTTCCTTCTTACATAATATACCGTTTAGTAGCACGTTTCGGCGTTGTGTTCATTATAAACATATACCGTATAGTGTCTAAATAAAACAAGATTCTATGTGCCATGCCGACGTCTAAGCATCGAGTTTCTAACAAGTACTTTAGCACTGATAGAGAGCTACATGTAACGTAGGCATCCTACTTACTGAATACAAGCAAAAACGTAGTTTGAATATTTGGAGTGAAAAACAAAAATCTACCTTTTTCGAAAACAACATAGACAAAACTAGAAATACATGTTAAGAAATCTTATCAAATGAATCTACAAATCAGTATTTATGAGACAGATGGGGATAACATGTGCAGAATATTATAAAATTCACAAGAAAAACTGAGTGTTCGTCACACAGATCCTGAATAGATAATTGACCTCGAAAAGGTTGCTAAGGGATGCCGAAAAGTGATTTAAAGGGCCCCGCAATTGAAGACTACATACCTAGTTTTTTGTGATGATGAGAACCCGGCACGTCAGTCTCAATCAGGATATGGATAATACAAGAGGAAACAGAATACAAGAGAATACTCTGCTATTTCAGTATGCCTGCCTGCCTGCCCATACCCTCATGACATGTTGAGGATAAGACATCTTAGTCTTAAGATTCAATTCCTAAAGATATCGGCCTTTTCCCATTACAAAGAGAGATGTTTCGCAAGAGGAAGCAAGCATAAAGCAATAACTGAATGATAAGATAAAATGACGGGATCTAGTGCTCATATTCATGCTTGTGCTTTGTGTATAAATATTAGAATCAAAGGCTGCAATAGTATAGGTAACCTTTTGAAGACAATTAAACAATGAACAAGTAATTAGTAATAATTCTGAATACGATATTTCCCATGCCTGA